>CM054117.1:52223869-52756369 GCA_028673005.1 Tanypteryx hageni
AATCTAGTGAAGCTCTGGGTCAAACCTTGTCTTTACCCTCACAACTCCGATTAAAAAAAATTAAGTTCTTATTTTCGGCGGAAGTTGCGCAATTTGGCTGCGTATTTTTTAAATTCGATGAGTAATTTTTTTGGCTGAACCTTTCCCCCTAGGGGGTTTTATCCATTCCTCACTCCGAATCGACCTCAGCTGGTTCGTTGCGATTCGCCTTCCCGCTTGATTTTCCCCCCTGGAAATTCTTATGAAATGTTATCATCGGGTTTATGATTTACCCTCCGCGCCATATTCAGCAAATTAACGTTTGATTGCTCGGAAGTATTTTTTGATTGAGCGAGAGTGCACTTTATCACTCAATAACCAATCTAATCAACTTACTGGTGACACGCGTTGCTTTGCAACCTAGTTTTAAATGTTTTATTCAAAACAGCGTTCCAAGGATTTCCATACTCTACTTAGTTTACTTGTTTGTGCTGCTATCTGGTGGAAAATTCTGTAATCTTACGTGACTGAGCTTCATGTGTTGTAATTTATCGATAAAAAACGGATTTAGTCCATATTAATAACATCATTAGCTATTATAAATAATGAATTTACTCTATTAGGTTTTTGATTTAGGAAATATGATTGGTTAGAGGAAATAACGTTTTCAATCTGTAAACCAGGAGAGGGATTTCACTACCAATCATCATTTGATCTTTAGCGAAATGTGATTTTTATACTTAATGTTTTCTTGGAACAGTTGAAAATAAGTGTTGTTTTTCTCTTTCTTTCAGCCATGAAGTTTCAAATTATATTTTTTACCTAGAATGTAAAGTTATAATTTTTAAACTATTCGGCCAAACAATCGTTTAGACCACTTTTCAGCATTAATTTGAAGTACCTCGTTTTGGAGTCCTTTAACAAGCGGCATGTACAAGTGGATTTTTCTTTAATTTCCATAGATATATGACGAACTATTTCCCATTTTCTCTATTTCATTTTAAATCATTGATAAAAATGTATTTTCTTTCCTTGATGATTCACGGTGTCTCGAATTTTCAATTCCTGAACTCTTCCAGTCTCGGTAATTATAATTCAATCTCGATGTAAATTGTAATTTCAGTTGATTATTAATATTTTATTTTAGATTTTTAGAAAAATCTTTTAAAATGTTATTTGACTACAACTTCTTAACTATTCAATATCTATAAGTACTCATATTTTTTAAGTTAGTTAGGAACAGTAACTTAAAGATTTGTATGCATTTCTTTCTCGATGGATATTATTCTGTCTTTTGCCCATATTGCTTACATATTTATTTATTTTTAAGTGCCTCATAAACAGAATGTAACGGATTTTACAATGATAAATTCAATTATAAAAATTCGAGCAAATAAGACCGTTCATGCGGCAGGATTTGAACCTGCGATCTTAGCATTGAGACTCGCTAACCACCTTTCTAGCGTGGTCGGCGACTTAAGTGATTTTTTCTGAAAATAATTTTGTTATACCCCAGCTTTTGATGTATTTATTATAATCCGTTGCTTTCTTATGCAAGGAAGCCTGGAGATTATTAATTGTATAGTTAAGACGTACAGTATTATATCAGTAGTGTAAAGAACTCAGGCTCCCTCATACTTTCCCGGAGATTCGACTGATGAATCAATTAAAACTTTCTAATGAGTTATATATATACAGTCAAACTCGGATATAACGAGCGCCACGGGACCGTTTAGCTTTGCTCGTTATAGCCGTTAAACTTAATATCCGTGAAGGCAAAAGCATGCATGCGTATGGTGAAATAAGACATAAGAAGTAAAAGTGAATATATAAATAGAAAGTTTATTTAGTAAATTTATGGAAAAACATAAAAATGAGAATAAACTAGAAAATTTAAAATAAACATTTGTACATATAAAATTTACTCACAGCTGCATCCTTAATCACTCCCCTTTTTAGAAAAATAACTTTGAATGGTAGCCTGTTTCATAGATTTCACTTTGAAGTCTCTTAAGTTTCCTCTTATTACACTTATTGCACTAAAAACACCAACGGAAATGTCAATGTTTTCAAAAAAATCATTCAATGTTTCCACAGCATCCTGAGCTTGAGAGTAAGTTGGCACGGCTTTCGTCGGGATTGTGTCTTCGACACATTCAACAATGTCTTCATCACTGTCTGCTGTGTTTTGTACTGTCTCTATCATTTCACTCTCCGTAGGAATTCCACTGGTAATCAAATCATCATCAACATGAACAAAATTGTCAATGTCATTTACATGGTCAAAATTTGCAATTCCATTTTCTTTAAGCCATTCTGACAGAGGTAGATCATCTTCATCAACGTTATGGTTATCAATCGAAAATTCTCCCGATATTAAACCAGACTTCCGAAAACAGTTTATGATCGTTGTAGGTGAAACATTGTCCCTTGCATCTGTCATCAAATGAATTGCATCCAATACAGAGACGTTGCCATCTAAACCTCTTTCCCTCCTTTCAATCAACTGTAGAACAAAAAATCGCTTGAAATGGTCTTTAAAACTTTTAATTATCCCCATGTCCATTGGCTGCAAAATAGAAGTCGCATTTGGAGGCAAAAACACCAGTTTTACATTGGATAACTCCTGCATATGTGGGTGCGCAGGACAGTTATCGACAAGGAGTAAAACGTTTCTCTTTTTCCTCCGTAACTCGTTGTTCCACTGACTTACATATTGCTGAAAAATATTGGAAGTCATCCATGCCTTTTTATTAGCTGCATATTCAACGGAAAGCTTCTTTACATTATTGAAACAACGCGGCTTTTGTGACTTACCAATAACAAAAAGTTTTTTTTGTCACTCCCATTCATGTTTGCGCACATTAAAACTGTTAAACGATTCTTAGGTCTTTTTCCACCAACACATTTGTCACCTTTGAATTTAAACGTTGCATCAGGCATCATGTTGTAAAACAGTCCAGTTTCGTCGGCATTGTAGATGTCTTCTTCTCTGTAACCTTTTCGACACTCCTCCCAAACACTTTTCGCCCATTCACTTGCCGTTTTTGAATCTGCTGACAGGGCCTCTCCACTGACTTTCGCATAAACAATGTTATGCCGATTTTTAAAACGATCGAGCCACCCATTATTGCATGTGAAGTTTTCATGTCCTAACTGTTTTGCAAATTTATCTGCCTGTACCTTTAAAATGGGGCCGTTGATGGGGAAACCAGCATTTCTCTGCGTCTTAAACCACTCCAGCAGTGCTTGATCAACAGTACCCAAGTCACACTTCCTCATTTTCTTGTTCGTTGTTAGGTTGTTCTCTAGTGCAGATAAAAATCGCTTCTTTGTTTTTCCATAAGGTTGAAACCGTAGACGACGATAAATTAAATTTTTTGCACACTTCAACATTTTTTACCACGTTCTAACTCTCGAATAATATCAACCTTTTCGCGAATAGACAGACACTTCCTTTTATGTACGGACATGTTACTCGTTCAAGGGCAAAATCTCAACTGATTTTTGTGATCAACGCTACGAACTTTCTTTGCAAACTGCGAGCATACCAATTCCAGGAAGAGTTAATGAGGAGACGGATTACATCTGGGATTTCCCATCTTTACGTGGGAAAGGGTGTTGGGTGCATTCGGCTGAGCGACGGGGGCGGGCGCCATTGTACATGCCCTTAGCCCCTTATCCCCCTTCCAAACACAACCTCCTGGCTGTAAAAGAGCTGGGGGTTGGGAGGATAGGACAAAGGACCTCCGCGGGTGCCACTGTACCTGCAAGTTGGGAATTCTTGGTTTGGACGAAGGGATTATTTTTTAACAACGCCGCGGTCTTTAACCTCCCCGAGGGATAGAGTGTAGAGGCTGGACTCGAGAACACAAGGTTACATATCTTGGGTCACTATGAGGATTGAAGGGGCTGACCGCCACCGCGTTTGAGACAGTGAGAAGTGGTCGAAGTTTGCTCGTTATATGCGTGAAATATTTGTATGTAAATACTCGTAAACTTATCTTGGAGGTAGCATTTGCTCACTATAGCCGTGAACTCGTTACAACCGTGCTCGTTATAAACGAGTTTGACTGTATATATGTTGTTAAGGTTCCTTTTTTATCGCATATCAAATAATCACCTAAAAAAGTAATGTAATATAATTTTGCCATAAAGACGAAAAATAAGTAGTTTATTTCGCGACTAAATATTTACAGCACAGCTCATCTGTCTACCTTGTAATGAAATTAATTACCCGTATTTACTTGATGAATATTAATACGTTGACTCCGTTACCACAGCGCTCTTGAATAGCTTGTCAAACCCTCCGTAGAGTGAGAACCTTTTCGAATTCGGAAATTTTTAGCGGTTATATATAAATCTAATCTCTCTCTTCTGAGCTGTTCCTACGAATATCCCGGATCTTCCTATCCATTCGTCTTTAGGTCTCCTCTTTTGTCTCTTGAGATATCCATTCCATTATCTCTCGTCATCCAACATTGGTCCTCTCCCTCCTAGCAATATGGTCGACCCTTTCTCCTGGATATAAATCCTGTCGCTTTTAATTATCTCTCAGATTCTGCCTTGTCTTCACATTCATTAGTTACCTTTTTGTCTCCCTCCGGATGATACTCATATTGCGTCTTTCCATTATCCTACTCATTGTTTGAAGGCGTTCAATAATTTAACCGCTCGCGATCTTAGTTTTCTACCCCGCGTTGAAATGGACGGGATGAGACGATATTAATAGAGTCCATTCGAGTCATGCCGGCATATTAAATTCCATAGGCATATACATATACTACATCTGAAAGTCAGACTCTTTTTTGGTCATTATTTATCGAGTGTAAGCATCTATAATTATGAATTATTATAATATAATAATAATTATTATTATTATGAATTAATAAAATACGCACGGACATATACATATGTGCGTTTGTTTTTATAAATTAACCCACACAGTCGTATTCTTATCCTTGTGTTTTTGGATATTTTATGCATTCAAGGTTAAGATTTTGTGAAAAAAAGTTAAGTATTTGTATTCGGAATTTATGTATTTTTTCCGGATAATAAGCTTTAATTTGTAGGCAACAAATTGACTATCTTTTTCATAGAAATTTATCCGAAATCATGAAATATAAAGGTTTTGACTAACGTTTTCCATTATAGTTTCGTAGTCTTAAGCCATAAATTATGCTATAACATGAAGTAGCAAGCATTTTATGCTCACGTTCGTACAGCTTTAAGAGCGAAGTTAACCTCTTCCATCTTGAGAAATGGAGTTTTAATAGTTAAGAGAGCGGAAAGAGTTGCATGAGCTATGGCGACCTTTCGGCGAACATCACCCCGCTACTTAACAGCAAAGTAGGGAAATACGTTCAGAGAAAGAGAGAGAGAGAACTAGTTTCCTTTTTAAGGAAGCAAAAAAGAAGATGAGATCGGAATATTTTCTCTCTCCCTCTCTCAAATTCACGGTGTATCTTTGCCGTTGCCCATATTTACTTCACATTTAATCACTCACCCCAGCTGGAGGCCGGCCTCATATGCGCGGAAGAGGATGAGGTAAGAAGGATAAAAGAGAAAATGGTTCCCCGGGCTGCTGCCACTACCGCCACCGCCGCTTCCTCCCTCACGCTCTCCAGTGAGCCCTTAAAACCAGTCGTCACCGCTTTTAAGGAGCGTGTGGCGCTTTAATCAGGTTTATGATCTTCCTTCGTGTTCCCCGGAGAGGAGTTGATGACTCCTCTCCTTCGTTTCTCCTTCTCTTGCTCTCTCCTTCTCGATATTAGGTGGTTCTCTCTCTCGCTCTCTCAACTCGAGGAAAGTCTCAAGCGCGAACCTGGAGGTGTGCGTGTGTGTGTGTTTGTGTGAGAGAAAGAGAGAGAGGAGAGCGAGAGATGAGAAGAGCTAGAGATTTAGGTGAGTAAGAAAGTGCGAGGCCTTCTCCTAAGTGCAAGGCCCTTGGGAAATTCCAGGGGGTGCCCCAAGGTGGCGCTTCTTCTCCCCTAAGATTTACGATTAAACCTTTAGTCTCTTCCCCGCTTCTTCTTTCTGCTCCACTAAGAGATTCTCCCTTTCTCTCACGCTATCTTTCTCTTTTTTCATCTCCATCCCTATCCTCATCCTTTCTTCCTCTTTCTTCCTTTCCGGTCTTTTTCTGTCCTCCGATCTATCTCTATACGTTCGCGCACAAGCCCGATGTCACACGGGTTCTCTTACGATATCGCCACCAAGGTGCTGTTAAGTTGTCTTCGGGAACCTTTAGTGGAATGTATCGCCGAGGACTAGAAGAACAGTTTTCGGGTATGTTAAAGTGCTTTCCTCCATCCTGAAACACGAGTTTACTGGGAGTACGTCTGTGAGGTTAATAATTAAGCAGCGAAGTTCATATCGAAAGTGATGGAAGGTTACCCAAGCGTTTCATGGTCTGAATTGCTCTTATAGTAGCTTGCGTTTCCACGCTTAATTTCTGCGTTTTAATTGCGTTTCGTACTTTATTGGGTGATTTATGAGCATAATTTTACGCAGATTATTCAAGTTCAGGTCAAATTTCATATTTTACGCGTTTTAAATTATCCTTGCATTGGTCTGCGATACTGTTACTATTAAACTTTTTAAATATTTAATTGATAAATATGGGATTGACACTAAAAATAAACCTTGTATCTCAAACGTAACCCAAAGATTTTTTAAAAATTAGCGGTATCTCTTCCGATGAACATCCGATATGATTCTATACCGATTTACTCTCGTAAACGTCCGAGAGAAAACACTTCTCATTATCTTTATTTAATAGCGTATTTGCGGTATAAAATCCTCAGTATCACTTTAGCTAGGATGCATGTATAAATAAAATGCGTTAACCACCTTTCTTGCCATCAATACCACCAACGGAAGCGTCATTTTAAAAATGTTTACTGAATCGATGATGGTAATGTGTAACAACTAGCGCCGAATTGAAACAGCTCCTCTTCATCCTTTCAGTTCAACTTGTTACGCAAACACACATGGGAACGTCATGCAAATCAATGGCCTACATTCTCCCGAGATTTGACAGTCTCCAACTGCGGCAGCGGCACGGAAAGCTCAACGACCATGGATCGAGCACACGGACTTCAGAGTCAAGGATGAATTAGCTTCTCCTAATTGTAACACTCTTGTCAGTTACGCGGAGCTTTGTGAGAGACTCCATTAGATGGCATGCAAGGCAGTCGCATTCTGACAAGAAAGGAAGCCATGCCAGTTTGGAGGGATTCCATCTTTTCCTTTAGTTCTTGGCGCGTCATCGAAATGGCACTGTTACTAGCTGAAAGTGCTCCCAAATTCCTAAAATTTCGTAGATTTTCATGGTTAGTTAGTTAGTAATGAGTAAAGGTTTATTTAATGACCCTCTCCGATCCATGATACCATACTTGTATTACTGTTCGTGAAAGTTTTTATAACTTTCGACAGGTATTTTTCTGCCTGATCGAAAAGTATTTTCTATTTTCAGAAATAGAGGAAACTATATAATTATGACCTAATTTTCCATATTAATTGTGTGCAACAGACGATCTATTTCCTCGTGCCCTGAAAAGGTTGAATAATCAAAGTGCATAATTTAACTGCAAAATATTTTAAATTAACTATGGAAGGCTTAACTTGTTGAAATTCACTCAATTTTTGTGATGTAATGAAAACAGATTTTGACTTGGGAATAATTTTGAAACGAGAAAAAAGTCTTCTATGACCGGGAATCGAACCCGGATCTTCCACTTGTCGGGCGGATATTCCACAACTGAACTATCGTAGCAGATTCCCGGTCATAGCAGACTTTTTTCTCGTTTCAAAATTATTTCCAACGTTACAGCTTATGCCTGTCTGCATAGGATCTTCGGATCGCTTCATTCCATCAAGATTTTCACTTGATAATCTCTCTAAAATAGATTATTTGCACTAACAACTAAGTTAAGCTACACTGCTTAGGATAAAATTCAAAATAGCGCGTGCGTTATAGGTGTATGCGCAAGTGCGATGTTGCAACCTGTTTGTGAATTAAAGTTTTTTTTTATTTTGGTGAAACTGTTTTTTCAGGTTTTTTCTCAAATAAATACGAAATAGTCACCCTCGTCAGTCGTTATTTGGTGATCAAGCAATACTAATCCGACAGGTTTGTTGCCCTGAGAGCATCCATGATTGTACTCGCTTGAAACATCCACGATAAGTTACAGGGCACTGTAGTATAACGCCATATTAATTGGAAACGAGAAAATTTTCTTTCCAGATGAATATTTTCACCTATAATTCTAAATACATTGCGTACTATACTCCTTGAGTTCAAATTAAAGTTCTATTGGTTTTCTTAACTTTTTTATCAACGCTGTTTGTATACGGTATCAATTTTTTACTTTCTCCAGATACGTAGTATAGGGGAAAGTATTGTATTCATGAAAAAAATCGACTTCGAGATTTCAACGGAAATACACGTTTTGAGGTCCCCTGAACACGTTTTGACCATTTTCTCGATGATGTCTGTGTGTTAGCTTTTTGTGGGTGCTCGGACTCAAAAACTATTAATCAAGTCAACGCGAAATTTTATATTTAACATTTTTATAAAAATTAGAAGAACTGATTAGTTTTTGGTAAAAATCGGTCAAACGGAAGTGGTTGTTTACTCTTGTCACTTATCCGTTATTTTGAAATATTTGCTTTAATATTTAATAAATGTAAAAATGTATCTGAATAAAAGTTGTAGAAAATTTAATTTTCTACAATCTTTGTTTGAAATATTTTTCCATACAATGCATTGTTTAAGGGATATCTTATGTTTTTAGCTGCCACCACCACGCCACCTACCGACTATTGTTAACAATTGACGCTTAGTTACGTCTTAGTAACGCCCCTTTTTTTTTCTTAATTGTTGGAGCTTTGTGGCTATTCCCAATATCAGAAGACTGTGTTTTGAGTTTACTTCTGTTCTTTGTAAAGTCTAAAATTTTCTCGCAGTTTCTTAAAATATTTATTATTATGTAACCTATTTGGAGAACGTCATGTGGTGGCCACATCAGATTTTTATATCTCGTGTTACTGCAGCTACTTTCTTTAGATAGGTTTCTTCAATTTCGTGCGGTCTTGCTTTACATGATTCTTTCCCGTCTGTGTGATTAATTCCTCTTATTTCTTAGTTTAGGCTTATTCAGGTCAAATCTTGGCGTCTCTTCTTAATGAACTACTAGTTCGCAATGAAGAATTGGCTGTCCTCTGCGAACTTAATCAACCGGTTCCCCCTTATGCCTCTCACGCGATTCCTCAGATTTCCAATTCACGCTCTGTCCAACTTTTGCGTTCTAATTCTTGCGCCAAAGACCCTCCGTGAGCACCGAGTAAGCTGAAGTTGGTGAGACACTTATCCATTATCAATAAGCCTGTTCAGAAAAAAGTTGCTGTTTTATCCTATGAGACGGCCAATCATTCCGCGAAAGAAGTATTTACGTATTCATCTCCGGAACGAAGAATAGTAGGAACGGAATACATCTGTTAGAATTTTTCTTCATGCCATGTTATGGAAATGGAATGATTCATCTAACATATTTTATTTATCATTGTTTTTCATCATCGCCATGTATTTAATTATATTTTGGCTTAGTAGTTTTTGATGTTCATTTATCTTAAAATTAGATGATTAAAATCGACGTTTATTTTTTCTAAAAATCGGCGACGAATATCGACATATTTTAATACATTTTATTAAGCAGGGTAGTTTTCGACGTTTATATTTCTTAAAAAGTGACTACTAATATTGTTTATTTTTACTAAAAATGAAGGACGAATATCAACGTTTACTTTAATACGTTTTATCGATTTTTATCGATAAAAATGGCAGAAATTGGATTCTTCCGATTAAATTTTACTGAAACTTTATATAGATAGGTAAAAGCGGATTCATTACACATCAGCTACTGTTGATGAGAGCATAGCTCTCGAAATAAATATTTAGTTCATTTACCTCAATATTAGAGATCTTGTGTGCGTGCATTCGAGTGCTTGTGTGCGTGATTGCTTCGTCTGATAGTCGCTGCCGGACGGAACATAAACCTACAGGCAACCGTGTGCGATACTAGGTCCCTGCCGCGGTTTAATTTCCCGTCAACCTAATATTGTTTTCCCCCCTTTCCTTTTTACTTTCTCCATATACGTAGTATAGGGGAAAGTATTGTATTCATGAAAAAAATCGACTTCGAGATTTCAACGGAAATACACGTTTTGAGGTCCCCTGAACACGTTTTGACCATTTTCTCGATGATGTCTGTGTGTTAGCTTTTTGTGGGTGCTCGGACTCAAAAACTATTAATCAAGTCAACGCGAAATTTTATATTTAACATTTTTATAAAAATTAGAAGAACTGATTAGTTTTTGGTAAAAATCGGTCAAACGGAAGTGGTTGTTTACTCTTGTCACTTATCCGTTATTTTGAAATATTTGCTTTAATATTTAATAAATGTAAAAATGTATCTGAATAAAAGTTGTAGAAAATTTAATTTTCTACAATCTTTGTTTGAAATATTTTTCCATACAATGCATTGTTTAAGGGATATCTTATGTTTTTAGCTGCCACCACCACGCCACCTACCGACTATTGTTAACAATTGACGCTTAGTTACGTCTTAGTAACGCCCCTTTTTTTTTCTTAATTGTTGGAGCTTTGTGGCTATTCCCAATATCAGAAGACTGTGTTTTGAGTTTACTTCTGTTCTTTGTAAAGTCTAAAATTTTCTCGCAGTTTCTTAAAATATTTATTATTATGTAACCTATTTGGAGAACGTCATGTGGTGGCCACATCAGATTTTTATATCTCGTGTTACTGCAGCTACTTTCTTTAGATAGGTTTCTTCAATTTCGTGCGGTCTTGCTTTACATGATTCTTTCCCGTCTGTGTGATTAATTCCTCTTATTTCTTAGTTTAGGCTTATTCAGGTCAAATCTTGGCGTCTCTTCTTAATGAACTACTAGTTCGCAATGAAGAATTGGCTGTCCTCTGCGAACTTAATCAACCGGTTCCCCCTTATGCCTCTCACGCGATTCCTCAGATTTCCAATTCACGCTCTGTCCAACTTTTGCGTTCTAATTCTTGCGCCAAAGACCCTCCGTGAGCACCGAGTAAGCTGAAGTTGGTGAGACACTTATCCATTATCAATAAGCCTGTTCAGAAAAAAGTTGCTGTTTTATCCTATGAGACGGCCAATCATTCCGCGAAAGAAGTATTTACGTATTCATCTCCGGAACGAAGAATAGTAGGAACGGAATACATCTGTTAGAATTTTTCTTCATGCCATGTTATGGAAATGGAATGATTCATCTAACATATTTTATTTATCATTGTTTTTCATCATCGCCATGTATTTAATTATATTTTGGCTTAGTAGTTTTTGATGTTCATTTATCTTAAAATTAGATGATTAAAATCGACGTTTATTTTTTCTAAAAATCGGCGACGAATATCGACATATTTTAATACATTTTATTAAGCAGGGTAGTTTTCGACGTTTATATTTCTTAAAAAGTGACTACTAATATTGTTTATTTTTACTAAAAATGAAGGACGAATATCAACGTTTACTTTAATACGTTTTATCGATTTTTATCGATAAAAATGGCAGAAATTGGATTCTTCCGATTAAATTTTACTGAAACTTTATATAGATAGGTAAAAGCGGATTCATTACACATCAGCTACTGTTGATGAGAGCATAGCTCTCGAAATAAATATTTAGTTCATTTACCTCAATATTAGAGATCTTGTGTGCGTGCATTCGAGTGCTTGTGTGCGTGATTGCTTCGTCTGATAGTCGCTGCCGGACGGAACATAAACCTACAGGCAACCGTGTGCGATACTAGGTCCCTGCCGCGGTTTAATTTCCCGTCAACCTAGTATTGTTTTCCCCCCTTTCCTTTTTACTTTCTCCATATACGTAGTATAGGGGAAAGTATTGTATTCATGAAAAAAATCGACTTCGAGATTTCAACGGAAATACACGTTTTGAGGTCCCCTGAACACGTTTTGACCATTTTCTCGATGATGTCTGTGTGTGTGTGTGTTAGCTTTTTGTGGGTGCTCTGACTCAAAAACTATTAATCAAGTCAACGCGAAATTTTATATTTAACATTTTTATAAAAATTAGAAGAACTGATTAGTTTTTGGTAAAAATCGGTCAAACGGAAGTGGGTGTTTACTCTTGTCACTTATCCGTTATTTTGAAATATTTGCTTTAATATTTAATAAATGTAAAAATATATCTGAATAAAAGTTGTAGAAAATTTAATTTTCTACAACCTTTGTTTGAAATATTTTTCCATACAATGCATTGTTTAAGGGATAACTTATGTTTTTAGCTGCCACCACCACGCCACATACCGACTATTGTTAACAATTGACGCTTAGTTACGTCTTAGTAACGCCCCTTTTTCTTTTCTTAATTTTTGGAGCTTTGTGGCTATTCCCAATATGTGAATGTGTGAATGTGGCGTTAATATAATGCACAACCAAATATATATGAATATTTGAAGAAAAAATCTCATCTTATTGAGTGACAAACGATAATGATGTTACAAAAACGCCCCGAGTACGAACATTGAACTAGGCTACAGTATTGCGAGAAAAAATAAGCATGAGATTCTCTCCCTCAGAGAATCAGTTGTGGGTATGGCTACCAATAATACAAGTTTTATGACTATTTTTGAAAATACTATAGGACAGGGCTCCATAAATATAATCGTAGTAGCAGATTTCTAACCTAACCAACCATGAAATGAGTTATGGGCGGGGATTTAGATATTCTTTCAAGACCTGCTGTATGGATATTTGGCGATAAGTATTAATTGAGTTTGGGAAAATCTTTATTTTCGCATCTTGGAGTAAGTTGGCAGAAGTCATAAGATTTTTGCGTAAATTGAGCATGGAGACTGATCATATCGTGTAAGTGACGAAAGGCGCTGAGGGATTTTTAGATGCGGTTCAGATTAAAGACAGAATGCAATTAACCGATCATATTGGTTTGTTCCGTACCCGTGTCAGCTCAGTATGCATACTTAAGACATAAGGGATCTTAGAAAGGGTATGGAATACCGAATGAAGGGTGGCTGTCTGTTATGAAAAATACCGATTTCTCTTTTGTTTTGGACGTTTGACCATAAAATTGATTAAATTAGTGTGTGATAATGGAAATTTAACGATAAGTCCAAACTAGGACTAATGCAGGCTGGTTTCCCAAAGTTGACTCCCCGGATTGGTTACTTATATTGACAGGAAATATTTCAGTATGTATTAGCCATTCCAAGGAATTCTCATACCATAAATACCATTTGTAATTCACAGTTTATCATTGATAGAAAAAATAGGAAAACAAATTAATGGAGTATTATCAGGTTTAAAATACTAAATGAAATGTCGAAATCTCTTTCTGACATTACAATTTCATTTATTTTTTTAAACAACCGAATTTAATAAATGTTACTGTTTATACGCTAATATGTATCAATCACCTGTCCATTGCTGAAGGCTATTCGAGTGGAAAAGAAAATAACCCATTTGTTCACTCGTCTTTGCTATAGCCGAGTTCGATAATAATCGTCTCCATGGCAGCAATCCGATAAAATGCGATTTAAAACGAAAAAACGCTATATTTTAGTAGAAATTCAAGAAAATACGATCAATTATAAAAATTCGGTGATAAGAATTAGAATCTACATTCTTTTCTCCTTGGAACAGTACAAGTCTCGCTCCGATATCACGATTTTAAGATATTTTAAAGTATCTGCACGATGAATTTGAGGCTTCCTATGTAAAACAAATAGGGAAAAACATTCCTGGAATCGAACCTGGCACTTCAATATTCGCCATATAAATTATAGCCAGGAGGTGGGCTCTGATAGCGCAAGCCTCATACCAAGTTTCATGAAATTGATGGAAAAGTTGTTAGTGGGGGACATACACACATACAGGACCATTTCATAAGGCTATGTTTCCTTAAGAAACCAGCCTAAAAATTCTGACGAATAATTTTATAGAAAATTAATATTGAAAAATACAATTATCGATGACAATTCGTTTTCAACTTGTAATTTTACGACTTCGAAGTTTATCGGCATTAATAGAATGAAATCAAATCCTACCAAGCCTAATTATATTACAATGCCAAAATTTGAATTGGAACATACTCTTTCGATTGTATTGTGGCCATTTTTACTTTCTCCATATACGAAGTATAGAGAAAGTATTGTTTTCATGAACAAAATCGAATTCGAGATTTCAACGGAAATACATGTTTTAAGGTTCCCTGAACACGTTCTGACTATTTTCTCGAGGATGTCGGTGTGTCTGTCTGTCTGTCTGTCAGTCTGTCTGTATGTGATATATTTTTGTGGGCGCTCTAGCTCAAAAACTATTAATCAGGTCAACACAAAATTTTATATTTAACAATTTTATGAAAGTTAGAAGTTTTTGGTAAAAATCTTTCGACCGAAAATGGGTGTTTACTCTTGTCACTTATCCGTTATTTTGAAATATTTGCTTTAATATTTGATAAATGTAAAAATATATTGGAACAAAAGTTGTAGGAAAGTTTATTTTCTACAACCTTTGTTTGATACATTTTTCCATATAATGCATTGTTTAAGAGATATCTTATATTTGTAGCTGCCACCACCACGCCATCTACCGAAGACTATTGTTAACAACTGACGCTTAGTTATGTCTTAGTAACGCTCCTTTTTCTTTTCTTAATTGTCAACCGGAAGTAAATATTGACAACGATCCCAGAGCTAACAACATGTAATTTGCCATAATAATATGGAGAAAGTCATGTGTTGCCCACATTAGTTTATTTAAAATACTACATCAAAACTGGACTAAATATGTCATATGTGTAAATAATAAGAGTTAAAACACGGCGGATGAAAATAAACACCGAGAAAAATCAAGAGAAAATAGTATGGCTTAAGAGCAACGCTACCAAATAAAAGGTGATACGAGGTAACGTCCATGTTTACACTCATTCCTCGCTTTGCACCGTACGCACGTTCCCGGAAAAGACCGTATAGAGCAAAACCGTGCAAAGTAGGGAAGGTTTCCTCGTAGGATTGCAAGAGGTTTCTATTGAGCGCAGTCTAGAGTTAAACGCGCAACAATTTAATTATACTCTAATCAGAATTGGTTACTTGGTCCCTTATTATTACCTCTGAGTCGAACTGAAACATTTTGTTATTTTTAATGTTTGGAGACCTTGTCCAAGTCGTGCTACAGTGAAAATTGATGGCGGTGCAATTCGAGATAGGTCTCTAAAATAAAAGCCTGCAAAATCAAAAGCTTGTAAGAGACACCGTGAAAAGTGAGGCATAGGTGAATCTTATGTACGAGAGTTCTATGCTTTGTCATAATACGTCGTAGTTGTTGGTAGGAAATATTTTTTCGAAGGGTTGCAAAAATGTTCCATACTTGTTCTTGAAAAAGTTTAACTCTTAAATTTGTGTCGATATCACTCTATCTCTATTCAGAGGCGGATATAGGGCCAGGTGATCAAGGACTGTGTTTTTCAAACTTACTGGGTCGCGAGGCTCAGAAGGAAAATCTAAGCAGTTAACGCTTAACCAGCTGAAATGTATCAAAAATGGCCGAAAACTTAATGCTCTCATTATAATAACGCCAATCTTTTAGTATGAGTTGCTCAGAAGCACACCTACTATATTGTAATATATGCAAATAAATCATAAAGTATGTGACATGTTTTATCCATAAAATTTAACCTCATTCTTTAGAAATCTCGAGTGGGTGGCCCTCGCAAAACACTGTTGCCTGGAGCCTTGCACCCCATAAACCCACTTCTGTCTCTCTTAGTGCAAAAGTTTTACTTTCTCCCAGATTACTTTCATCTAAATGACGTGCTGCGCTTCAGACTTTGACCGCATCCTTCAACGAGGAATGAGATTGTCTCGAAATGCCACTTCGATCCATCACCCGAACTACTGCCGAGGGGAAAGTAGCACGCTACTAGAAGCTTTTCGGAAATTATACCCTTAGTTCGGTATTTTGCTGAACGCCTTCGCGGTTGAATTCACTAAAATAATACCCGGAAAAAGGACTCGTAGCGCATCTAAAGCTGGATAAAGAACATCGCCTATCCACAGGTGCAGGGCCTGTCCTAGGTACGGGTGAGGCGGGCGGCTTCCCGGGACGCTATCATGACCTTCTATGCTATATGCCAGGGCTGACCAAATCGCGGCTCTCGAGCCGCATGAGGCTCTTTTAAATAAGTATGCGGCTCTTTTATATTTACGATCAGAGGTGTGTAAATGTCTTTCACTACAAAACAGAAAATCGTAGTGTGACTTGAGGCATTGGGAATGCTTAAGGGACATTTATTATATCTGAATTGCTTCGAATACAGATTATGTTTTTCTATTTGTAAATTTATGAGCACAGAATGTGTCTTGCGGCTCTCAAACTTCTGACGATTATCGAATGCAGCTCCGAGGGTAATGTATGCATTATGCATTACTTGCAAGTGAATAAATACTAAATACCAATTTATATCGCGGAAAAGGCTGTAATCTTGATCGCGATACTTTTATTTTTTTTTCAATATCAATAACATTTAAGAAGGGGCGACGCCGGAGTGCTGGTCACCAAAGTCCTCGGGGCGCCCCGCACAGAGCGAGTCCGTGGTATCGGCGAATCAGGGTGCCTTCTCACGGCTGGCAAAGGCTGAGCATGTCGAAAGCATTTATTTAGTTGAGTCGATCTGTTTTACTTTTTATCAATAGTTAAAAGCGCCAAAGAATAAATCAATCGGTACGTTAAAAATGATGCCAAAATATTTTTCTGTAGTAAATAATACGTTTGAATGGATCGTTGCGGAGGGTGCCATGTCGCGCCGAACAAGAAGTGTGGAATTTTATACTAGCTCGACTAACCGAATCTCAACTCCTGAGAAATGCACTATTATGAAACAAGATTTTAAATTGCTTCGGTGGCTCATTGATACTTCTACTCGGGATCAATTTTAGGGCCAAGGAGAATTTTTATCGGGTTTTCCAGAATTTTTAGACGTTTTTCTAAAGAAAACGCAGTTTTTACGCATGCATCAGTTAACATTACTTCTGAACTTTTGTTTAAATACACATCTATGCATGGGAAAAGTAAAGAGGGAAATTGGAATTTTTTAAATGAACTCGACCGTCAATTCCGAAAGCCTCTGTATGTATGTCGACCTCTATATCCCCTTTATTTGTTTTACGTGCAGTCACGTGATAACAATGGGATTGCGAAGGCGATGTTCACGTATAGCGCAGCTGCCTTGTTACCAGATGAGGCGTCCGTCCGAACAAAGGCTGACCTTTTGGGCAGAAATGCAAGCAAAGGGCTGGAGAAATATTTTTTGGAAAAATGTCAAAGGCTTTTATGACGCTAGGGAATTCGATTACCCTATTGAAACCGCGCGACGAAATAATCCGCGGAGATGAGTTTTGTAATTATTTGATTGCGACGGGGTCTAATGAATTACTATTTGGACATGATGATTCGATTCCTAGTTTATTCAACGGTTGTCTTATGTAAATATTCAATTGCAGTTAGAATTGGGCTTGGTTCGATCGAGAAGATGCATGAAATACGTACGCTTTCGATATAAATTGGTATCCTTGTTCAAGTAAACCTGTGCAAAGCGTAGTGAAATTCACACTCCAAATTTTGTCGCAGGTTAATGTAAGATAACGGTTGTTTTCAATAGTCGATTTCAAGCGTCGTAATGTATGTAGGAGTGTTTCTTGGTTTATTTCTTTAAATAAAACTAGCGTAGTTATAATAGGAAACGTTTTATAAGTCAAGAAAAGGGAGTCGATATAGTAGCTGACAAAGTTATAACATAATCTTACAACAGGAATGAATTTCATTCGCAACAATGTGAATTCCTGTCCATTTTAAACTAAAACGGGATTATTTAGAATCGGACATGAACTCACTAATATGCATTTGAGGCCAGAAGAGTAATTTGCGACCAATCGATCATTTTATTTCGTTTCCAGCGTTGAAAATACCAAGAATGTATTTTTGGTTGAACAGTGACGTCAAGATTGATGTGGAAGTACAGTCCACCCCAATGTCTCTTATTATACTATCCCTCTCAAATTACCATTTGATCAAGAAATTTTTTGTTAAAAATCAGCTGTAATCAATGACGATTTAGCGATAATATTTTATTTAGATTCTACAATCGGTGAATAGACATTGGTGATGATTGCTGAACTGTGCATCTGATTTTCTCAGTGATTTATTTATTTTTAACTAGCTAATTAACAGCAGTTACCAACCTTTTACAATGGGAATAATAACGCTGACAAATACTACACAACTGTACCATCGGCAGAATGCCAACCCGCGACCCTGGCATTGGGAGTCACACACGCTAACCACCCCTCTACCAAGACCAGCATTTTATGGATATCGGAGGGAAATATTTGTCGAATTGATTTTAGAAATAAAGTGAGTCTGATAATTCTCCTTTGAACTAATAACTCCTCGCCACTAGCTTAAAGATCGGTGCATTTTTGTCATAGCAATGACATAATATTTGAGGAAATGGCATTTCAGCCACTGCTTATGAGACTGGTGTTACGTGTATTTATGGCCGCATTTAAGGCACTACGAATAGAAGATTTTCGAGAAACTTTTAAATTTCCTCTATGGATATTTTCCAAAACATGATCTCTGATCATATTTTCATCTCCTTTGAAAGATAATATTTTGAACTTTAATCCTGATTTTTTACGGTAGGTTTTATTCATACATAATCATATTCACTATTATGAAGCAGATCAACGCAAATGCCCAGGTCGAAAAATCTTGTAAAATTATGTATTTGAAGGCGCTCATGACTCATCCTCCAAAACAGCGTTTTCCAAATTTAATGCTTCTGCGACAGTCGACATTTTTGGAACCTCTTTTATCCCATCCATCTACAAATTAATGTAAAATGTAATATAAATTTTAAAAAATGTAATTATCTATTTGACTGGCGCAAACATTAATTTTATTCTAAACATCCAAACGTAAAAATAAAATACATAACTATTCCGTATTTGTGACCCCTTAAAAACCTTTCATGACCTCACATGAGGGTCGCGATCCTAAAACACAAATCAGCAAACCAAGCATGGAAATGATATTTATTCCCCGCGGTAATTTATAATGTCCAATAAATTTACGCTGCATCTGTGCTAAGAAGTGAAAGCTCAACACTTATCCGATGTTCGGGAGGGATACATGCATGCAGATAGCGCCAGAGACCCAGCCCTATAAATCCATTCGGGGAAACCGCTTTGCCTAAGCAAACCAACATTCAAATCGCCCGTATGATTTCCCTTCCATTAGGACAACTCAATTTCGCGAAGTTCCATCACGTCGCCTCCTACGCAGTTCCTTTCCCGCCAACCGTCCCTAACCGATAGGTCCATCTATATGCCATACATGGAGCGATAGAAAGAGAGAGATAGAAAAGCGGAGCCGTATTATTAATCAAACGAAGTTTCGAGCGTAAAATCGCCTTCTGCCTCGCCGGCGACACCTCCCGGGCCGAGCTCCGGGAGGGGTTTTGTCGGGGGATGTCATCCAAACACCCCCTCCCACCCTGAACCCATATGTAACACCTCCCTACTCCGTTCTTACCTCCCTCCCCTCTCTCTACCTCCGCCGCCGAACCTCCCCCCCCCCTCCACCCGACGGCCCTCAACCCCCTAAAAACATCCCTACCCTCCCTGCCGTGCAGTATCGAGCGAGAGCTCACTCACGGGGAAGAGGGTAGTTGCCAAGGGGAGGAGAAGAGAGGGAGAGGGTGTAGGGAGTAAAGAGAGAGGGAAAGGAGGGGAAATGGTAGGGAGGGTAATAGGAGAGTTTTAGAAGAAAGATGCGTTCTATATGGGAGGGTTTTTCTGGTATCTGCCGCTCTTTTCCTCCTTCTGTTCTCCCTTGCGGTTCAAAAAGGGCTTTTTCGGCGGGGAAAGATCAGTTTTGGTTATCGCGGAGGTTGAGAGAGAGAATGAGCCGCCCGTAGAATGAGAGTTGGAATGGTTACCGGGTGTGTTCTGCGTGTGTCTGCCTGCAAAACAAGAGATGGAGCTTTTATTGCAGGGGATGATGTTTAGCTCGTCAAGTCTGGTTAAGGAGGCTGCTGGCGCTGATGTAGTTTACTGGAGCGGTAGATTTCATTGAAGGGCTAAGCGACGCTCGTTTCTTTGAGCGAGTTTTATTTTTGTATTTATTTTTCGTTGGGCCTCTGGGAATTTTACTTGGAAGTGCTGAAAATATGTGAGCGGCGTGATGGATGGTAATGGATCGTCGCAGCACGTCTGACCGAAAGCGCGCGGCGTATGTTTTGGAGGTCGGTTGGTTCCTTAGGAAAACTTTGCTTGCGTAATTCAGAAATCGTGATCACTCCGTGGCAAAAAAATATTATTTATGATTTCCAGTCTCTTAGTGTATTCTCCCAGTGGATTTTGGCAAGAGAAATTTAAGAGCACCATTTGACATATTTGCGTTGCTCTTACTCAGAAATGTATGAATGTATTCAAATATTATAATATATTGAGTGATGTAAAGGTATCGCGAAAGCTGAATTTATTCAGTCAATCTTTCTTTTAAGTCACGAGGACATGAGCTCGCTGGAAATTAATAATAATTACAATAATCTGAAACAAATTTTTTTAACCACTTTTTCAATCTGCGACGTCAAAAGTTCTACGGCAAAAAACTATTAATTTTAATGGTTCCATTGCTTTTGTATCATCTTATATTTTGGGAATAGTTATTCAAATCAAGATGGCAATTATCGTTGAAAAACCGTAATCTTCAAAACTCCCGAGATTTGCTTGTGGAAGAGTTCTGTGCATCAGATGTCATGGAAATTTATACTTCTGTGGACGTAAGTGAAAGATATTTGTCGATAATGGTAATGTTTGGAAAAGTTATTTTTAGAAATGTCCTATTGCAAAGCCAATGTAATAAAATTGTAGCTGGATTAGGTATTCAATGGAGAATTTCCTAACTCGTCTTATAAACAACCTTCAAAATTAAGCACTTTAAAATAAAAATTCGAAAACATAAGGATTTACATATCTCCAGTCCATAATAAGATTATGCGCATTTCAGCTATCATTAATCCATCTTCAGTGTTGACCCATTTTAGAATCTACTTTCGGTGAATTACCATTGAAGAAGGATGCCATGTAGCCTAAATGCGCATATGGTTTTTCATGACCTTGTTATTGCTATTGGAAATACTTAAGAAAAGTGCTTATTTTTTAACTGAGTTAGGTAGTTTTAATGAGCTTAAGTAGCAATTTAGACGTTTTTCTTTGGAAGTTTCCTCCAATGTTTCAGCGAAAGAAATTTTATATCTGAGTTGCTAAGGTTGATGCTAATATCTTAATTCTTTGAATTACTGCTTGCCTAATTGGCAATCAATCACTAAAAGGCAAGTTCCGTGGTAGCGAATAGATGGAGCACGCTTCCCGCAATAGAAATTTATTTCTCGCGCTGAGTTCAGGCCATTTTGGCTGATCTCGGCGCAAGAAATACCCGATTCTGAACTGGGAGTCTGCCGCGTTAGTTCAGTGGTTAGAATGTCCGGTCGGCAAGTAGAAGAACCGGGTTATTCCCGGTCAAGGCAGAATTTTTCTCCGTTTTTTTTCAGAAATCTTCTAGTTGTTACCTGTGTCTAACGATGTTCAACGATCAAGGCTTTACAGATGTTTATGACATTTAAGGAGATGCGAGTGAAAGTTTATTTAAGCTTTTATGTAAAGTGGGAGTTTTAATTGATTGATACGATTCAATTTCATATTTGGATAACGAATTTTAATGAGGATCTGTCATGATAAATTTAATCATAATCTGTCAAGTGGTTTAATAGGCGAATGTCGCGATAGACAGACGAGATGTGCTTATAAAGAGTTCCGATACTATCGCTTCGCTGGCAAAGAACTCCTAAAAACTTGCAAATCATTGGTAATCAAAGATCTTCCTAACCTTCTCAGCAAACGATTAAAAAAAACGTTTTAATGAGTAGATGCACGCCGAGAGAAACGAGGAGATATCTGCAACACTTTGAGAAGGCACATTTTTGATAAAAACCAATTTAAATATTTTATCTTATCCTGGATTTTCAGACAATGTCGAATAAGGGGAATGGTTTCAGCAACTCGATTTGTCGTTTTATTATTTCTGTGGTCGTCGAACTGGAAGTCTTGCGTTAGAGATTGTGTTCAGTAAAAGTATGGAGCAATCATAGAAAATAAAAACTGAAGGTCGTGAAAATTTGCCTTCTTCTCAATTAAAAAATCTCCCGATTCTGATGCGTATTTGAAAATTTCTACTGCTTCGTATTATGCCCATTTATAACAGAACTGATAATATTTTAAATTTTGCACGTCAGCTATGAAGTACCATGAAATAAAGCTTTAATGGACGATTTATTACATTTTTAATCAATTTTCAAATGAACATAGCCTCATCAGGGCGTGCGTGTTTAAATGCGCGGGCGCATTTGTCGTTGACAGTGTCATTACATCCCGCAAGATTCCTCGTAACTGCACCCCTACGTGACACAACTAGATAGTGTTGGCAGAGATAGCTGTCCCATCCGGCGACCCCTTCCTGGCTGCGCCCGGGGAAGCGGTCCGGTTCGCCCTGCCGTAGCTATGCGGCTGAAAGCGGACATTCAAATTTCACTGCAGAACATTTCAAGGATACCTGTATGGATGGAAAAGTAGGCATGGTTAGTTAATACGCCTGGAAACTGGAAGATAATGTTTTTCCGGGACAATTTTTCTCCAGCTCTCAATCAGATAATATTATTTAATATATTATATCTTTCAAAATGTTTTTTTGACCAAAAATACATTTTTATGTTGTTATTCAAGCATCATCGGAGATTCGAAGGTTCACTTATACAGCTGAAGTCGTAGCGAAAGGAGAGAGAGAAAGAAAGAGAGAGATCTGAAAGGTCGGACGAGGATCGAAAGAGAGGAAAAATGGCGAACGAAATGGAGGAAAGGAAGAGGAAAAATCGTGAGTTAACGGGGCACAAAAGAGAGAGGAAAGCCTCCCTCTCTTCTAAAATACCCCGCCCCATTCTTCGTTCACCCTTCTCGCCGTCTCTTCCCTTTCCATTCCCCCCTCTTACGTTTATAATGTGTTGGTTGTGTTTTGAATCATTCCTCTGATTCCCAAGTCCCGCTTCGTTCCAGCGATAGGAAGGTGGGTCGAGGGAGAAGAGTTAAAAAAAAGGGAGGGAGAGAAAAAGGGGAAGAGGAGGCGGTCGAAATGTCAAAAGTCTCTTTGAAACGTGCTAATCCTGCCATCTTACGGCGAAGTTTCATTTCGGCCTTTTTAAAAAAATACATCCTTCTATCTCGATGGAAGGCTTAGACAAAAGGATCTTTTTTCTTCTTTTTTTGCAGCCGTACGCCGTAAAAATCACCTATCTCCTCTTTTAACCCTTCCTCTCTTGGCTATTCCCTCTTCTAGGTTCTCTATCCTCTTTGAGAAAGGAATAGGATCGGTCTCTATGCCGCGAAATTTACCCTCCAATAAAACGTCGTCAATTTGGACCAACAAAACGCTGCGCGATTACAAATGCTTAAATCTCCAATGCTGATTTAAAAGCAGTAACAAATGCAACGCCATTTAGTAGGCACAGTTTTATTCCAACTGCTAGTTACAAGGATTCCATATGAGCACCTTTGGTAACACGGCAAATATCCATCTTGTATACAAACTTCTCCCAGATCCTTTGTAGCATACCCACATTCACTGATGTGATGGTTTCGCGAATGCGTTTCTTCTGTTCATTAAGTGTTTTTGGTAGTGGCGGAGTGTAGACACGTTCTTTTACATAGGCCCAGAAGAACTGAGGTAAGATTGGGACACCTTGGGGGCCAAAGAATTGGTCCCGCTTCTCCAATCCAACGTTCTGGTAGCTGGTCATCAAGAATCTGTCACACTTTCAGGTAGTAGTGGGGAGGGGATCTATCTTGTTGAAATCTTAATCCCTGCGGAATGGCCTGCAGCAGCTGTGACCACAATCAGTTCTCCAGCACATCAGGAAGGTGATTCCTGTAATGGTGTTCTCGGCAAAGAAGAAGGGCCGTTGTACCTTCTGCTCCGACAGTGCCCAGAACACATTCACCCTCGGAGAATTTCGCTCCAGCTGGATAGAAGTCCTCGGATATTCTAGGACTCAAATGCAACAGTTGTGCTTATTGACCTCGTCGGATAGATGAAAAGTTGCTTCGTCACTAAAAACTAACTTTGACATTAGAGTTACATCATTTGCTATAATTTACATAAAATCCACAGGAGGAAAATGAACTTCTTTGTCATTTTCATTTAAAGCTTCAAGTAACTGCATTCTGTAGGGCTTCAAATGCAAACGTTTATTCAGAACCCACCATACAGTTGTAGGTGCCATCTGCAGCTTTTGACTGGCTTTGCGAATGGACTTTCGAGGACTACGTGCGAAAGATTCCCTCACTCTTTCCACAATCTCGTCATTGGTTCTTGGTCGCCCCGGTCCATCCTTCTTGCATAGGCAACTGTCCTCAGAAAGCGTTCGATACCACTCCTTATTGAAGTTCGTAGATGGTGGGTCCTTTCCAAACTTTGTTTGATACCGCCTTTGCACGATAGTCACAGATTTTATAGAGTCGTACGAGAAACAGCACTGCACATTTTGTTGAGGAGTAGCCCATTTTGTTTAACTCGCGGATGCAGTGATACTCTGCGGCTTGAAGGACAACTACTGCTTTAGCGGAAAACATGAAAATTCTCTCTATCGTATGATGTTTAATTTGTTACAACTTCTAAATTAGCATTAGAGATATAAGCATTTGTAATCGGCCAGATCTTTACGAAACACCCTGTATATCTATATATATATATCTGAAGTTTTTTTGGCACAAATTGAAGACGTTTTACTGGAGAGTAAAATTCGCGACATAAAGATCGATTCCATTCCTTTTTCAAAGAGGATAGAGAACCTACTTCCTTGCAGAAAGTCTCGACACCTGAGTTTGAGGCGGCATATCTTGAAAACAACAGCGCCGATTTTAATGGGGTTAAAAGTAACGGCTAGAGACTATATTTATACGTTAACTGATGTAGAGTTTTAATTTTTAGTTTCTGTTTAAATATTTTATATTGGGCTGTATTTGACGAAAAACACGGCTTTTAGCCCTAGAAATCCGATAAGACCGATTTGAATGTTTAAAACTCAGAAACTCTACAATGTATCACCTTGCAATTTTAATAGCACTGACCTAAAAGTATTAGTAACAAGTACCTGTACAAGTACTTTCCAAAATGATACCGATGAGGCGGAGGCAGCGCGCGCTGTTACCACCTCCTCCACATTCATTGCACGCCTGATCATTTAAATGACACACTATCATAGAAGACGTGGCAACAGTGCACGCTGCAATTTCTACTTTCTCCTCTCTCCCGTTAATTTTGCTAAGGCAGATGTAGCTGTAAGGCGGTGGCAAAATGAAGATGAAATAAAAATCTATATAATTTTGGTAACTAATGTTCTGATGTTTTTTTTTTACATTTTAGTAATATAGGCATTTGTCCGGTGACAACGGAGCCTTTAACTTTGCAAACAACCAAGGAATGACGAAGATAGTCTAATTTCATAAATCGGGTATTAATGATGCTGTTATAAAATAACGCTTCCAGATACTTGTTCTTAATAGTTTTAGGTCAGTGCTATTGAAATTGCAAGTTGATACATTGTAGAGTTTCTGAGTTGTAAACATTCAAATTGGTCTTATCGGATTTCCAGGGCTAAAAACCGTGTTTTTCTTCTAATACAGCCCAATATAAAATATTTAAAAATAGACTAAAAATTTAAGATGTATGTACATCAACTAACTTAGAAATAAATTCTCTAGGCGCTACTTTTCACCCTATTAATATCATTGCGGTCGTTTTCGAAATATACAGCCTCAAACTCTGGTGTCTAGACTTTTTGCATGGACAGTAAAAGAAAGAATAGCCAAGGGAGGATGGGTTAAAAGAGGAGATAGGTGATTTTTACGGCCTACGGCTGCAAGAATGAGTAAGAAAAAAAAGATCCTTTTGTCTAAGTCTTCCATCGAGATACAAGGATGTATTTTTTTAAAAAAGGCCGAAATGAAACTTCTTCGTAAGATAGCAGGATTAACACGTTTCAAAGAGACTTTTGACCTTTCGACTGCCTTCTCTACCCCTCTTTCTCTCCCTCCCTTTTTTAACTCTCCTCCCTCGGCCCACCTTCCTATCGCTGGAACGAAGCGGGACTTGGGAATCAGAGGAATGATACAAAACACAACCAACACATTATAAACGTAAGAGGGAGGGAATGGAAAGGGAAGAGACGGCGAGAAAGGTGAAGGAATAATGGGGCGGGGTATTTTAGAAGAAAGGGAGGCTTTCCTCTCTCCTTTGTGCCCCGTTAACTCACGATTTTTCCTCTTCCTTTCCTCCATTTCGTTCGCCATTTTTCCTCTCTTTCGATCCTCGTTCGACCTTTCATATCTCTCTCTCTCTTTCTCTCTCTCTCCCCCTCGCTACGACTTCAGCTGTATAAGTGGACCTACAAATCTCCGGGGCCTTTTGTGTTTGATGTCCGTACCCTCTCTTCTTTCCTCGATCAGATTGATTGCTGCCTTAGGTTCCTAGAATACGGCGTTCTCTTTCTCTCTCTCTCTCTCTCTCCGGATCTCTCCTCCCGTGCTGCTATTTTTTTCTTTTCTCAGGATTCTTTCAAAACGGTCTTTTTCCTTCTCTATCTGTTAGCCTTTCATACTTTATACCTTTCTTTCGCCTTTTAAATTCTTTTGTTTCTCTTCCCTATCTTATGCTTTATATCTCTCCCCGACTTTTATCGTTTCTTCTTTAGTTATTCCTCTCCATTTCTCTCTCCCCATCATTCACCCTTCTCTCCCTTTCTTGCTCTCTTTCTCTCTCTCTTCCTTATCTCGTTTCTCTTTTTCCTTCCTGCTATTTTTTCTTCCTTACCCTCATTCTTCTCCCTCTTTCCCCTTTTCCTTTTCTCTCACCTTTCTCTCTTTTTTCTTTTTCATTTCTCTTTTACCCTCATTTTTCTCGACATTTTTTCTCGATCCCTTCTTTCTTTTGTCTGTCTTTTTGTGTCACCCTTTATCTCTCTATCCTCGTTTTTCTCTTCTCTCTATCTCTCTCAGCCGTTTTTCCTCCCACGTCTCTTCTCTCGCTCCCATTCCCTCTCTCCCTCTTATAACACCCTCTCTCCTACCTCTTCCTTTCTATCACTCGATCTGTCTAGCTTAACACTCTTCAACCTCCCTACACTCATCCTTCCTATATTTCCTTTAGTTTCTTTCCACTATTCTATCTCTTGTTATCTCTCACTCCTCTGTCTGCCTAGCTTAACTCTCTGTCAAATTTTTCTCTCTCTCTCTCATGCACTTCCTTTCTTCCCTTACTTCTCCCCACACCCTCTCCCTCTTTTTTCTCTATCTTTACATCTCCTTCTTCGAGAGAAAGCGGAGGGTCTTAGGACTTTGGCTCGATTCTTCTAGGGATTTCTATGGACTTATCCCTCATGACAACTTATTAGATCTGACGCGTACCTTATCTCGAAGCTTTGCGAAAATGCTACAGAAGGTTCTGTATGTTACGTCTCGTTTTGGAGGCATATATAATACAATTAAATACTTTGCAGTATGGGGAGTTATATTTCCTTTGAAACACTAAAAATTTGGTAGATAGCAATTGGGTAATGGTCATTTTTAATTTATTCGGTGGTAAAAATTATTTTCTAAGTAATTCTTTTTAGTTGAGAAAAGTTGCCGAAAGTCTTCATAAAAGACTTTTATGTGTTGCTATACTCTCCGTACTGCTTTCATAGGGTTCCTCTGCCGTTTGGTAAGAATAATTGGTATATTTATTCAATAAAAGTTTATAAAACGTGTTTGTGAAAATTTGCTTCGCTAGCTTAAAGTTTTGACAATATAAGATATATCTAATATCTCATTCAAAGATTTAAAAAGACGATATAGGGCATCAGCTAACATTTTTATACCTATAATTAATGGAAAATTCTCTCAACTTTACCATTTGCGCCCTTAGATTGTTGCATTGCATGCATTTGTATGTTTAGATTTTTTTCCCCATTGAGATGAGGGTTCGGAGGGCCCCGAATAAAATAAAGGTTTTCCATATACAGCGAAGGACGTAGTCAATTGATCGTATCGCTCGATATTCACCGACAAAAAAATAAAAAGCAGCTAAATCTTCTGCATAAGTCATGAACCTTTCGGAATTGGCTTCCAAGTTTGGATTGGGCAGCGGTTTTAAGGGCGAGCACCAAAAGGTCTTTTGTTTGCACGAACTAGCTGTTAACGCGTCTGAGGGATTTCCGAATTTTCCGAACTTTAGACAACTAATTTATTTTCCTGTTAACATAGGCCGCATAAGGAATAGTTCCTGGACGAGCCATTTCCTCCTTCTGAGTGGGCGCACGCTCGGCTTTCTCTGATTAATGAGGCCGCAATATGTTGAGCGATTTAAAGCGAAAAACTTGTTTATGGAGGTGACATCGTGTTTTTTGCCATCTATTCATCTCTAAATAAGCCGAATTATCAAATAATTTATCGTAGGTATTGTCGTATATTAATTAAAATATCTAGTAATTAACGTTCGTTTTTATTCGTATAAATTTTTAAACTGTTATTTATACCTGTTATTTTATTACTAAAGAAAGAGCCTTTGACGGTAATGGTCAATAATTAGATTTCTTAATAGTCAAACTTGAAGGAGTAAGTTATCGGGAAGACAGATTCTGCGAGTAATTACCTATTCAAATATGTATGTCAATTGCTCCAATATACCAAACTAATATTGTTAACGAATGGTTAAATTTTATTAATTTCCTTTACTCAGCGTGACGGTATAGTGTGTGGCGGAATTTCAATTAAAGTTATGATATGCTCTGTATATTATAATAAAATATTTGCAGTATTTATTCATTTAATTTTTTTGCCACAGGAGTGGAGAAATATGGGTTTTCGGTCACTGCCGAAGCTAATAACCTAAGCGTTGACGCGCTTTAAATTAGTAAAACGGCTTCATGGTCGCCAAAATTATTTTTTAGTCTGGTGACATATTATAAACATTTTCTCAGAGAGATCAGGGGTTTTCGCTAATAATTCTTTGGGGAGGTCCAATCCTTGTTTACTTAAATAATTGGGAAGGTATTTCAAAATAGTGTTGTCCGCATTTTCAGTTTTCCAATGTTTCATCATCATCGTAGCTTTCCTATATTTCGTTGGGTTTTTGGTTCACTCAACTCAATCTGTTAAGCCTAAGGTCTTTCTCTTCATCTCATACCCACCTCCTTTTAAGACACTTAATTTTCCTTTCCTTCTATCTCTTTCCTTTTATCATCCCTTCTATGACTTCTTACCTTCGTTACCTTTAAAAATTTGACCCACCCATTTCTCTCTTTCCCTTATTACTCTAATTAAGCTCCTATCTTTCCCTATTGCATTTAAAATTTTCTCTCAGTTCAACTAATTTTCTTCAGTCTACGCTATATCCACAGCTCAAACGCGATCACCGACATAAGAGCACGAAATGATTTTAGGATCAACAAGTAACGTTAAGGCTAACCATTCGTCTGTGAGGCGAACTCAGTTGCGTGGAAAAAAATCAAAGCAAACAATTCCTTGTTTAAACAGTCACACTAGAAGAACACAAGCTAAGATGTGGCTATCAAAAAAGCCAAACCTAGAACTCAAAAATATAGAATATTTGTTTTGTTCGTCGTCTGCCAGACAATAGTTAGTAATATAGGGTTAAAGACTTACAGTCAAAGACAGTAAGAACATCACGCAAATGAATCACTTAAGCCAATCAGAGGTTCCGCTTTACTGGCTATAAAAATGAACTTTCCGTCATATCTCATAAATTATTGGTCATAATAAAATAGTTTTCAAATAAACTTTGTAGAACTAGTGGAGTATTTCTTTTCCTATACATTTTTATCGTAGTAGCCGTTATCAAGAAAATCAAGCAATAAAGTCATAATTCGCTTTGAACTTAGAAAACTTCATGCATAGCTACATAATTGTTGTTAACGTAAATAACCTTATTGTTTATTTAAGTAGATAAAATCTGCTATAATTACAAAATACATTTAATGACTTACAGACAGGCAGACGTGACAGATTTTGTAAGCGGAGGGAAATGGATTCTATATGGCGAAGAAAATAACGCCAACGTAAATATTACAACTACTGAACTCAAGTGAGGTGTGTTTTAAAGAATTTTCGATTGTTTGGTTGGTTAAAAAATAAATCAGCAAGTAAAAATAGAATATTTCCCTGACATTATTTCTAATTATTAGTTATTAATTAATGATTTCGTTATGTATATATCATCTTTGTAAAATATGTTTAGTGAATGGATTGAACGGTATTAATGAAACAAATTGAATTTACGATGACTTAATCAATAGGAATTACAAATATAGCGAGTAACAACCAATTAATTGTGTATCTCGTCTCTCAACAGGTAGAAGGAGTCCTAACGTGCAATTAATGAAGACTAAAATGAAACAACCAAGCGCAGTCGTAACTCTTTGAATTTTAAGTCGAACGACCGTTTCAGTCGCACAACCACTCACTGCTACTCCTCCACCGTAGAATAAACGCTAGAATTGAGAGAACGATCTAACTTCCATTTTAAATCAATCATTGCTGAATTGATAAAGAGAAGAAAGTCTATTGTGATTTTACAGGCCTAAAGGTTCCTTCCAAACTTCATCGCGTCATTTCAAATCTCGACGTAACCAAAAGGCACGATCAGAGCCAAAAACGTGGAATGAATTATGGACATCTATCATAAACGTAACTGACGGCACAAATTCCGACGAATGCAATTCGCATACGAAGTAATTAATAGTATTTTTCCGGACATCGTAAAATATATTCCAAGATCAATACAAGCCGTTGCCATCGTAGATATCGCCTAAGTTCAGATGGTCCTAGTAGGTCAAGAGGGTCGGGGCTGCTGATACTTTCACGCTTCGTGTTGTTCCGTCTTCGCGAATGAGACGGCAGGGGAGGAAGAAGGGGGAGCAGGAGAGGGAAAAGGCGGAGGGCAACCTCCGAGGTCAACAGGCGCTCCTGAAGTCTTCCCTCCGTCCGTAGAGCGCCCCCTCCAAAAGGGGGGCGAAAAAAAGCCTCGCCCTGTCCGCCAGAGGAGCGCCTCGCCGCATGGCGGCAATCAGCCCCACCGCCATGTCGGACGACGTGTGGGAAGCTTTCGCCAACCACTCGCCCGTGCCATCTTCTCCGTCGACAAAGACCACCTCGGCCTCGTCGTCGTCCTCCACGGCCTCGTCGTCCGGCGCGTCGACGGCGTCGACAGCAGCGGCGGCTTCTTCTTCCGCCGCCACTTTGAGTTGTCGCTGCCGTCGCTCCACCTCCGATCTCACGGATCTAATGGAAGAGGAAGATTTGGTTAGCCTTGCCTCTGCAAATTCCGTTGCCTCGGTTAGGGGCCCAGGTGAGGCTGTGTTAAATGTTTACGAATGAATGAATATCACCTTCTGATTTGCAACTGAATAATTACCTCTGTAGGAGTTTATTTACGTTATTTATGTTTGCAAATTGGCTCGTGAGTTATAGCGGCGAATAAGAGGTGACTCAGCTTAAATTTAAATACGCATACGATATTTAACAATATTAAAAGCTTTGTGAGAAATGATTGGTTTGATAGCCTGTAAGAGCTACTACTTACTTTTCTTTGAGGATCCTCTCTTAAATATAACTTATTATAAAATTTACTATGATTTCTGTAATCATTATACAATGGTTACTTATTTTTTTCGTTAAAAACAGTAGCTTGCTTTATCTTAGACTAGCTAAAATTACCCGGCCTTGCTCGAGATTTTAAGTTAAACAAAAATATTGAGGAAGATTTGAGAATAAAACCAAGTGTTGAAACCAGGTTAATTTTTATTTTAGTGCTTAATGGTATGCAATATTTCTTCCATCTTCTACCCAAATAAATACATTTTTCCTGCATCTTTTATAAATAAATTTTACGACTATTTTTTATCAAATCATAATAAACAATCCATGGAATCACTATTAAAGTATAGTTATTTCACACAAATTAAGTTCCAGTGGAAGAAACTGCATGATATTATGCGGTCATGAATCTCAAAAACATTAAAAACTTGGGCAGGAAATGCAAGCTCTAGGGATGCATCCGGTGGAAACACATTTGAAGATACATATATTCAAATTTAGCTTACCCATACACTATCCCATTCAAAGGCTGATTTTGTGGGTCTGATTTGTCGCGTGAATATTTTAAAGTCAAACCTACGAAACAAAAATGGGTCCCGGACTTTGAAACCGAATTTGGCGATAAAAAGTGTTGGTTTGACATGGAAAGTGTTATTATAATCTAATAAGTATAATTGGCTTAATTGATGTATACAAATGTTCAGTTGAAAGGAAGGCAAAACGTACATATACATGTTCAAGGGAGGAAGAGTTAACGATTATAAATGTTGGTCTAAATGAAAAAATTGTTATAGAAATTTTCTTAATGTACCTTCTGAGATATCTTTCATTATTCATTTTCAATGTTAATGAAAAACATATTTCGCTGTCTACTAAGTATAGAGAATATGCAGAATATATAAAAAGTTAAAATTGCACATTAAAAATGTCTTCCACTTACCTTTTGAAATAATTAGCCAGATTTTTAGTTTTTTTGGTGATTGCCCTTCTTTGAATAACCTTAGTGTTTCTTTCTCCCCTAATTTAGTTTATATTAGATATATATTATTTCTTTTAATTAATATTAGGTATTGTTTATAATGGTTGTCAAGTAGATTGTAAATCCAGCAATACGTTCATTTCTATGTTACTTAAATGGGAAAAATTAAAAGTGAGAAACATTTAAAAAATCAAAAATGTAGTTTAAATCGCTTTAAAAACCTCGCATTTTGCTTAACTTTTATTGCGGTTAAAATGGCACCTTCATCTTGCTTTTACGTTCTCTAGTTGTTGCGTTAAAAACGCACAAACAATGAAACAAATTCTTCAAAGCATTTATGGTAGTGATTTGGATTTTTCTTAAAACCGTAAATGGGATTGAACAATATATAGTTGTAATGCTCAAAATATATCACTGTAAAAACAAAAAACTTGGGAAATCAAGATATGCATTTACGCTCTTAAGGAGCATTCCTATTTAGTGATTCATCTATTATTTTATCAAAATTTAAATTAGACCATTATTTTAAAATTATTTTGTAAAGTTAACTTGATCATCAATACGATTCCAGTGGTAAAACTAACTCAACTCAAATAATTTTCCTTTCAAAATGTCAAGATGACCTTCACTCAGATTTAACATTATTTTAGATTAAACGGCGTGATACGAGGTAATTAGAAAATATTTTTAATGAATTACTGTTTCTTATCGTATAAGAATTTGCTCCTTTGTCGGTGATTAGTTGCTACAATTACAATTTTCAAATACTGATTTTTGCCATGCATGTTCAGGTTTCTCGTCGAGACCAACATCCCCGAGCCCCGGGAGTCACCGCGGGAGCAGGAGCGGCGTGGGCGGGGGACTCGCCTATCTCGCTTCTAGGAGGGGCAGTAGAGATTCACAGGCTTCCGAGGATTTGGGCCCACTTGCTTTTGCCCAGTCAACTAGGGCCACAAGAAGGCGTACATCCAACTTCCTCGAACTACCCGGTAAGTTGAACATATGAGGGAATTCATACAAATATGTTAATCGATTTTAATTCTTTTCATTACAAACGAGATTTTTTTGGGTTCAGGAGCTAAAAATTTCATCTTGATGGAAGTTCCAGAATTTTTAAGTGATTCATGCAAATTTACTAGTAGGCACTTGAAAATACCAACGTGTACATGAAATCTACATTAAATGTAGTGTATTACTGACTCAATTGGTTATGATATCTACAAATCCAAATTCTCTCTTCGAAATAACAAGTGGTTAATGCTTTGTCGAGTAAATTGTTATTCAAAAGCTGTCAAAGCAAAAGGGTAAAGGTTGTGCTTAATGTTTTGTTCCAACTTTATGAAGTTAGTTTCAATACAGTTTCCCATAGTTACGTTGTGGGTTAGATAACGCCCTTTCTCTGTCTGTAGTCACCCGGGACGTGGAAAGGTCCCATTATCCCACAGGTTGAATCTCTGATTCGCATCGGAGGAAACCTTTTATCCCTACGTCACCTTGTTTAAAAGAAAAATGCACCTTTAGGCTGAATAGTCCTTCTAAAAGAACAGCACCCTCTTCTAACGTCGAAAACAGCGGTAAATGAAAGCAATGCCTAACTTTGATCTCTAGGCCGCTGAGGAGAGAGACTTCACCCATATGCCCAAAACTTTTCCAACAAAGTAGCGTTTTCGTCGGACCAATCAGGGACTTGAACTGTTTGATAAGGAGTCCAAAGGGGAAATAAGTGAATATGGCAAAGGTAAACAATATTTATGGGTGCTTACCTGAAGAAGTTTTGTCGTAGGACGGTATGGTCCTTACGCTTAGAAAGCGTGCATTTATATAAAATTTGGTGAGACAGCTGTAAATATTGCTGAAACCTAGTTATTTGGACCAATGCAACAAACGTAGACATGATAATTGAAGTGGACACTATGGCGTTAAAGCTGTTTGTAGAAATTAAACTCCAACCGTACCAACGGTTGGAATTTAATTTCTACAAACGTAGACATTGTGAATGGTTTCCTCTTTCAAGAAAGTCTGCAATTCCTAATGAACTGCTGTATTTTCAGTTCTTCCCGCATGTTATACCAATGCATTTATTTGGCTCGTAAAAGTAATTACAATTACCTTAATCGGGATTTGTCATGCGTACGTTTCATTCTGAATTTTGTTCATTAAGATTTCACTTGCGGGAAAATTAAGTAGGTACTTGAAACTTATTAGAATGACTCAAATGATCACTGTTACAGGATTATTTTTCTACGAAATACCAGTTTACTCTTAGTCGTAGAAATATTTGAGACTCATGTACATTTTATGAACTTATATTTACTGATGCATTTCCAAAAATAATATTAAGATGAAATTTGTATGCACAATTTATCGAAGGTTAAAATAAAAATCTTAAATTTATGAGGCAAACTTTGTTATACCTTTTCGAAAAAATAGGAAAGATTGTCAAAATTATATTTTGTAGGAGAAAAATTAGATGATAATCTTCGACTTATAGCATTGATAGCCATTCCTCAACGGCAAATATCCCATTCTGACGTAAAAGGAATCGTCTTACTCGATAGTTCAGTTGCATAATATCATCCCGGTAAGCGGAAGACTCGGGTCCGATTCTCAGTCAAGACAGTTTTCTCTCCTCTTTACCGTCAACATCAGGAGCGCCAAGAGCCAACACGGACCCCTGGACAAACAGAGATGTGTGGACGTTTTATTTACATTATAGTGTAGTTGGTTAGCTGCGTTTTGATCGGTGTTAATTATAACAGTCTACTTGATTTTATCTTTATTTATGCACCAAAAAATTTTAGAATTGAATGTTCCATTACTTGGTCCATATATTGATTAAATTCTTATACAAAATTTCGATTTATTCTCCAAGGGTAGCCAATGGATATTTATTTTAATTTAAAATGTGTACCATTTTCTCCCAATCAGAGACTAGTTCTATCTTTTATGTATATCTTTCATTACGCAGCGGCTATCTTGATGGTGTCGAGGTATTTTCGTTAAGACATTCTTAATGAAATCCCAGTGTATATCTATAATTTGCATACTACGTGACATGTTTAAAGAATTCTTTCTAAGGCGTAAATTACAATTATGTGCTTAGATTCACAAGAAAGGAGAGGGAAGGAGAGATATAAAAACACCAAGAGAAAAGTCCTATGCATAATTTCCCAAGTGGCTGTCCGTCCGTCTGCCCTCCTCTGTATCACAAGAACCGTATGTTTTAGAGAAATGCGGTAAGCACTATATTGTTTATACCAGCTAGGAGATCAAAAGGAAACTATTTTAGTTTTTATCCACTGTTTTGAAACAAAATTTTGGCCTTTTAAAATATTTAATAATTATATTTCGGAAACGGCACGTCAGAGAAAAAATATTTTTGAACGAAAAATATTTGTCTTTAAGATAAAAATAGTAAAATACCCTCAACCGCCTCAAGACATAATTTTAAATTGTATTAATTCAAACTATGTAAACACTCGTTCGGCCGGCAACCAGGGCACTACTCACTAAAGCTCTCTATAACCAAGTACGGTCATCCTTTTCCCCGACTTACGCCGACAACGGGGTCAATTTATTGCTCTAACGCTGGTCAACTGGCAGGAGACGCCATTATAAGATAATTATCAGGTGTATATATTTTATTTCTATTCCTTAAAATTCTCAAAATTCTATTATTATGCATTATTTCCTATTTAGCTAATACTCTGTTCGGGCCCGTAATGGCTGCCGTTGTAGCAGTCAAAAGGAGTTGTCCGTACTTAGTTATAGAGAGCTCTACTACACACGGCTACGGCTAACGTTGATATGCAACCAGCAAAGATAGACAGGCGAGAAATTCCGAAAAATTATTTTCACCTTAGCTGTGCTAAATGCGCCGAGGTACCTGGAGCGAGCGAAGCGAGTGGAGGACGGAGTTGACGTGCGTATGGGGCCCCTAGTATCCTTAAAAAATGATAAATAAGCCTAGTTTTACGCGACAGATATTCCTCGCCTTGGACCTGGCAATCAAACACGCTCGTACATAGGAGTCTATTTGTCTCTCTACAGAGACAGGGACTATAAGCACTAATATTCACAAACGCATTCAATCATTCGTAAGAAATTATTTCTACATATAAACTTCGTCGTTAGTCTTAACAATTAATTGTTAGTTTTGGCACATGACAGGCTAAAGGTGAAGGCGCTTCTTGTTTTTAATCCGTTGCCGCACGCTATTGATCTTTTGAGGCCTGCATGCGATTTGAACGGTCGACTCACCTCATCGTAATTTACATATCATGTTTCTGACAGAGGAAGTGGAACGGAGAGAGGCTTAGGGCATGGGAACTAGCAGCTGATTTCCCTTTTCATAGCATTTAGGATTCAAATCTGTCGCACGAAATGCAGTCTGTAAATAATAAATAAGTGTACCCGCTTTGGAAACTCATGTTTCTCATGTGAAGCCCTCTTAACTCATATATGAAGGAAAGCACATTAGAGTTGCATTCTTTTTACAGTCAATGATCGTTTAATTGCCACCGAGGACGGTTTTTTTGTAACTGACATGATTATTGGGATTACTTTGTTATGGCTACAGCAGTAATCTTTGGTTGATGTATCAATAGGGTTAATAAGGTGAAATCGATAATATTTTTTCGAGTTCCGCAATATCTTTTTATTAAATATTGAGCTAAGTCACATGTAATTCCGCCACCAGCAATCCCTTCGCACTCCACTATATGCACAACGGGGGTCATTAGATCACGCAGAGAGAGATACTATTGTGCGTTTCATGTCGTCCGTGCACTGCGTGTTCTTATGGGAGAATCGCTATCCCATGTTATTTCCCTATACTCCTAATTCTCGGCGTTGCCAATTCGTGAAAAATCTAGATTTTCGTCGTTTTTGGCATAATTACTCACTTAAACATCTAACGAAGGATGGAAAATTAACAATATGAGAAGAACATAAACTAAATGCTTTTTTAAACCGAAAAATCGCCGTTTTTGCATGGTTAAACAATAGTTCCCGCTTTTTCATGGGAACTTCCGAGCAAATCGCACCAGCGACACTAGCAGCAGAATTGAAGTAATGAACCGTTTGGAGCTCAGAATTGTGGTTCATGGAGAATACTTAGAGGTTAAAGCAGGGGTCGGCAACCTTATCTGCATGGCGGGCCACATTTGCGGTTGTGAATATTTCGGAGGGCCGCATTGGGAGTCAAGAAAGCCTCTGCGGGCCGGATGAGCGAATAAATCAGAAGTTTTCTCGAGATTCTATTATTTCATATGAATGAAATCAAGTCTATGTAATTTACTAGCGTTAAAACTTCACCAGAAAAGGCTTTGAGACCATAATTTTACTCTAAAAATATAAAATTGCCCATGAGAAATTTTCCTGATCACTTTTTCATTATAGTTTTGCGGGCCGCATAAAGCGTTCTCGAGGGCATCACGTTGGTAGGTAGATTGCCGACCCCTGGGTTAGAGCATTTCCGCTATAAGTCTCATTTGGTATGTATAATGAGCACTCTATGAACCCTAAGGCAAAATTGTTTTTCTCATTTGTCAGCTGAATTTTGTGACACGCTGTATATTCATGGATATCCGTCATTTTTCACTGGAAATTACACCAGTTATTACATAAAATGAATATACAACTATTCAGAGACAACTTGTATCTATATAGGAATCAACAATGATTCTATATCAAACGTTTCCCGATTTATTCGGCTGAACCTTTTTTTTATACACGTTCAGCATCTTTCAAGCCGGGTCCGATACACTTGCTCACTACAGCAAGACTATGGCTTTGATCCTAATCTATCTCGCGCCTCGTATTTCGCGCCTACTTTTTTTAACGAACTCGCGCAGCGGATCGAATAAATTTCTCCTTGACAACCTGTTGCGTTTCACCTTGCCAGCACACCTGTGGACATTTTACAGACGAGGAAGAAAGCCTTCACTGGCCCATGTCAACTGCCTTTCTCAAGGGAAAAGGCTGCCGCGGGAGCGTCGGCACTGGCATTTTTACGGCGAAATGAAACGAAAAATAAACAAAGAGCGGAGGAATTCCTCGCATAAAACCGTTGCTCTTTTTTTTCCTCACGCGCATTAGCCGAGTAACTTTTTATTGACGCGGCGAGAAGTGTGTCACGTAATGACTTTTTATCGAGTTCCCAAAAAGCATTTTCTTTTTATTATGTCAATACGGAACGTGTTGACCTCTCGGGACGTTTGGAGCTAACAAGAACTAAGAGGTAAAAGAAGTTTTTTTCATCGCCAATATTTCGGAACTCGGCAATTTAAAAGGTTGCTAGGAGACCAGTTTTTAAATACATACGTAAGAAATATATATTTTCAATATTTTAATATTTGAGTTGTCATTTTCTTTTAAAGATTTCACGCGGCAAAGGAGTGTGGCAGAGAATGCAATTGCATCATACTTACATCAAATGAGAATCTCCATTAACCTGTGCACCGATTCCTCAAAATAAATTATCAATATTGACAAGACAATTATTTACTCATCAGGGAATGGATATACACTTTATTGCGGATTAAATTTCGAAATTTCATTCAGTATCTCACGAAATAATATCAGGCGTTCTTTACCAGCAAATCGGAAGTAGCGGAACGCCCTATGGTCACGTCTCGCCCGTCCGTCCGTCTGTCGTAACTTTCATCTCCTAAACCGCTGGACATATTTTAATTAAATTAAGTAGGAGCGATCCTTATTAAAATGTATCACCCAATTGTGGTTTTGAACTGATCCATCAATTAGAACTTCCACTCTACATAAATACTTAAACTTATAATCGTATCTTGTTAAATGGCACCCGTCAAGCAAAAATTAAATACATACTTTTCTTTCCCATGCTCTTATATGATCTGTAAGGTATAGATTAAAAAAAATATTCGGATAAAGGACAAAATGTAATACAAAAAACCTCGTGGGACTAAATAATTACGAGTTGCAGTTTCGGAGATAAAAATTCGAGAAAATCCCAAGAATAACATCACATATTTTGTTTAGATTTGTCGCTAAGTTTCTATCGGCAAACAACAATTAAAAATCAATATTTATCTCTCCCAAGGTTTTATATGATCTTTTATGTATAGATTATAAATTTTATTCGAATCGAGGACATCATTTGCCGCAAAAAAATCCACGGGACCACATATTTACGATTAATATAATTTCGGAGATGAAAATTCAAGAACCGCCCAACTTTTCGATATCGTTTTAATACGTGTTTCCCATAAAAAAAAACTCCTTTGCAATCTTTATGTATTCCATTTAGTATATTGGTGTATTCCATGGAGTATACTTTCCATCTTGTTTATAATGCTTGTGATGCAAGAAAATACAATCGGTGGCGACAATTCAGAAAGAGGGTCTGTTATATATATTAACACAGTTCCTTAATACCTGCCAGTAAAAGATCTGAAAGATCCATGATGTTTTCAGCTGTGTAACGAAAACCATCAATCTTAAGATAGGCACAACGTAGATAACAATATCTACTGCGTCGTACTCTGTAGTATGTCTACCTTATGCCGTTTTTTCCATATCTCTCCTTTTTGAGTATGCAGTCATATTAAAAGGCAGAATTCTTGTCAGATACATGACGTGCCTTGAGAGCTGTTAATGTAACTGGAAGAGACCAGTGTTCTCAGGCAATGCAAGAAGAATGCTTTCCAAGGCATCATGGAATTCATGTTGCTCTAAAGATGTTTTCTTGACAGTTTACTTTGATGATGCGATATCAGAAGATATCTCAGCCTCAAAACTTCCATAAACAATTCCATTACCTTGCTCAAAACTACGCGTCACACTCACGGCGTCGTGGATGCTTCATCGCGATTTAAAATTATAATTGCCCTGGAATATGCACACCGTTCCTTCACAGACATCCGATCTTTTGCCCATTTGTCACGCCTAAAAAATGGTTCAATATCATATGTCGGTTTTAACGATTATTTCAGCTTGTGATTAAAATATTTTGGTCGGATACGAGTACCTCTTGGTAAAATTGTACCCCATATACTCTCAATGCATTCAGCATTTTTAGTTAATTAGGCATGTACCTTCCGAAGCAACAAATAATACGAAGTTGTTAACATTCTTTCCCCAACAGATTAAACTTTTGCGTTTTTTTAATGTTTGTTTTGAAATTATTTTGCTCCGTAATTAGAATACAATAACTTGTCCCATAAGCTTTAAATTATTAAACTTAGTTGAACCCATTAGTTTTTATTTACAGGGACACTTCATTTTCACCAAATTTCCAGATTTAACAATTAAATTACGAACGTTTGCTACATTAACCAGCATTAAATTTCTTTTGGAATGTCTTTGTGTGTATGTAACCATCTTATCTGTCTACTCGCAGTCTTTTGCTTAAGCGAACCATTATATACACAAAGTATTTTTTTAACTTTGCACCTTGATTAAGTCGTTAAAAACAATGAGAGATTACAAAATAAGGTACTCTAAACGGCATTTTCTCTGATTTATATGTCCATTCATGTATTGCCAATAGCTATTACAGCTATTTTTTGTTTCCCCTTGCGTGAAAAGTAATTGTAACCAGTGCAGTATGAGTTAAATCAGAGCCGGTAAGAACCTTTGCGTAGCCAAAAAAATAGCGTGTTCGAATGGGAAAAAACGTAACAGCGACAAATGTTTTGATAAGATAAATGTTATTAACAGAAATTGTTAAAAAATACAAGCTCTTTTATAAAAGAAGTAGTGTGTTTTACAAAGTGTTTTTTCGTTTCGGGAAAAGAGCAAATCGTGGTGTCACCTAAAGGACACCTGCACTCCTTAGATAGTTAAGTCAAAAGAAAACGAGTGGAATAACTCTCGGAAAAATAAATTTTTAGAAAAACACAATAAGGACAATGGGCATTATAGTAACTGCGAGCGCAGTACTCGTAATGCATTTTAATCGACAATGCTTTTGGCTTTATGGTGAATCTCAGTGTGGGGCGAGATACAAGGCACCAGGTTCTGGAGAAATTTTAGTGATAAGAATATGTCACAAACCTAGAAGCTACAGAGAGAGAACTCTCTCTGTAGCTGATGAAGGAATAACTCCGAAAGCTTCTACGTTTGTGATGTTTCCGTGTTGTTTTAGTGTTCTCTTACGTGTGTCGCTTCGACATCCCCAGGGCCTCGCCAACCTGAAGTCGTCCGATTGGTGAGTGTTCACTGGACTTCCTCATCCCAACATCTTGTTGCCATCCATATATCCATTTTACCTTTCCTTTTCCGTAAGCTGTTTTATAAATATATATATGTATAAATGCTTATGGAAGAGGGAAAAAATGAATGGCAACAAGATGTTGGGATAAGGAAACCCTATGGGAGTGACTCCGACACCCCCAGCAGCTCACCAGCCTGAATTCATCTTATTGGCGAATGCTCACTGGGCTTCCTTATCCCAACATCTTATTGCTATATATATATATATATATATATATATATATATATATATATATATATATGAACTGTTGGTGTAGTGGTTAGCGTGTCGGCTTCCCATTGAAAAGTTTCGGGGTTCAACCCCGCGAATGGAGTTTAAAAAATCTATTCTCGGTGCCTGGCAGTAGGCAGCAGTACTGTCAGTATAGTATAGAGCCAAAAACAAATTATGTTGGCTATATATATATATCCAATACACCTGTAGACGTGATCGGGGCGATTTGAACGGCTACAGTACTGCGATGTGGAAAGCAAGAGAGAAACTACCACATTACCTTCCTAGTAATGATTATATTGTTGGACAATATGAGTTCTCTCCAGGTCAAACAATCCGGAGGTAAAATGGTCCCTCAATCGGATTTCCCGGTGGGGACTGCCTTGAAGAAAACATTTTCGAAAGTGATTTACGAATAGGCACTTGGAACGTAAGAACAATGAGAAAGGCAGGAATGCTAGAGAACTTGAAAGAAGAAATCATAAGAAATAGAGTTGACATTATTGGACTGAGCGAAACTAGATGGGAAGGAGAAGGACAGTTAGACTCGGAAGAGTTCACGGTAGTTCACTCTGGAGGAAATAGTGGAGAAAGGGGAGTAGCTCAGGTACTTCAGAAAGATATGATGAAAATCGTGACAAAGATAAAAGCAACGAAAGATAGACTGATGGCAATAAAGCTAAAAGCAGTCCCAGTAGATATGATGATAATCCAGGTATATATGCCAACTTCAGCTCATGAACATGAAGAAATCGAGGAGATTTATCAAAGATATTTACGAAGAAGACGGAAGAAGGAAGGTAAACCTCATAATAATGGGAGATAGGAACAGCATAGTTGGAGAAAGACAGGAAGAAAATGTTGTTGGGCGATACAGACTTGGGAATAGAAACCGATGAGGGAAAATCTGGTAGAATTCATCAATAATGAACTTGTAGTGACTATCATATGGTTCAAAAAACATAAACGAAGATTATACACATGGAAAAGTCCAGGAGATAGAATGAGATGACAAATAGATTACATCCTAGTAAAACAAAGATTCAGGAACAGCATAAAGACCTCCAAGTCATTACCAAGAGCAGATATTGATTCAGATCACAACCCTCTAATAGTTGACGAAAGTACAAAGCTCAAACAAATAAGAAAAACAAGAAGAGAATGACAAACTTGGGAATTAGAAAAACTGAAAAAAGGCAAGATGTAGTCAGCATGAAGTTGGATGATCGTCTAAGAAATTTGGAAAAAAACCGAAGACCGTTGATATAGAATGGGATGAAATTAAAACCAGTATCAAGGATACCTTGGATAAAGAGATTGGAAAACAAGAGAAGAAAATCAGAAAACCATGGATCACGAAGGAAATGCTGGAGAAAATGGATGAGAGACGAAAATGGAAAAACGTTAACAGTGAAGAAGGTAGAGCCAACTATAGGCGTATAAACAATGAGTTGAGAAGGGTAACAAATAAAGCTAGAGAAAATTGGATAAAAGGAAAATGTGATGAAATAGAACAAATGGAGAAGTTAGGACGGTACGATATGATGTACGCTAGGGCACTGGAATTAGAAGATAAGAAGTCTAATGGAATTTGTGGTAAAGGAATTACGAATACGGATGGGAAGATAGTCTCAGAAACAAAGGATGTAGCACAGGTATGGGAAGAATACATTAAGGAACTATACAGCAAACAGGCAGAAGCGGCAAAAATAGAACTGGAAAATGAGGAAAACATTGAAGAAGACAACTTAGGACCAAGTATTATGGAGAGCGAAGTAGAAAAGGCGATAGGGGAACTAAAGAAGGGGAAAGCCACGAGCAGCGATGGAATACCGGCTGAGATACTTAAAGTCATAGGATCAGAAGGACTAAAAGCGATCACGAAATTAATTAATAAGATTTACGACACGGGAGAGTGGCCTCAGGATTTCCTAGAAGTAACAATGATCCCTCTAAAGAAGAAGCCAAAGGCAATGCAGTGTAAAGATTACAGAACTATAAGCCTTCTGTCACACACATCGAAGATCATCACGAGGATTCTTAATAAAAGGCTGGAGAAAAAGGCAAAAGAAATAATAGGGGAAGATCAATTCGGTTTCAGAAAAGGACGAGGAACTAGAGATGCTATAGGAGTAGTTAGAATCATATCAGAAAGGGCAATAGAATACAGTCAAGATATCTGCGCATGTTTCGTAGACTGGCAGAAGGCCTTTGATAGAGTAAATTGGGTAAAGTTGATGAAGATATTAAATGATATAGGTGTAGACTGGAAAGACAGGAGACTGATCAGGAATCTATATGTGAATAAAGTTGTAAAAGTCAGGTTGAAGTTAATATCTGTAGGGGAGTAAGACAGGGCTTCTGCCTATCGCCGACCCTATTCAATATATATGGAGAAAGGGTAATGCAAGAAGCTTTAGAAGGCACAGGGGATTTCAAAATTGGAGGAAAGATTATAAGAACAGTAAAATACGCGGATGATCAAGTACTTCTAGCAAGAAAGGAAGAGTAACTCCAGAAAATTATAAATAGACTAATAACAGGTAGAATATACGGCATGGATATAAATCTAGAAAAATCCAAGGTCATTCAAATATCAGGCAATGAAGAGAATCTGAACATAATTATTGAAGGAAAGCCTTGAGAACAAGTTTCAGACTATAAATACCTCATAACAAGAGAAGCAAAATGTACGGATTAGATCAGGACCAGAATAGGAAAAGCAAAAGCGGCTTTCAGAAGAGAGAAACACCTACTTAATGGGAATATAAGGGAAAATATCCGCAAGAAGTTCATAAAATGCTATGTATGGAGTATAGCTTTGTTCGGGGCAGAAACATGGACGCTAATGGGAAATGACATCAAATACTTGGAAAACTTTAAAATATGGACTTGGAGGAGAATTCTGAAGATGAATGGACAGATAGGATGAAAAACGATGAAGTGCTACGAAGAATAGGAGAGAAGCGAATGATTATGCAGACTATCAGAAAGAGGAAGGCAAACTGGGTTGGACATTACCTGAGGAGAGAGAGTATGATTAAAAACGTGTTAGAAGGAAAACTAGACGGAAAAGGGAAAGGGGTAGGAAAAGGTTTCAGCTGATAGACGATTTGAAAGGGTGAGTTATCAAGATGAAGAGGACAGCGGAAAATAGGAGTATATGGAGAACTAGTTTTAACCATTAATAATCACGGACCTGTCTACGGGCAGACTACCTATGATGATATATATATGCGATTATTATTTTATTATTTCTAAATTGTTAATGTACTATCAGAGCTCTATTTCATTGATTAAGATAAGTATTGTAGCAAAAGTAGAAAATGAAATTAACGTTTCTTGTTTTGGATGTATATTGCCTTTATAAGGATGATGTGGTATTTCTATAATTTTAACCTACCATATTTTCTTGAAAAGTATGGTTTTCTAAACGTATGAGATGCGATCGTCACGTTACTAACCGCTGCAGATGCAAAGAATCGGTCTCCCTCTTCCCTTCTAGCTTCTTAAAGTAATATCATCGAGGAAAAAATCATCGTCACAGCAAAAAGTAAACTGAGCTTTTGCTGGAAATTTCCGTTCCATTTTAACAATTTATTGATAGCCTCCTGCAGCAAAAACGCAAGGTTCGATAAAGCGCAGTTTGTTCCGTTTTACGTTCCGTTCATCTTTTTCTGACCCTTAAGAGCCTTAACGCCTTATAGAGATAGAAACTGCCGGCTTCTTTTATTTCCTCTTGGCCATTTAACCTCTTACCCTACCGTTGCCATGGCCACGATCCATTAATAATTCCGGAACCTTCTTAGCGGCCACTTGGATGGTAGTCTTTCCCTCCCCCTTCCTCCTCCCTGCCTCCCTCACCGTTCCTCACTCACTCTTCCCTCTTTCTGCCTTTAGCTGTCTTTATCGTTCTAACTTTCTCTGTTTCTATTTCCTCCATCTCGGGATCTTTTATCTCTTTCTCACCCTTCCTCTTTTCTCATGCATCATCTCATTAATTTCCTTCCATTTCTCTCTTCTCTTCCTCTACTGATCTCATTTTCTCCCGCCATAGCTCTATAATTCTATCACTTTTCCTATTACCCTATCTCTTTCCATTTACGCTCCTTTCTCGTCACCTGCCATTATATTCTCTCCGTATCCCAATCTTTCGTTCATTTTCTTCATCCACGTTAGGTTCTATCTTCACGAAAGTTAAATTTATTATCTCGAGAAATAGTGGCGACCGAAGATACCAAATATATTGATCGTTCCTTCGCCAGCTCTCGAAATTTGTTGCCGGTTAACTTTTGATGGATAAATTGTTCGTCTCACGTCTCGAAGGTATAATCGTATTTCTTCCTTAAATATTATGTCTCAGGCAGAATTATTCAGTCATTGCGTGGCGATGTATAACACACATTATATTTCGTAGTATTTTTATCGATCCATACATAACTCGTTAGTGGCTTCAATCTGGATACATTTGAAGAGTAAAATAAAATGGGTTGTTGCAATCGTAACGAGAAAACACACGACACTATTTTGCGAAGAAGACTATAATTGATCCTACGTCTAATTACGAAGGAAATGAATCAATCATATAAAGTATTGCAACTGATAATTAGTGAATAGCTTCCAAAATATATATGATGTGGCATATGATTAAAGTCGAATACTTGAAATTGCTTTATAACTTTATGGTCGAGAATGATATTAATTAAATCAGTTAAGTGGAAACAAACCAATGAAATTAGGTCATTCAGATTATTATTTCTCCTACTAATGTACACTTTTATTGGGTTAATCTTTAGCCTACCTTTTTAAAAAATGGAAAGTAGTCTTATGAGATCGCCTCGGTGTCCGTGCGTGTGAGTGTCTCTAACATCTTCTTCATGAATTAACCGATTTCAACTAGATTTGGTACAGAGAATCTTCACATAAATTAATGACCAAGATGATACATTTGGATTTGAATTTACTAACAAGCAGGGGTGCCACAATTGCAAAGTTAAACTTTTCTGTAATTATGAATTTGGAAGGAATTGGCAGAACCTATTTTAACGAAATTTTGTATGAAGTACGCGTGCAACATAAAATAACAATATAAAGATGTTTGGTAAAGATATAGAAAGCAGAGCTTTCACAATACAAGGGATAAAAAAAATATTTTTACGCGTATTTGTGTTGAACTGTTCACATCAATTTAAACCAAATTTATTCCATATAATATACACATATGTATAAAAAACCATATTAGCATATTTTAACCGAATCAACCAATCAAGGGTGCCAAAATTACAAATTAAACTTTCAATAATTAAGGATTTTGGAGGAATTGACTTAACGGACTTCGGTTAAATTTTGTATATAATATTTGTACAACATAACATAATGAAATGAAGATGTTAAAAGCTGAGCCGAAGAGCAGGACTACCACAGTAAAATGTTAAATATTATTTTTACACCTATTTCTAGAGAACTGACCCAATGGATTTCAACCTAATATAGTAGTATATTTAATCTTCATATAAATAAATAACCGAAATGTCATATTTCAACCGAGTCGACAAAACAGGGCTACCATAATATCAAGGTTAGTATTTTTCTGTAACTATGAATTTGGAAGGTATTGGCTGAGCGGATTTCAAAGAAAGTTCGTTTGTAGGGCGAGTATAGAATGGAAAAACGAAATGAAAATGTTTAGAACGGATAAAAAAACAGGGCTACCACAATATGAGGGAAAATAATTTTCTGATTTCAAAGCAAATACATTACTATACGATTATACTACGGCGAATTTGAAGAACAGCACTTCTGTACCACGGGAAACCTGTGTACACCCCTACTTTTGATACATTAAAGTTGTATTAAAAGGAAAGTAGGCGCATTAGTTCTTTCCAGAACTACTTCTTTAAACCTGGCATAGACTCATGTAGCACATTTTGCGTTAAAATACATCTTTTTGGGAATTTTCTGATACATTAGTAGGGCTAATAACTTTGAGTCGTTTATATGGTGCGGTGATGATATTAAATAATGAAAAAATTCCCTAAAACGACAAGAGACAAAAGAAAGCTAACTTCAATGGTGCATGTAAATTTGAATTATATTACATGTATAAAATTAGTTGGGTTTATCTTAGTTTTATGCAAAGGTCGCCAGGGAAAATAACGCCCTTTGAATTATTGACTTGGATTTGTATTTCCCTTTCTTAATCGAAGGCTTTCACGACGAAAGAGGGCAAAGATGGCGGCATGGCTTGTCAAGATTGATTGACGATTTGTATAGGTGGGCGTGGCACATAGGCCGAGGAAGTTTGTTTTGCTGAGAACATTGGCGTGAATTGATCGACATTATTTTCGTGTGAAAAAGTGAACCGTACGATTTATCATTCACTGGAGTGGTTTCCCGAGGTTAATGCAGCATATGCTAAACCCCAAAATAATGCCATTAAGTTTTTGATCTCTGGGAAGTGAGTTTGGAAGGTTGAATGAACTCTTCGCAGTTTTTATACAAGCCTTTTTATCAAAATCACAACCTTGATATTTATCTCCACTGGGCTTATATGGTTTGGTACAGTTATATGTTTATATTTATTATTCTAAGTGTTTATTTTGTTAAATCCATAATTTAACCTCGGTGCGTTGAATAGCATTTAAATTTAACGATAAAAATAGGTTCCAATGGTTGTATTTGTACGGAGCAGTTACTTATAAGGAGGATGCTTTATAATAAAATTTCAAGGGCATAAGACAGTGAATTAATATCAAATACCATCTGTAGTTTAACTAAAATTATAAAGATTTTGGCAAATTTATTACGTAGGTAATTTATTAGCATAAATATTTCATTTAAAAAATTCAACTCATTTCGCTGCGATTGTTTTTTTTATTTAAACATGATTATCTTATATATTCCGATTACAATTTTGAGCGTTAGACAATTTTGTTTAAAAACTGGAAAATTCGAAAGAAAATTCGGGACGTGGGAAACTGGATAACAAGTCGGAACTATCCCGCGAAAATCGGCATGTCTGGCAACCCTAGCTGCCTTCTTTGTTTTCTCGTAATTACCTATTAACACCATGTCCAAGATCTCCATTCTCTTCCTCATCTTTCTTCTGCTTTATTCTCCTCTTTTAGTAGATCTATTATGAACCATTCTCTCTTTACGTTATTTAGTTATCTTTCCTTTGTTTTGTTTAGTTTCTCAGTTTTCTTTAATTGTTTATTCTTTGTAGTTCTTATATTTTATGTCCATGTATTCTCGGTTTCATTCTCCATATCCAACTTTCAAAGCCTTTCAAGTATTTTTCATCTTTCCTCCTGAGAGTCTTATGTTTTTTTTCCGTAGAGTGCTATACTCTAATGCAACACCGCATGAACCTTTTAATTAAGTTTTCATCCATTTTTCTGGCCAAAAGTACTCTCCTTAAGCTAAAATCTGCTTTTTCCATACTTATTCAAACTCCAATTTCTTTTTTATGTACACTTTCCCTCAGTTCTTTTTTTGAAACGTATCATTTTTACACCTAGAAAATCCTGTGGGAATTCGCCAGTGTTGTAAGTCATGTTCAACGAATTTTTCAAGGTACGTATTCCTTTTGTGTGCAACACATTTAGTATTTTAGTAGGGTTATTGTTTTCTCCCATGCCATTACTACGATATCGTTTACTTTCCAATAATTGTGCTCCAACATCATCTTCATTTACCTTACTTTCGTCTTCTATGCCTATTCGTATGGGTCTTGTTTCCTTACCATGTAGCTCTTCCGATAATTCGTCCATACTTTACTACATCTTCTCCGCTTACAACTCTCCCTTCTTTAACAAAGTTGAGGAGATGATGTCTTATGCTTAAACTGACATTTGGCATTTGAGAAGGAGAACAAATTCTTTACTTGGCCGGGAATCGAATCCGGGTCTCCCACTGGCGGGGTAGGTGCTTTAACCAACTATGCTATACGGGAAAGGAGAATCATGCTGACTTGATAGCTTAGTTGTTTAAAGCACCTACACAACAAATGGGAGGCACGGTATTTTTTCTCCTCAAATGTCAAATTTTCTCCCTTCTTTTTCTTCTATTCGCCTTAAATTTCTCTTGCCCTGTCATACATAAGGTCATATCTCCCAATATTCTCGAATATTTCCATTTCTTTTCGGTTTTCATCTGTCCAGTGCTGTGCAGCTTCGTCTGTTAATCTTTATAGGTCGTAATTTAGTCTTCTGTAATTGTTTCTTCCTTTTTCTCTATCAATTTTATTTTCATTTGCGTCTTTCTATTATTTTTTAAAACCTGTATATTGTTTTTCGCTTCTCTTGTTTTCTCAATTCCTTTTTTGAGTATTGTTTCATTTCTTGCTTTATATAGTTTCAACTATTTTTTATACCATTTTCTGAAACAAATGATCCTTAATTATATTAGCTAGACTTCTCAAAAAAAAATTCACGATAATCTTAATTCTATGTAGTTATCACGATGTCGTAATTGATATTAATAAATGTCTTCACTTCACTGGTAACTGTCGGTATAAAAAACTGAATCATATTCTATAATAATGTTAGAAACACACTAGCATTGGTAATAAGTCTCCCATTTCCACTGAACACGAACCTTGAAAAAGTACCTATTTTGAAATTCCACCCTTCATAATTGTGATCTCTTTTAGGCATCTCCTTCTAAGAAGTATTAGCATTTATTCAGTTGTGTTTTGCTTCTTTCTGATTCTTTAGAATTCTCAATTAAATACAAGTCTGAGAAAGCTTTCTCAATCTATTGGAAAATTGAACTGATAGATGTTTTTGTGTCATCGTTGTTCTCTTTGCGATGAGAAATTCGTATATTTGTAGTACTTTATTGTCGATAGCATTTGATTCCGATAAATGTTTCCAGTTGTGCATAAATTTAAAGATAGTGCTATTCCTTCTTTTTTTAGATGAAACACTTTTTCATCTTCCTCGGATTGAAATATCGATTAGACCATTCGTGAGAATTAGAGATTAGAGAATTAGAGAGAATAGAGAGAATTAGAGATTGAAGAGATGTATATTAAGGAAAAGGATTTAATACTGCATTAATAAATATAAAACGAGATATTAATAGTACAAATAGTTGTGTAGAATTTTATTTATTTAGGCATTATATTTAATGTGATACCAAAAAATTCTAACTCAAGTTATTCAAAATAACATTTTCAATACTATACTTTTAATTTTAATGACAGAAGCTTTCTTTATTCATGAGTCGTTAATCAAATGCTAGCAACAATTTTTCATGTTATTAGCAAGAATAAATAATGCAGATATTTTAATTAGAAATTCCTTATATAAAATTATGCCTGAATAACATTTAATGGATTGCTTTCGAAAACTACTGGTATAACTGTTGTACTTGTCTCTTTCATGTCCATTTTTAATTATTTCAGTTTTAAAATTTGTTTAAATATTTTGGATTTAAAAGCTTTAAATCAACATGCGTATACTGTGTTTTTCATATTGAAACCCAATATCGAAGACGGGAGATGATAGCTTGTAGCTTCCTTAGTTGTGTCGGATTTTGTTTCTTTTGACATGTCATATTCTAGCTCAAATTCTTTGATAATTATTTGCAGTCGTAAAGCTTTAAATGGTGACTGCATAACGCTGATAAGGCTGCGGGTTCAAATCTGGCCATGGTTATACGTATTCGCGTTAATTCTCATTTTAAAATGCTCTGAAATGCTGCGCATGAGCTAATTCTCAGACGATTAAATAAATATTTGTTATGTTTATGTAAAGTGTACATATTAATATTCGTGCTATTTATTTTATTTATTGAATATTAATAGACCAATAACCATATGAAACCTAAAACCATGTTGAAAATCTCTATTTTTCATGCTGCAGGGATTAAATACTTAATTATTTAAATACTTATATTATTCTTTCGCTTTTAGTGATTAATGAAATAATCCCATAATATTTAAAGTTAAATTTATTTTTTTCAGCTTACCCTTATTCTCATGTGAAGATATTTCATTTATTAACATCAATTTATCTCTCCATAAAAATGAATTACATGACTGATCACCAAATTCCATGCGCAATCGATTCACTTCATTGAAACCACTCCGAATTCCAGTGATTGTCTGCTCGTTCTTTTCCTCCAAATTTTTCGCATGTATACGCTTTTATCGAGCTTCACGAATCCCTCGAAAAGTCTCCGTCTCTGTATAGGAGGAATATTGGGTGGTATAGAGCCTAGGACAATTTCAGAAATCCCTGGGGTGAGTTTTAGGACGGCGGTGTCAGAGGGAAAAGGGGGAATGGAGGCAAACACAAGCGGCAAGTTGGGGAAGAAGATAGAGGGAGTGGGCGAAGGAGTTTTGAGATGGAAATATCATCGCGGCTATGGTGTAGGAAATATAGAACAAAACTTCTTCTTAAAAAGTAAAATAATGTAGACCTATGTATAATGTCGGTATATTTCTCTGCAGAGTGTATGAAAAGTAATGAGAATAAAGAATCATGAGTATAAATACAAGTCACTAGAAAGTTTATCAATAGTATAAGTTACTTGTTAGACATACATAGGAGAAATATTGAATAGAATAATGTGCGGAAAAGGCGCATTCAGATGTCAAACTTCTGTAGAGAAATAACAAAGAAAAGGAAAAGGTTTTTGAAATATTATAGGAGTCAAGCCTTCTGTGGAAAGAGAACTTAGACTCTTAGTTGTTATATATTTGGAAAGCTTTGAAAGTGGACGTGAAGGAGAATGCAAAAATAAATAAGCGAATAAATTGAGAAATGAGTAGATAGTAACAAGAATAGGAACTAGTTCTTGGACGTTTATCTGATTACTTTGAAAAACGATAGCTGTTTAATTATTTGAAGTGCTTTTTGTCCATCTACACTTGAGTGTGGTTAAACTGCAGGTTGACTGTATCAGTGCTTTCGCTTGAATGATCAGTTTATATAACTAGCCGCTTCTTGATCTTTAAAGCAACTCTATAATCTTTCCAATTAAAAAGGTTTTTCTTCGGTGACGGAAGCGACACATTTTTCATTCTTGCACGCCTGTCTATTTGATTGAATGCTCCGCCACACAACAGCCTTTTCTCTCTCTCTCTTTCTCTGTTTCATTTTCTCTGTTTCCCTTTCTGTCTTTCTTTTTTTCTCCTTCTACTTCCCCATTTACTTCTTTGCGACATTTTCCTTCTCTCCTTCCATTCGCCTAGGAACTGCTTCATTGATGCCTACCTGAGATTTGTTCACTCCGCTCTGTTTTATCTAAGGGATCTTGTTTATAATATTTGTTTTTGTTCCTCCCGAGGGTTATAATAACCGATAGGAAGGGAAAGTTTTATTTCTGTATAAGATATCGTGTAATTAAGGTACGGTTCAACGAAAAATATCAAGTTAAAAATAGGAGGAAATAAAAAAGGATTCAGTTTTTAAAATAAAATGATAACAGAGTTATAATGGATTGGAGATTGTTGCGGAGGGCGGGAGAATGTAAAGAATTCGGTTTAATCTCTATTTCGGAACATATCTGCGGGCAGACAGCTAATGACGATTATGGAGAAAAGATAGAAAAACTACCTCTTATAGAGAATACCGCAGTTGGATTTATCATCATTTCTTTCTGAACTAAACGTCCCCAACAGTCTTTATTTTCTAATTCGCTTATTCTGCTCGTCGCTAGATATCAAAGGCGGCGCGCACACCTAGCAAATTTTGCAATGTTGGGATTATTAGGGAGCTGAAGGAGGAGATCCGGGGGTGGAAACAGCGGGAAGTTTGGTGAGTTAAAGTTTTATCGATCGGTGTGGCCTCACGCCCGCAGGTGGGCGAACGGAGAGACGGAGATGTTCTCGTAGGAGAGATATGAAGCTGCAATTCGGCGTTAAGCATATTGGGATTAAGGTTACCTTGAGTCCTGGATAACTGTCGTTCCGGTAACATTTTTCCGATATTACATATGAAGCACAGGGTTTTCCAAAAGTTTCTTATCTGCCAGATGTTAAAATTGTGTAGCAAAAATTGAGCACGTGAGTTATATTTTTATTATATTATTTTATTACATTATATTATATTTGTTTCGTATTATTTCTTGTTTTTGTTATATTTATGTTTTGCTTGCGGTTTATTTTGCCACTTATCTATAATAATAATTAAAAACTTCAGTAGGGAGCTCCCCTAAGTTCCTAACCCCTAACTGTACTGTCAGTAAGTGGTGTTTTTTTATTCTCGCTTATTTCTCGATGAAGATGAGTGACCAGAGTTTGTTTAAATGGACAAGTGTGTATTATTTTAGTCACTCCATCTTAAAAATTGTGAATAAAAGGAATTCTGGGATTTCCTGTAAATTAATTGAAAAGGTAAAAAATATATGTAGAGATAAACCGCGTGAAACATTTTCTACGTGTTAACGCACGTCTATGTTTACCAAGGATTGGGCATTGATATAAACAAAATTTTGCAAAAGAAATACCTACATGTTGGAAACAGAAATAGGTAAACTTTATATCCGTGTGCGCACTTTCCAGCGGAGGTTGCTAAAATTGAAAATTAAGCACATTGGTCATGAAATATAAATATATTAATTAATCTGTTAATAATTTTCAAAATGACCATGCCATTTTAAAACAGAACTCTATTCGTAATGTATTTCAAGTGATATATTGCTTGAGTTCTGAGTAATTAAGTATTGGAATATTTAGGATATGTAGGTTTTTAATGAATTAGTATAAAATATAATCTACGTAATAATGCGGTAAAACAGCGATTCGCAATGTACAACTTGGTAGCCGCGTGGGACTTTCAAGACCGTTTTATGCGATCCGCGAAGCTATGATAGGGCGATTCGTAATATTTAACACGTACATATTCGTGTCTTTTGATTAAAAATATGGTCATAAAACCTGGAATGCCGACATTCAAGCCCTAAAGATATTTACACTTATTATTTACGTGATATCACAGGTCTTGGTAGCTTCCGATATAGACTTACCACGCCCCCGTAAACAATCGCAACTTCCAATGCTGCACATTATGTTGATACTTTGGTGTTATTCGTTAAGAGTAGACTAATGCCGTCACCGGTTTTCCCTCCTCTCTTTTGTGTGTGTTCGTTATGGAAGGATCTATGGCTATATTAATCCAAGAGGTTGATTAGCCATAAATACAAACCAACCATCATGTTGATAATTTGGCCGGCCTCAACGTGAAAATAACCTTGAACAGAAGTCCTAGCGCCCCGTGATGTTGGGCACAAACATTACCTCAAAGAGTTGATTGTGGCATCTTCACAGGATGGTAATCCGAACAAATTATTCATCCCAGAGCCGTTCACTCGAATGGCTGCTTTGCTAACCTAGACTCGAATCTCGATTTTCATTGTGCCGATGAGTTGAACAACAGCTCTGATGAATTGGAAATTCTTGAATACTCGCGCATTCCTTTGTACATGCTCCACGGAATGACAGCAACCCGTTTCATTCAGATCGGGCGTACGATCCTTTCCTTACCTAATAAAATCATTTGGTTGAATCCTAAAGTAGAAAGCTTGCATTGGACAAAATATTTTTAAGGAGATATGTAAAAAGTTTACATTTGATACGAATGTATTTGTCATTTTTATTTTGTCCATTAACCCCTTTTTCTCATCGAATTGACTATTAATGAAAAGACAGGCTTTGTATCCTTGCACCGTATGTGTATTTCCACGAAGTACATTCATTTATGAGTATAGCCATGCTTTAATTAACGGTATTATTGGAAAATAAATTTTAAAGGTTATCCGTTGGCTCCAAAAGAGGCATTTAGACGCAGCAAAACCGTTTATTAAAAAGAGCCTCGCGAATATTTACCTTTTGTAACGTTTGAGGATTAGCTGCCTGTCATATTTCGCCAACTCGCGTCCTCTCATTTCTCTCTGAGTAAAATCCCGGGCGGCCGTTGACATTTCAAGTACCCTTTCCATTCACCAAAAATACCTTATTCATTCTCTTTCCCAACACAGTCTCCTCTCCTTCTTCCTCTCTCTCTCTCACACACCCTCCTTCTTCCATCGCACAATTTCCTTTTTTCGCAACATTTACCTTCACTCCACCCATTCACCTAGAAACTGCTTCATTGATGCCTCCGCAAGATACGTTCACCTCCCTCCATGATGTTTCATCCGGATAGTCTTGCTCATAATATTTGTTTATGCTCCTCCAGAAAAGAGGGGAGGTTGCGCGGAGAGATGCTGATGCAGGGACAAAAATAGACCATAACGCGTCCCAAAGAGTTCTCACCTCCATACTTCACCTCGTTTCGTTGCTTTGTCTCACCTTTCTTCTTCACTTCCGATGCGTCACCCTTCCCTCTCCCTATCTCTCTGTCTTTGTCACTCATCTTCCGCTCTCCCCCTGTCTTTTTCTCTCTCTCCTTCACCTTCTCCCGCTCTCTCCATACCTCTCCTTTCCCCCTCTCCCTCTATATCTCTTTATGTTTCTTATATTTCCTTCCCCCACTCCCTCTCTCTATACAGCTCTTTTTATCTCTCCTTCCTTCCCTTCTATCTACGTCTCTCTCTCACCTTTTATTTCTCCCCCTCTCTCCATTATTTTCTCTTTCTACTTCTCCTTCCCTCCCATCTATCTCCGTCTCTCTTATACCTTTTATTTCTACTCTCTCCATTCTCTATTCTTCTCTCTTTCTACTTCTCCATTCTCTCTCCTTGTATCTCTCATACCTTTTATTTCTCTTACTCCCACTCTCCATTCTTCTCTCTTTCTACTTCTCCTTCCTCCCATCTCTCTCCCTGTCTTTCTAGTAACTTTTCTTTCTTCTACTCTCTCCCTCCAAACACCATTTTCGCCCCCTCCCCCTCCACGTGCCCTCGTTTTTGCCTCCGTTTCCTGCTCTCTCTCGGGGGAACAGTTCAATCTCCTGCCATTTCGTCCAATCCTCCCCCGCGTGTTTCTACACCACCTCCGCCGTCAGCACCGAGCTCTCCCTCCTCCTCTCTCCCCCCCGCTTTGCTTCTTCTCCCTCCCACTTCATCCGGAATTTCCTTTCGTTTCCCACCCTATTTCTCGGAAACTTCTGCGTCATGCTACAACTTCGCTTCGAGGCGTATGGTTGACGCTCGTTGTACTTCCATGGAGATTATTTTTATCATCACAGAATTGTGTTTTTTGAGGACATTTGAGAAAATACCAACGTATGATTTTCGGAGGTGGAGTTCTTGAAAGTACAGCAGGGATGGAAGAAGGAGAGATTCATTAAAATGTATTGAGAGATGTCATGTACGCATTGATATTCAAGTCTTGTAACTTGTCGATATAAATTTAGCTCTTATGATAAATATTTTTTTCAGCAGAATGTTAAATTTAGTTTGGAATAGAGAATTTATGAGGAAGAAAAACTTAACAAAATTACGTTTTGAAATTATTCTATTGCCGCTGTGTCAACTCTTTAAGCGCCAATTTAGTAGTTTTAAAAAATGACCGAGAGATGATAATTATCCAATTTTTCTAAAACTACAAATGTAATATTTTAAATTCTAAGTCAGAAAAATAATAGTAGATGTGTATAGGATATATGTAAAAATGCATTAAATTCATTTTTTTCTATTGGGCTCCCGTGGATTTCACTAAACAAATTGTCGCAGATTAGTTATAAAACAATTAGGTCTATCTAACCCTATGGTATGGAAGAAGTAGGGAAAGGAAGAAACTGAGAAATGATGTTCGTAATATGAAGGAAAACTTTATTAGAGCTAAATGAGTAAAATTTTTAGATCGGTACTTTTTCACCAAGTGTGTACACGCCAGTGTTTGCACTAGACTCTCTGAGGCTAAGGAGTTGAAAATCATTCATTTGAGAGAGGAGTGTGGGCGTTGAAGTAGTCCAGGTTTAAATTGACCCACATTGCACCTCCTAACCATAAAAAACATGGGAAGGAAATGAGTCATTTATTTCCTTTTGGTCACGCAACCTTTCGCTATCCTTCATTCCCGAGTGTTTCACTAACCCGCCGATCACATGAGAGGAAATTATTTAATGGGTTCATTACTACTATTTCAGTTATGAATGTAACTTTTTTCCCTATTTTAGATGTAAAGTACCTTGAATATCAAGTCATATGTACCGGTATATTTTGTAGATGGAATGTATCAGCTGAACTTTTCTGAATAGCCTCTTATGTATAACTGTCGCAGGAATTGGTTTTTCTTCCTCTCTACCTGTTAGACAGGTAATTAAAATAAAACGCTTACGTTGAGATCCATGAGCATGAATTAACGTCTCTAAAAATGGATTTCTATTATAAACTTTGACCTTTTTAAAATCGTTGGCGAGATATATTTTCACGTTTAAAAGCGCATATACATTTTCATTCAAATTAATCTTTCTGTGATACAGTCTTACGAATGTATAATATAAATTTTAAAAATACCGCTTAAGATATTAGGGGAGAAGATGATAGGTTTTTATAAAGTTTTTGTGCAACGAGAAAAATGTTAAATAAGATATGCTGGTTTTGGTCCTATAATGTCTTTTTTAAGTTTTACGCCGAAAGTGTATGAGAACGATTATCTTTCCCAGACATGCATCTAGATATAACTTATTTAAAAGCATTGTTTAATATTGTATCATATTTATATTTTATGCTTTTAAAGGAAGCGAAAGTTATATTGACCATAAAAATAGTTTTATATATATAGCCTCTATAGGTCACCAATTGGAAGAGAGGCAATAAAACTATTTTTATGGTCAATATAACTTTCGCATTATTTATATATATATATATATATGCTTTTTAAGCAGCATTTCTCAAATTAGTCAGCAAAGTTTTTTCGGAATTACATAATATCTGAAAAGAAATGCATCATTAACTGAGAATAATTTAACGTGAATTAACTCACATATCTTTTAATACATTTTTTCACTTTGTTATTGCTGCAAATTTCCGTTTGCGATAATTTACTCAGCGTTTATAAGCTAAAAATAACCGTACTTTATATAAATCCAATTTTTTCTCACAACACAATATTCAATGCAATAACATTTTTTATGCTAAAACCTCATCCGCTCTCCTATTACACATTAGGTAAAATAAAATTTGATGTCACGAATCCCATTCAATTAGCCAGACGTACAATTTTAATATAAATTTAATCTATCCAATTGCTATTTTTACCACAGCTCAGTAACAGAAATTCGAGAGAATATTGATTGTAGAATTAAGATTACACAGGTAAAACAAAAATGTTAACTACTGTATTTTTACAACAAGTTGAATCAAATGACCCCCCTCGCCTCAGGAATGTATTTATTACTAATAATTTCCGGAATTTGTTTCCCTATTATGGCGAAATTACCACATTTGAACTCAGTACTATCGATTCCCTTTTTTCCATCACATTAAGAAGTATCATCATCCATTATAAACGCGAAAGATTTAGACGAGCGACTTCACAGCGCTCACATCCATCCGAAATCGCATTCCTTTTGCATGCGTGATCGAAAATCGATCGGGCAACAGCACATGCTTCAAATTCCGTTTCGATCGGGAAAGGCTCTGAGGGTAACGGCCGAGAAAAGCAGGGATAAAATGGGAGAAAGAGTGGCCGGTAATGCAAGAGGGGCGAGAATAGGCCCTGACGGCCGAGAACCAAGGGAATATAGATGGTCTTAAAGGAGGCCTTCGTGAAAAACAGGAGACAGAGAGGAAGGGAACAATGCACGAGGCGGAAAGTCGACAGGTGAGGCGAAGGAAATTTTTTGTCACCGGAAAGTAGTTTTTATGAATAGGAGAGTGAGAGAGAGAGGGAGGAGGGTTTGTGCGAGAAAGCCTTTAGAGAGAGATGGGGAGGGAGAGTGAGGTGCGAATGGGTTGGGGTTAAAATGGATGAGGTGGTGGGAGTCAATTTTTTTACGACCTCTTCTCTCTACTTCCTTCCCATTGGCTTCTTCTCTACTTCCTTCCCATTGACTTATTCTCTACTCTCTCTCCCTCTCTCTCTCATTCCACGTCCGTGACGCTCTAAAAAGGGGGCGTAAAGAATAAAATAAATGAATCTTGCTGACGTGCCCACATGCTTTCTTCCCGCTGGAGTGTCGTGCAGTAATCAATGGAGTAGGCGGAGAGGAATAAAAAAAGAAAAAAGATGATTCATTTCGGCGGACAAGTGTTTTCTTTCCGCTTTTTTTTATGAATCGCGAGGGGTGAAGTGATGAAAGGGCTTGTAATTGATTTTTGATAGTTTTTTATCTTTCTCCCGTCCAGATAGCCACGCATGCTTTTTTTTTATTTTCGCGGACCATTGGTCGACCCTTTTTATATTTTTCGATTCGAATTCTTTTATTTGTCGCGAAACGTGCTTTATTGACAGAATGCCTGACTCCTGTCTCCCAAAGCAATTTCCTATTAGTTTTAGGACTGAAACGCTGGTGGTTTGTGTTTTTAGCAGTCGCGCTCGGGCAATAAAACAGTGGTATCGCCTAAAAAAATTAACTTGGAAGATGAAAAAACGGAAGTTCTGCCTTTAAATATATTTTTTGTCGCGGAAAGAATATTAACCTTTTTTATTCCTCATTCCAGCCGGGTATTGAAAGAAGAATGATTAAAAGAATGTCTACATTCATTTTATCCCGTAAAACATTTTTGATGGGCCTAAATAAAATTTGCTGACATTCTTACTTTCTCCATATACGTAGTACGTATAGTATTGTATTCATGAAAAAAATCGACTTCGAGATTTCAACGGAAATAGACGTTTTGAGGTTCCCTGAACACGTTTTGGCCATTTTCTCGATGATGTCTGTGTGTGTGTGTGATAACTTTTGTGGGTGATCTAACTCAAAAACTATAAATCAGGTCAACGCGAAATTTTATATTTAACATTTTTATAAAAATCGGAACTGATTAGTTTTTGGTAAATATCAGTCAAACGGAAGTGGGTGTTTACTCTTGTCACTTATCCGTTATTTTTTAATATTTGCTTTAATATTTGATAAATGTAAAAATGTACTGGAAAAAAATTTGTAGGAAATGTAATTTTCTACAACCTTTGTTTGAAACATTTTTCCATACAATGCATTGTTTAAGAGATCTTATGTTTTTAGCTGCCACCACCACGCCACCTACCATTGTTTTGACGATTAGTTACGTCTTAGTAACTCCCCTTTTTCTTTTCTTAATTGTTGGAGCTTTGTGGCTAAATCCAATATCAGAAGGCTATGGTTTGAGTTTATTTCTGTTCTTTGTATAGTCTAAAAGTTTCTCGCAGTTTCTTAATATATTTATTATTATGTAACCTATTTGGAATTTTTAGAAATAATACAGATATGGAAAAAGTCATGTGGTGGCAACATCAGATTTTTAGGAAAATCATACTGAATATGAATAAATTTTTTGGTAATTATGAATTCGATAGATAATGAGAATCACATGAATTTTCGAGACTGCTAACTCCTCGAACTGACTTTATACCAGCTACCTACAGTCTTTCATCGATATGTACGTGAAAAGCCAATTAAAGTAAGAATTATAAACTCTTCAAAGAGTAAAAATCCACCGAATCCAATAATACGCTCGGGTGGTCATGTTATTAAGTCCGTCTGAACTCCAACAATCTCAAATAAGTCTCACGAAGTCAAACATGGAAGTAATCTTAAATATTAATTTTGGATTCAAATAAACCTCATTATGTCATCAAAGATGGTTGTTTGATCCAAGTTTATCATTTTCTTGCGTATTATATAACCTTTGCCTCGATACTAAAGCAAACCTCTAGATAATTATAGGAGAATATAAGAAGAAAATTTAATTTTCACGAATTATTGGAAGTGGAAAGATTGTTTATTTTAAACCACGCTTTCTATATGATTCTTTCAAATCTCATTCCGTAATTTGATATGAAATTTCTCATTTCAGTGGTGGAAATTTCTCCGTCAGTCGTAAATATTTTTTATTTTTTATTTTTATTTATTTCCATGCGGCCCCTAAACAGCCGTAATCGGCCTTTTACAAGGGGCTCATTAACATAATAACAAGGACTATCACAAACATCCATGCCCTAGGTGAAGAAAAACCCACCTAGGCGGGATTCGAACCCGCGACCTTCGGATTGGCAGGCGAGGACGTTACCCTGCCACCACCGAGGCCGGTTATTAACATTATTAACATGGAATTATTTCCGTAAAAATTAAAGATTACACCAATTCTCTTCTTGAAATTTGTTTTCAAATACTTATCAAGATTATTAGACATATTTTCGTGATTAGTATGTTAATTTGGCCTTTATTTAATAAATATTTTTATCGTTTAGATTGGTTCGGAGAGATGATTTTTATAGTAATAATTTTCATTTTACACCTTACCCGATTGACTCTCTGCACTTGATTAATCGTTGGGAGTGCCTTTCAGCTGTAGGCTTTCATTTGAAGGAATATTGACCCACATTGATTCGTTCCTGAGAAGTCTATACACATGTTTGTTTGCCGAATAACATAATCGTTCAGCAATTCTATATTTGAAATCCAAATTAAATGACGTCAATAATAATATTTTCGTCATTGTAGCGCGTCTTTTTAATGCACTTATAGTTTCCGTCTGTGCACTTGTTTAAATTGAAATTGTGACAAAACCGTAAAGGATAGAGAGCTGAAACCTGGATGGTAGATTTCTGTACTACTTCCATTTGTTTTTCTTTAGATTTGAGTTTTGAGAAATATACAGGGTCGCAAAAAATCCGTTTAAATAGGTTTTTTGTGTCTCCGAAGGAATAAAAAATTAAAAGCTTAAATTTTGAGCGTAAATACTCGCAATGCCACTTACAAACAAAGCTTTAGTGACCAAATATATGCCGGTATAATCTCATAATAATAAATTAACATAAGCTAAATTTACGCATATAGATAGCTTTTTTACATAATAAATCCTTTTTATTTGTGCATATCAACAATTATATACATATAATAAAATAATCATTCAGCATTTGTAACTGATGTTCACTGTAAGAGCAGAAAGGCAGCTGTGGAGGAGGCTGGGTGTCCCACCGAAAGGGACTGGCTACCGCAACGTTGTGTCAGTCCACCTCCCACTCCAGCCGTCCATCACCACTCTTCAGCTGTCCATTCTAGTCCTGCTAAACCCAAGTGTGGACTTGCCTGCAGTTGCCATTGCTTTCCTTTCCCATCACATTGTCACAACACATCTCCACATCATCTCACATCGTCACATCACTTCATTAACTCTCATCATATCGCACCATCATATCACATTATCCTATCCCCTCGTCACATCACCTAATCCGCCCATATCAGATAACAAGTTATCGAATTTAAAAATAGGAGAAAAAACGCGATATTCTTTATCCGTGTTCATAGATATCACTGCTTGTTTTAATATATTATCGCGAGAAAATAATCTTCCTGTCGAAGAAAACTAATTTAGAACACTAATACTACAGGAATAATTTTATATTAAACCATCACCATAGTATCTTATGGTGTAAAGTCGGTTTCAATGCTTTTTTCACTTCACCATCACCATCACGGTACCATCAGGTAAGGCAATTATAGAAAAGTATCACCTCACGTCTACGTACATCCTCTAGCTAATGTCACCTTGGCGGAACGACAGAGAAAACAAGTGAAAAATAACTTCTGTAGACCCGCGAAAACGGAGGAAGGATAGAAAGACGTTGTAGCGCTCTATTGATGTTTGCATTGCTTCCTGTTCACGGCGTTGGGTTTTTGTGGGCTGTCACGAGTGTGCTCGACAAATGTTTACATCTCTTCCTCTTCACATATTTCCCACTTTCCTCCTGTCACCATAGAAAATTTCTCCGTGCGGCACGCTTCCTAGCTTTTTACATGTTTCAATTTTCTCTCCCTACCTTCTGTCGTTTTGCTGTGTCTTCCAGGAAAAGCGTTTTCTTTCCCATTACATAGTATGCATAAAGAAATTCGGGGAGAAGCTTATTTCACATATTTTTTTAAAAGGTGGATGAGTTAGTCCCATTATGTTTGGTCGATCCCATGTTCTTTTTATTTGGAAAGGCAGCCGCAAGGAAGAGCAGTTTCAATGCTAGTAATTATAAAAAAGTATATTTGTCAAAGTAATTAAATGAATTAGAACACTCTTACCAGCGATTTTGAATAGGCCGGTAGAATTATGTGATTTTTTATTGAAACGCGTAATTTTTCTCTATTAAAACATAAAATGCATAATTTAGCATCGCCTCGATTAAAATCTAAACTATATTTATTCAAGGTTAAGTAATTTCTTAATTTAGTTCAAAATGAATCACTTTCGTTTGATGAGAAATTTTAACAACGAAATCATGGTTTATAAATCCGAATATATTGATCATGCATGAGAGGTAATAACAAGAAATAGCAGGTTCACACGCTATTAATTTCTCTGACACGTTTTACAACGCCTTGAACGTATATGTGAATATGTAACATAGTCTGCGTATAGCTCGATATAGAGCTTTAAGCGGCAAACTGTGTCTCCAATAGCCATAAAAAGTTGGAAACATCAAATGCACATCAGCATCTTTTCCTTTCAGAGTCTTCTATGGGTGAATCACCACTGCTGCTACGTAGGCGAAATGCGCATCAGGTTTTCCCAAACATTACACGTGTATAGCAGAAAACTAGTCGGTCAATTTAATTTCAGCCGCATAATTCTATCTCGAATATAAGGAACTTAATAAGAGCCAGCCGCCAAATCAGGCTTCCCGAGTCGCGTTGGCACAACACAAAGAAATGTATGCGGCCGAAAGTTTTTACGGGTTCGTTCCCGTAAATGTGCGAGGCTAGGCATAACCGCAACTCAAAACGACTCGGGACTCACGTCTCCCAACCTAATAAAGTCCAGGAAACCTCGAAAACGCACATAATAAAAAACGTAATATCAAAAGAGAGCTTCGAATCCTTTACCTGGAAAGGATGGTTGAATTGAAAGGCTTGCCTCCTCTAGCTCTCTTTCTCTCTATCTCTCCTACCATCCTTCCTCTCTTTTATATATTTTTTCAGGAATTTTGAACACTTCCATCAATCTCCAACTCCTTCTCCAGAAGAAGTAACCCTCTATTTCAGACTTCTGGTGCGTGCCCTCCTACCCCGACTTCACCCACTCTCCACCTTCCTTGCTCTCTCCTTTGGCGTCCTTTTTACTTCTCCCTCCTTACATCTCTTCACCTTCCATCCCTCACACATTTCAAATCTGCCGGCGTCCATATCGGTGGGAGAGAGGGATTGGGTGGGTCTCCTCCCTTTTTCATACGTATCCACACCTTTCTCTCTCCCTTTCCTCCCTCTTATCTCTTTTCAATCTCTACCTCCATCTCCCTTTTTTATCTTCTCATCCTCCTCTCCATCACGTTTTCTTTCCATCTCTCTTCTCATCTCCATCTCTCCCTCTTTTTTCTCCCTCCTCTCTTCCAATTCTCCCTCTCTATTCTTCTCTCCTCTCTTTTTTCTCTCTCCCCCTCCTCTCTCTCTCAATCTCTCTCCTCATCTTGTCTATAATGATCCAAGAGGTTGATTAGCTAAAAATACACACACACTCTCTCTCCTCATCTCTCTCATTAACTCTCTTTCTTCCTTTTTCTCTCTCTCTCTCTTTATCTATCCCTCTTGTTCCTTCTCTTTCTATCAATATCTCCATCCCCCTCTTTCCCTCCTACCCTCTCTTTCCCTCATTTTTTCTTCTTTCCTTCCTCTTTCTCCGTCTGTCTTTGTCTCTCTCTCTCTCTTTCCTTCTCCATCTTCTATTCAATTTCCCTCTCTCGCCCCTCGCCTCAGCCAAACTACTGCCCTTAGCCCATCCGAACCTTTACCGATATCTCCCTTTAGCAACTTCTTCTCTTACTCTTCTCCGCCTTCCTCTTTACCAAAATTCCCCATTCCCCTCACCGTCCCTCTTATCCTTCTGCGGGAGAGCTTTCCCGGGCCGAGATATTTCCGTAGCTGATTCCCTCCCTCCCCATCCCCATATCTCTCTCTCCTCCCGTCTCTCATATTGTAAAAACCTTCCTAGCCTCCAACCGTGCCTCTCTCCCCGTCTCTCTCTTCTTTCCCTCAGCCTTTTCATGACGTCCTACCCTACCTCTCGGATTCCTCCTCCTCTTCCTCGGTCGGTTTTATTATCGACGGCGGGTGGAGGGTTTTCCAGTCCGGCGATTGGTAATTAGCACAGACCTGCGTCAATGGGAATCTCCGATTTCCTTCCTCCATTTCTCCCTGCTACCCTTAACTATCTTTGTCTTTTCTGCCATTCCCTTTATCCTATTTCCACCTCCATCATGTATCTTATTTTCGTGTGGTTTTGAATGCTCGCAATGTGTTTATATATGACCCTCATGCGCTATTCCTCTTAGCAATTCATCTCGTTTTGAAGTTTTTCTGCGATTTATCAGAGGTAATCGCTTTCGTTTATCACACGATTGATTGTTACCTTATATGCAAAGATTTGTGTTTTTAGCATCGAGAAGGACGGTGTGCTAAGGCCCATAGGGAAGTTATTTGCATAGGTAATATCCTTAGTTTGGTTTTTTATTATAATATCTTTGGTTTCGAGGAAATAGATTTCCGTCCTATAGTTCTGCGTCCTATTTCATACCGATTGTGATGCTTAGTGGAGATTTAATACTTTAAGAAATCTTGCGCGAATATGATTAGTTTGCATAAATAGTTGCTGTTTCATGATCAAATCAATATTTAATTAGGCTCGAATTGCTATTAGTAATACGCGTCAATGATCGAGAGCTTTAGTATAAACAATATTTTTTTCAAACGTACTTTGACCATAATCGATAAATGCAGGACCATTTTTGGAGGAGGGGTGCGGGCTGGGAGTGCAGTCTTCCAGGGCCCCGGGCCCCGCATCTATGGGTCTTCCCGCTTGAAGTTAGCTTGCTAATTATTCTTACTTGCTACTCTTAGTAGAAAGACGTAACGTGCGTGGGACTTAAAAAAAATCGAGAGAGACTCCACGGCTGCCACCTCGTCCTAGGCCACGCGGATCCTAGAGACGGCTCTGGGTATATCCTCATTATGAGTTAGCAACATGACTGAGTTTTCTTCCTAAGCTATTGCTCGCAACTGAAGAAAATCACATACGTCTGCTTACTGTAATAAATGGAAAAAGTACCATTAACTATATAAAAAATAAAATGTACTATTTTCAAATATCGCGTATGCTTTATTGCTAGTTTTTCAGCAAATAATACTCAAAGAAAGTAATTTATTCAAATATTTAGTTTTTAATGCGATAAAGTTACCATGACAAATGTTCTTAGAGAAAATTCCATGTGGTTTTTATTTTGAATTCTAATGGAAAGGTGCAAAAATGATACGGCGCATAATAATTCGACTCTATAGACGAATTAAGATAAGTTCAACACTCTTTCAGCCATAAAATTAACTTAAAGTCACTCAATGCATTTCGCCCACTAAATGGGCATCTTCAGGGGGTATATTGCTTACGACAGTAACCAAAGTCAACTGCGAGGACAGACAAGAGACCGAGTGCTGAGGAAGCCGAAAAAACAAAAGAGATACGATAATTATTCAGCGACGATGTTGTGTTGATCTGTGAGTTTGTATAGAGTTTTATTGAAATCAATGTCTGTGTTCATAATTGTTTTCCTGTTTAGAAAATCAACATATTTATAAAAACACATTGATTTTAATAAAACTCTATACAAACTCACAGATCAACACAACATCTTTGCTGATTAATTATCGTATCTCTTTTGTTTTTTCGGCTTCCTCAGCACTCGGTCTCTTGTCTGTCCTCGCAGTTGACTTTGGTCACTGTCGTAATCAACATACCCCCTGAATATGCCCAATTAGTGGTCGAAATGCATTGGGTGACTTTAAGTTAATATTATGGCTCAAGGAATATTCAATTTTTCTTAATTCAACTAGCTATAAGTGTTTATCTGAGCGTTCAACCACATCTATAGACAAAAATCATCATTTTCTAACGCCAAACAATCAAAATAATAAATATTATCTCGGCGTAATGTAAAAGCACCATTATACTCGTATTACCATTTCATCATGGTAACTCATAGCAAGCATAGCAATACTTCTGCAAAATCATGTGGAAATATATATATTATATATATATATTATATATATATATATATTATATAAAAGAGACGGAATACTATACAGTTAAATTTTAGGAATAAAAACATCCAGATAGCACAATATCAACTGTACCCATTGTGAAACTTAGGATTGATGCGAAAAAGATTCATTTCGCCATTCTCGATTATAGAATCTCATCTCGCCGCGCAGCAGATCGTTGCTACGAGATATTTCCACCATCCCAATCGTCCGCTGGTAGGGAAGGGGAGGATCGAGGAGGAAATCCGTTTCTTCCCAATCATCGCATACCTTTGGATAGGCCAGGTGTTTTTCCCTTCTATCTCTCCATACAAAGGCCCTTAAATAAAAACATTTCCTTTGGGAGCGACTCTGAGAGGGATGAGTGTTCCGTCCCCCTCAATCTCTCTGTTTCTTTCTTCTGGCGGTGTTTTCAAGAGGAAGAAACCCTATCATCTCTGGGGACACCGCGTCAGAGTGGGAGGAAAATGGAAAGGGGTGGAAAAGGGGATTGGAGTTCTTTAAAGGCGAGTTTTCCTTTCTCTTGCTCTCTCGAAAGCAGTTATGTGTTCCTCAGAATGGGGTGGCCAGGTAGTAGATAGATGGAGGAAGAGAATCAGAGAGAGAGAGAGAAGATGGAATGTAAGGAATCTATTGGTGAAGGTTACGAAATTTTATTTAGTTGGGATATTTTTCTTCAAAGTTGCGATTTCCGCCTCCTATGTTGTCGGAATCTTTTTTAAAAGATGTTTTTCAATTTGCACGAGTAGCGTTTTTTGCGCAAAAATCGGTTTCATCAACACAATTTTATGGTTAAAATCGTGAACCTTTTTAGGAGCAATCAGTCTAAATAAAAAGGAAGATATTCTTCTCGAAGCGGTGAACATTTTGAATTGAACATCTTAATGTCTTTTCTTATGGAATAAATTCGTTTACTTCGAGAACGATAAGGATTTATAATTGAATTTTTATCTTGAAATCTTAATTGAGAAGAATTAAAAGCGAAGTTATATTTAATCGTTTGTACCCATTAAAAAAATATATTTATAGATACTGATAGCCTTTACGCCTGTCTCTTCAATAAAAGAATTCATTTCTATATTCTCAAAATTTTCAACTAGCATGTGACAATTATTCATCGTGTATGTGAATAATTTTAGACGTCCGATGCCTAAGTTTATGCGATAGACCCAGGGCCGGCGCAAGGCAGTTTGGCGTCCCAGGCAAACTTTGTTTTGGCGCCCTACTCCAATCTAAATGATACTCAAAATCTAATAGATGAAAATTATTTTTATCAGTAATTACACAATGACGTCTATAAGCACCCGTATTACTTAAATATAATATTAATAAAATATTGTTTTTTATTATTAAATATTTCTTTTCATAATTACTAAAAAAATGTTTTTCCACATTAAAGAGCTTTATGATAAGTAATAGCGGTAAAAATGGACATCAAGAAGAATATTTTTAGCAACAGATTAAACAAATCATAACTTTATGCTCGTAAGTTAGTTGGTACGTAACATCTTCAGACCACTAGTTGTTGTACTTTTAGGATTGGGGTAGTGCACAGCATTGAAGAGGAATTGAAATAATTTTTAATATAAAGGTTTATACAACACAAATGCATGTGAAAAATATAACAAAATGAATCAGTAAGAGATGAAAGATAAGTATACATAGGCTGACCATATCCCAACAAGGCGAATACGGGACATTTCCCATGAAGAAAACGGGACAAAACGGGACAACTTTTTCACACGACTATTTTAGAAAGGGTGGTTTATATCACTCCAATAAATACATGATTTGAAAGAATTGGAGTTATTCTGTAGATTGGAAATTTATCTTTAGTTATTTATTTATCTTAAGTAGAGAGAAAATACCCATACTTCATGCGTTCATATGGTCTCAGCAGTATAAGTTGAAATGAGTTCACTACGTTTTTAATTCCAAAAAGCTCTTTTTTGAAATGAAAAATTATTCTCCGCTACGTAAACATAGTTTTTTCAAGGAAAGACTAATCCTAATAGGAATGAAATTTATTATGAAAACGTTTGCTTACATTTTTAGCAATCGATTTTAATATAATAGTAAACTACTTTTTATATTTGTTGGCGAATATTTTTATTTCATATATTCTAAAGGTTAATATAATTACGAAATATTTTAGTGTATAAAAATTAATCGTAAACTTGACATTATTTTTTAAAAGTTGAGCGATAAGTTTCAACTAAAAAGACAGAAACGCTACTCAGTCTTTACAAGTCTATTAGAAGGAAAAAGACAATTTTTAAATAATTATTTTACTTACGATACAGATAGGGTTTTTTAATTAAATATTACTGTTAGATAAGATCTTTTGATCTCATTTCGGTAGCAATATATATAATAGAGTCAAACAGTGAGGAACCAATTTGTTTAAAATTAGATAAATAACATGCTAATTCTAGGGACCATTTTGATAAAATTAAATATTTGCTTTATTGACTAAAAGTAAAAATCGAAGGATAAGAACTGCATAAAACCTCATTTTTCTAAGTTCATCATTCTTGTTTATTTACCATAGAAAAACTTACATTTCTTGCATTTCAGTAATACAGAAAGTATAATTATATTTATACAGTTTAAACAAGAAACTACAACTAAAGCAAAAATACTAAAAAAATCTTTACTTATTATCAATGTTTAGTAGTTAAACTAAGTTATATTTTTCTGCCGAGGTTGTTTTCATTAACACATTTTTATCTTTTACAATTTTGTCATAGAAATCACTACACGTCATGTCAAAATTCACACGGACGATTAGCATTGCTTTCATAGTATCGATGCTTATTCTCGATTTTTCATTCGACCAAATTTTTCTCATGAGAGAGAATATTCTTTTAACTGAGGCTGTTGTTCCTGGAAGACATAACACCAATTCGACGATTTTTTAAAAATCTTCATAGGCTACAGATAGTCTATTCATTTCCAAAAATATTTCGACCCATTTATTTGAGGTAGATATATGTTCTGAGTTCCAAATTCCTATCTTTCTGGTGATGATGGATTTCATACAAACCCATTGGTCAAATAATTGGGTTTCATCTACTCCTGTGCGACTGAAATGATCTTTAATTTCTTCCAAACTGTTATGTATCTCTTTCCACCGAGGTAACTGTTTTAATAATATCCTTTCAAACCTATCAGATACCCCAAAGCTCTTTTCCCAATTTTCCAAATATTATATACTGGTAGAATAAAAATTTTAAATGATTTCATAAAACTCGGATTCATTTATCTTTTCAGATTCCACCAGTGACTTAAGTTGAATTCTTACATCTGTTGTAATAAAACTCTCTTCATTCCTAGCAATAAGGACTTCTTTAAGAGATTTTACACCCAAGGCTACTTCAGTTGCCGACACATCTGTTTTTTCTATAGATTCTACTGCTTTCTTAAATGTTGAAATTTGATCTCTCGCAAATGATAACCATAATTTTAGGCAGGAATCTTCAAATAGGTTTTTCAAAATCATTAGACACTTTTGTTGTGAAAGAAAGTAAGAACGTAACCCATTAAACATTTCTAATATTCTGTCTATCGTAGGTCTTAAGGATAAAAATCTTGTGTTTACATGTTCTAATAACTTAGAATAGTCTTCTCCTGCAAATTTACAAAAGTCTTTGAGCTCCTAAACTCTAACTGCATATATGTGAAGTACTTGTAAACTTTAACCGCAAAGCATTTAACATCAAATGGCGAACAGTCAATAGCACATTAAAGGCAGTTGTATATGATATATGCACCGCAACCAATTCTAATAACATTCCTTGCAAGTCCTTTTTCAAGTTTACGCCATATATTATTTTGACTATTTCTGTTACAACCGCCAAAATTGCTGTTTGCATTATCGGCACAAAATCCTACAATCTTGTTTTGCAAACAATACTTATTTACAACGTCAGTTAGCAGGTTGCATTGTAAATCGAATGTTACTCCAGGTAAAGAAGCAAACTAAGATTTTAGTTTGAACACCATTATCTGGTAAGAAATACCGAACAACAGGAAAAAGTTTGTTCTCTTTTTTGTTTGAAGCATCTAAACTAATGGTTACACTACTGCATTTAATTTAATCAACGAAAACTTGCTCTAATACATAAGGTGACAAAACATTGCAAATAATTGCTTCCGATTTGGTACGGGCAGATGTAAACTTAGGTTGGTAAATCTTTTTGATCAAACTAAACGAACAGTCATTTGTTCAAAAACTCTGACCGTGACGCACTGTATGAAATGCAAAAAGAGCTCCACTGGCTGCAATTTTTTCACTTGTCGAATCCTCGGGTGAAAAAATGAGCTGATACTTCTACAAGCCCCTGCTACATTTTTTGCATCTTTGTCTTCGGCTTCGCAGGTGTTGATTTATGTCACTCTTACCTCCACGAGCAACAGAAAAGTGAACACCGCAGATTCCACAGTACACCTTAGAATTGTCACTTACAAAAGTACTGTCCTGTTTAATAAATTTTAACTCCTTTTGCAGGTCATCGTTAAATGAACAAATTCTCTTCGCCATTTTATTATTGCTATGGGTTACTAAAATATACATATAAAAAATATTTTAAAAGCTTCTAAATCTCAGTAAACTTATAAGAAAAGTAATTTACGAAATGAAAGTAAATAATATTTGCATAATATCGAGCAAGATAAAAAATGATCACTAAGACAATAATTTAATCAAACTAAGCAATTCTATCCAAAAAGTGATCTTTCATAGTAATTAAATTTTCTGGTTCTCATTTATTACGTGTATGTACATTCTTATAAAAAAGTAAGATGTGCTAATAATTCCAATGAAATTTCATTAGTATAAATTGCCACTAAATAAGCGAATTAGTAATCTTACCTTTCACAGGAATTTCTTTTGATTTTATCCCACTATCACAATGTATACAACTACCTCTGCTTGCTTCACTTCATCTAACACTGAACTTCGTAGATAATACGATCTGGGAAAAGCTAAGAAGAATGTTACAGCCGAATCAAAACCTTACACAGACATTCTTTCTTCAAGCAAATTAGAACGAACCATTAATTCTGTGGCAGTGTTGATGCGTCGGCCTTGATTTGTTTGAATACCTCGATTAACCCCGCAACAAAGATGCAACTAGCTATTCAGCTTAAACATTGAAAGATCCGGAGCTCACGGAAACGGGCAGACAAATAAATCTGTGTACCTGTTCTATAGAGTGACAACTTGGCCTTATTCTCACTTTCCTAAACAAAGAAATATTCTCAGTTAAAATATAATATTATCCATATTTTGAGTAAATTGGAAAGTCTAAATTTTAATCTCGAAAAGCTTTGAAACGGGACAAAATGACTTTTTTGCCAATAACGACGGGACGGTCTGGAAACGGCCCGAAATCGGGACTGTCCCGGAGAAAACGGGACGTACGGTCAGCTTAAGTATACATTACTTTTAAAAAAGAACACAGACACACATACAGTGCCGTGAAATTAGAACATTGACCCTTCCTAGCGCCCTAGGCAGTTGCCTATTTTGCTACCCCGTTCCGCCGGCCATGGATAGACCTATATTTTTCCTAACCCAATGAATATAATTTTAAGCCATCTGAAAGATAAGCTTTTGTTATGCAAGATTTTTAAATAATTACTAGAGAAAAAAATCTGCTCAAAATTAAAAGAATAATTGGCTTTATGTTTTCGATTGAAAATAAGCGACTATATTTTGTGACTCCAGCTGAAGCATGCCGTGATCATTAGTGACATTAATGTAATGTTTATCTTTGTCGCTTAGAACCTGACTTCCTGAAGGTTTGGTTAAGCGATATCCATTTTTAAACAGTTGAACGACCGTTATCAGATTATTTCATCCGAATGAGTTATTCGTTCGTTATTAACCTCTTAAATAGATTCTCTTCCATTCACGGAACGGTATCTTTTCCTGTCTGTTTGCACGATTTATCTAACTAGTTCCAAATATTTAAACACATCGAATTGTAGAAAAATTCCCAATTTCGAATAGAGACAAGTGGGAGATTTTTCCAACCGCGACATTAAACCCAACATCGTCGCACCATTTGTTTTCAGAAATCCAAATACGAATTATTTGTCTCGATAACAAATGTACTAGCAATATTTGTTCACTTTTTCATTTTCATTCTTTTCGTGCTTTCGTGGCTTTTGTTATTATGGAAATAATTTGACGCTTTTTGATGGAAAATGAAAAGCTTTCTTTTACGTGGTTGTATATATCCTCAAAAAATGCTGTTATGTTTCCCATCAGTCGGTGCGTAATGGAGATTTTCATAAGTGGCAATATCATTTGATTATAACTTCCGTCAATGCATGAAATGCATAGACTAAAATTGTTTTTAGTTTTAATGATAGATTCTGATAAATAAAGTTTTTATCGGTTTTATCTTAAATTAGGAATTTATTTTTTATTGATAACTCGCTATAACTGATTCTGTAAAGAAATTTTAAAATAAATTCTTAAATTATGATATTCATATATTGACGACTGAATTGTAATCACTCGTTTTACTCCAAAAAATGAACTTTTAAACCCCTTTTCATAATTTATTGATGTTGATAAGGACAGCACATCTCTCTGATGTCTTTGTTAAGACAAAGATAAATTAAAATATTATTAAGTTAATAGAATTTATATCTTGAACAATATATTACTTGTCATTTATAATAATACAAAGAAATGGAATAGTAAAAATATTTAGATATTTTGGATGTGAGCGATTAATTTCTCCATTGTCCTTGAATATAGAAAGATCTATCGAGCATTGACTGAACCACTGAAATGTATTAGAGGTCTCTAATCTCGTGAAAAATAATAACAAATCCAATCATGTACACCTTTTCCAGTCTTGAGAATGTCTTATTGTTCTGGAGTCATCAAGCAAGATCTCATTCAACCACTCATTCACACTTATTTGTCATTTTATGCGGAATTTTTTTCCCTTCTCGCGCTGTTTAAACCCGCAACTCCACAAAACCGCAGACTCTGACAAAAACATTTCCTTTAGGTCCCTTTCCATCCCTCCATTTTCCCGCGTGATTGCACGAGCGCTTGGAGCGATTCCTTTCCCTTCCATCCTGTATGATAGTGCCTTTGGGAAAATACAAGCCATGAGCGTGAAAGCGTGATATTACGATAACATCTCCCTGAGGGATCGAGAAGAGATTGTGTGTATATATATATATATATATATATATATATATATATATATATATATATGTTACGGTAAAAGTACGTAATCGGGAAATGTGCACATTTACCACCAAGCCAAGTTTCCAGATATACGTATTATCCGTACATTTCCCGGTAAATGTGCACTTTTACCGAAGTACCATGGTAAATGTGGAAATTAGTAAGAATGATAAATGCTACACTTTAATAATTACGTTAATTTTTAACAAAAATCATCGAGGGTTCGGCTCCACTGGTATATATTAAGATGCACGCTTCCCAACCCGAGGGGGGAACACAGTGAACGTGAAGAGGAACCAAAAACATTTCGACTTACCCACCTACTCAACCCGGTGGGGCCGAGTGAAATTTGCCTTCGTGTTCAAATTTAGTTTAGTTGTGCACATTTACCACGAAATTTACACATTTACCGGACAACGCACATTTACCGCACTTCTAAACTGCGACAGATGTTCGCGACGCCGCCATGTTGTGGCCTGTGTTGCGACGTTTATCCACATTTACCAGTGTCTTTAGGTAAATTTGCACATTTCCCCAATCCAATCGGTAAAAATATGTTATACTGATGATGCTACGATCGTAGTGAAACCGGTCGTGTTATATTAAAGTTGTGAAAACCACAAAGTATTCGTTTCATTATCTTATACTTACATTTACCGAACTTGGTGGTAAATGTGCACATTAACCGGGAAATGTACACATTTACCGGACTATGCACATTTACCGTGACATATATATATATATATATACACAGTATACCGTAGCGTGTCGCTAGGAAAAAAACGCTGTGCGCGTGTATATGGCAAGCAAGGAAATGAAATTGCCCCGGCCTTTTCCTTTTGATGATACCACATTGAATAAAATGCCGAAGATGGGGAGGACTTTGGCGCAGACCGGTCTCTTTTTTTCTTCGCATGGTTTGGAGCAGCAATTCTCAACCGAAAATCTATCACGGAGCAGTGGGTTTTCGGAACATTCCATTAATGACCAGTAGATTCAATTTTTAATCGCCAATTATTTGACAATTCTACACTTTGACAACCAACTGGAAACACAAACAAGCCTCTCATTAATCGACGCTGTCCATTATCCAACTTATGTGAGAGTATTAGAATATCGCAGACCGGCAAATAATTTTCCCCAGACAGAAAATCAATGGTCTGCCATCTGGCGTTTGAAAAAAGCTGGTTTATAGGACTATTTTGAAGGGCGCTGTTCTGATGTGATGAAAACTGGTATTAAATGCCGAGTATTGATTCCTATTAAATAGGCATATCCTGGAATATGAGAGTAGCTCGATATCAGGAGAAAAATTCACCCACGATGGAATCGAAGCTGAGCCTTCCACTTACCTGGCGGATATTCTAACACTGTACTATCTTGACAGACTCATTCTCCTGTTTCAGAATATGGACTTTCTCGGTGGGGGTCGGGCTGACTGCTCAACAAATACCAAACACGCCTCTCCTTCTCTTGAGGAATTTACAGATCTGAAACTGGAGAGGTTCGCATTCTTGAAAGCTCAGCAGTAGAGCAAACGCCTCACAAATGAAAGGCTCAAGTTGGATACCCTACTAACTTTAGAATGTTTACTCTTCCCTAGGTTTATTTTTATAATCGAGTATGAAATCAGTGTCTCACATTGCATCTTGAGTTATCAGGACTATATATACTTAGAATACGAAAGATTAAAATTAAACATGATTAAGGAAAAATAATTTAACTAACTTCAGCCTTTTTCAAAATTGTTTTAAATACGTTTCGTTGACCTGCCGAGTGTAAATATTATTTATATGCTGATACTTTTCAGTGGCGGACCACATCAGACCGAGAGTTTGCAGTTTGCCGGAGTCCGCATTCAACCCGAGGGGCTCTTCTGATGAATCGGCCTTTTACAGGCTTCGCACCTTCTCCACCACCAACAAGGGAGGCGTGGTGAACCGCGGAGACGCACTCATATCTCGACGCCATAGATCCAAATCAAACACGAGCGTCAACTCTACGGCCAGTAGGTGAGTAGGAGAACTCAGTTTTTTCTTTTTCCGCGCAGTGCGGGGATTTTCTTCGCACTTTCCGCTGCTTTCCTGGCAAAATAAGAGCTATCCTTGGTTTCAAAATATGTATCAGCGGAAGCAAAAATAGCACAAGATTGCGTTATGATGGTGACTGTTTTTGCAATTAAAGATTTTGATGGGCTGAATTGTTTAGTCAACGAAATCTTTTTTTTTTCATTATTATTGGTCGGTTTCTGATTACAGCATTGTCATTAGATAGCAATTTTTGGCGAGAAACTTTGTATCGTAAAACGGTGAGCGTCAGTTCTAATCTGGGTAAATGAAAATGCATTACAGTATGCTAATATATTAATATCGCTTCTTTAAACTCTATATTCTGCTCGCAATTTTATCGTTGATTTTTTCGATGAAAATCGACGTATGCTTTTCACATATGTTAGGTTATATAAATCTGCTTTGCAATAGTTAGGGATAGTTAAAACGAATGCATTTGCTTTAAAAATTCTTTACTATGTAAATAGCTTTTGATCTTATTTATGAAAATTGAACTGAATTCTACAATATTCTGCAAATGCTATACTAATAAGAGTTTTAAGATTTTCTTAATACCGTGGCTGGAGGACAGAATGGGATGTCCTTAAATTGTAGAAATGACAAAGCTTGGTTTAAAAGTTTATTATAATCTACAAAATTCCCATTTTAAGTCAGTTCTTTTCAGATAATGTATTTTGATGCTTCAATCAATCAATTTCCTTTTGCCAGCCATTAAATTGTTTCTTACATGAAGGTATGCGTAATCCTTCAGTTTGTGTTTCTTTCTAACTGGACAAATTATTCACCTTAAAATATAAAATGTCATTTGACATATTCGTTGAAAGCGTTTTCGAATATACTAATGAGCTTGAGAATTCATTTTTTGAATGATCGTATTAGTCTTGAAAGCAACGGCTCTCAAATAAAACAATGTAAAAAATACGAACTCTATCTTCTCTTTACTCTCCAGCGAATCAAATCCCGGTCGATTTGCACTAAACACATTTTGCGACGAAGGCCGCCACATTTTCCTTCCTTTAGAAAACTATCTCGCACAAGTTGCTTGATTAACCCGTCCCAAATTGGAATTTATCTAACTTCCTCACCCCTCCTTCCTTCGCGACTTGAGATAATTCCACATCAATCAGGAATATATCTCTTCTCCTCCTCGCCCTCTGCGAATGGAAACGGGAGCGCTTTGTCTCCTCGAGGAAATTTCGCGTCATCGTCTAGCGTGGCTCAAAAGCCCTGAGGCGTGGCCTCGGAGTCGGGAGTTGCTGGAGGAAGGCGGTCTCGATACCTCTCCTCCCATCTCGCCTAAGGTTGTGTTTATCATGCTTCGGTAAATTTCCACTGGCAGGAGAGGATTTAGTGTAATCTCTGGGCCCGTCCTTGTATTAATCAAGAAGGAAACTCAAAAAATGACATAATCCTCAAGGTTTTTTTTAGTGTATGCGTAGGCCATTTCTGAAACGGAAATGTGTTTTATGCCCCTATTTTCGCTCATGCACTGTTTTATAATTCCTCCAGCGAAAATTCCTTCAAGGATTTGGTTATGTTTATTGTTTCTTATTTACGAGTTCATTAATTTAACTATAATAATAAGTTTACGTTATTAATAAGAAGTGAAAATTAGCGATACATTATTTTGATTGATAGGCATAGGTTTGTTGCGCCAGGTTAGCTTGGTATTAATATGAGCCTCAGATTATGTTCATTATGGAGATTATTTAGAGCAGAGGTGGCAAACCTCTTCTACGCAGCGGGCCGCATTGTTGGTTACGAATCATTCGGCGGGCCGCATTAGTTGTTGCCAAAATATAGCTTAAATCGGAAGGGAAAGGGATTCTGAGGTATCACGTAAGTTGAAGTCAAGTCTACATAAGAATTTTAGGTTTAACTTTTAAATTTAATATTCAATTCAATTTAATATTCACTGTTTTATTATTATCAATTTTACTAATCTCTTTTTTCATCATAGCTTCGCCGGCTGCAAAAAATGCTCTCGGGCCGCATGTGGCCCACAGGTCGTAGGTTGTTCATCACTGATTTAGAGCTCTGCTATCACCGTGATTATTGCTTGTGCGGTAAAACTTGGGAGTGTTTTCTCCGTTGTGGTTATGAATTTTTTCACCATTCCATCTCATGAATCCAAAATAATTGTAGTTTACATGCCGATTCACCATTTATTTTGCCTCTTTTTCAGCCTATGATACTGCTACGAAGAGTTGAATGTATTTTGTTGACTCACGACATAAATAAACGTTTTTGCATCGACTACACGATTCATGCAACTGAAACTTACATTCGCATACAAATCAGGAAATGCACTATAAATCCTCGGTTGATGTCAGGACGTGCCATACGCATCATCATCCATTTTTCGTTGCTAGATCTGCGCAAAACGAAATCTCTGCGGAAGAATCGCCGCGTGTTACTTGCCGTCAATTATCCCGATGCCGTCGTCACATCCGACAACAGAGGAAATGGGACAAGTGTGCGTCCCGATTCGCTTCTCGCGACAAACGGAAAAGGAAAGAATGCACGTAGGAGGAATACCACATCCGAAGTACGATTTATGGAAGTTATTACGATTTTCCGTGTCGGAACGGAGGTCGGGCCACCGCTACGCGACGGCGGGTTACGTCACGGCCACCTGGCGGGTTGTTAGGTAACTTCCCCTCCGTTTCCACGCAGGCCTTATCCTCGGCCTTTCTCTTGATTAGTCCTCCCTCGTGAATTCGGTTTGTTCTCGGAATTCTAAAAGACGCAGTTATCCTCTCCCCTGAGGGGGTATTCGATTCTGCCACGACGTAAGCATTCGAGGAAATGAGAGAAAAGCACACGAAAAGACCGATTCGAATCTTCAATTGAGCTAGATGCGCACGTTTTCTATTGCCATTATTATCTATGAACTCATTTTGCTATTCTTTTGAAGTATCTTATTCCTATTCTGCATGGCTCTTGAAAACGACACAGTTATGTAATATCCGTGTTATAACAGCACGGAGAGCGCGTCTGGGGTAAAATATTCCATAACTGATATGCAATCATGAGCATTAAATTTGTTTCCTCTGTTGTAGTTTTCTATTGATATAGCCATAGGCGTCCGCAGACTAAAATTCAGGGGAGATGGCAAGGAAAAATCGGAATATTTGCTACTTTAGCCCTCCTATATGTACTTTTCCGAAAAAAAAATAATGGCCTTATTAGTACCAATTGTGTTACGGATTTCACTCAAGCCATGCACTACGAGGTTAAGACGATGGGAAAGATCAATGAACAGACATTGCTTTTGAGTGCAGAAATTTATTTTTTGCTTGCACACCCCCTTCCTTTCCAGCCATTGCAGAACATCCATCATATCCCTTATCAACTAAATTTTCCATTTTCAATTTAAATTGAGAGCACGCCTTTAATATCTCCCTTGATATTTCTTCTGCACTGCGATCTGATATCGGAATAAACCCAAGAAATTCTTCGAAAATAGGAGTTTGTCCAGTGACACACTCGGGAAATCTAACCTCTATTGATAGTTGTTCTATTCCTCAATATCAGTCGTTCCGTCAGCCAAAATAGAAAACTCTTTGAAAGCATTTGCTGCAGCAACTATATTATCTCTCAAATTACACCCACAAATTTCTATTCTTTCATTTTGAGTTCTCACAGATGTGTATTTAGCGTTTACATTACAAGTTACCAAATGTTTTTTTTAATTTAGTCACCTGCCTCAATCCGAAAGTCTATTAGGATTTGAAAATTTCCTGAATTGTTAGTTTTACCTCGTAATGAAATATCATTTGCACCGACACTATTGAATACAGCATTGCCCTATTTTCCTCTATTGCATCGGCAGCTCAGTTGATTAGCAGCATTTGTATCGAAGGATCAAATTAATTTTCGCAAAGTTTTTCTGTAACTACCGGTTTTTATGATCGATCGTCATCAGCATCTGGTGGTGACGATCCACAGTCGAAACCGGCTGTGTTGATAGTAAAATTTGGTGGAAATTACTAATAATTAAAACTTTATGTGTATCTTATATCCGTGCCACCATCCTCTGTAGTGAAAGCCGTAATCGCTATATAGGTAAGCATATGAAATACGAATTATAAAGTTTTGTCTTGCATCACGGTATTTCTATTGTTTCATTCAGTTAGATCCATTTGTTATATTATTAGATCCATTTGTTATATTATTAATCAACCATGGTTTTGGATTGTCAGTATTAAAATTTAATTTCTACGAAATTTAGTCTATTTTCACTAATTTCGTATTTCGTAAGCGCGATTCTCCTTGTTTGGAGATGATTGTCCCGAAATATCCCATCGCTAAAATGAAATTTGGGCTCAGATTATCACATTAAAAATCCTATAATTCTGGCATCAAATCTTATGCGAAAAATTCAAAATTTCTTGTTTCTTACGGGCAACCTCTGTGCAAGAAGAGATTCCCATGAAATTGCCTACGTGCTCGGTTCCACTATCTTTCTCCAAATTAATTAGCGTGAAGAGGCTAAAGATTAATTTCCACTTGACAATGGGGACTTAGCAGTTTAATGGAAACGGTCTTAAATTCTCTTGTAGCTGTTTGAAACATTCCAAAAATAGATTTCGTGAAAATATTTATCTCGATAAAGTGAAATCCCTTCTAAAAATTTGATTTAATTAGGCGTTCTTTACCAGAGAAGCGGTAATAGCGGAGCGCTTTATGGGCACGTCTGGTCCGTCTGTCCGTCGTAACTTTCATCTCCTAAACCGCTGGTCAGATTTTAATTTAATTAAGCATGAGTGATCGTTAGTAAAATTTATCGCCCAATTGTGATTTTCAACTGAATTCATCTATTAGAACTTCCACTTTACATAATTATTTGAATAAACTTATACTCGTATCTCGTTAAATGGCATCCGTCAAGTATCAATAAAATACCAAACTTTTCTCTCCATAGCTGTTATATGATCTGTAAGTTATAGATTCAAAAAAATATTTGGATAGAGAACAACATTTACTACAAGAAAGTTGGCGAGGCCATTTACTTACGAGTTTCGGAGATAGAAATTGTAGAATATCCCGCGCAAAACATTTTATATTTTGTTTACATCGATCTCTAAGATGGTTCTCTCGGCAAATCCATGTTTTTCTATCTCACGCTCTTATATGATCTGTGAGGTATAGTTTCAAAAAGCTATTCGGATAGAGGACATAATTTACTACAAGATAGTTCCCGAGACCATATAATTACGGCTTATGGCTTCGGAGATAAAATTTCTAAAAAATCACAAGTAAAACCGCATATTTTATTTACATCGATCGCGAAGACTGTTCTCTCAGCAAACAACAATTAAAAATCCATATATTTCTCTCCCATTCTCTTATTTGATCTGTGAGGTATAGATTTAAAAAATTATTTGGATAGAGAACAACATTTACTACAAAATACTTCCCAAGACCATATAATTACGACTTATAGTTTCATAGATAAAAATTCGAGAATCGCCCAATCTTTCGATACCGTTTCATACGTATTTCCCATTAAGAACGCCTTTGAAATCTCTGTGTATTCCATTTTTGGAGTATACTTTTCCATCTGTTTATTTATCCAGTTCTTAGGAGATATTTTTTTCAATTGCAGGGATTTTTCTTATGAATGCAAACTTGGGAAATTTTTCATAACGCATAATCGATTTCGTAATTACCATAAGCGTTTCTTTATCTAAACTCTATAAATATCGCTATTCGCCATGTTAAAATGTCTTTAACGTTGAGTTTTGAATCAATCCGTATGTTGTGTGGATTTTTATTGATCATGTATACGCGGCTGCTCGCCTGCTGGTAACAAAACACTTGTTTCCTTAATTGTTTGAAAGTTCCTAGCCGTTTCTTCGATAAAAGTTTTAGAGTTATAATAAATGACCAATAATTAATATTATTGGGGTTAAACAATTTTGTATATTAATTTCAGTTTTTCAGATGTAGATTGAATGTAGACTAAAGAAGATACGAACGAGTTGAAATTTTTCGAGATTTGGATTGTGCGTCCACTAGAGAAAGCTGATTGGTTAGAGAAGAAAACAAAATTGTAAAGAACTAAATTAGACCGTGATAAAAGAAGCATGGATTTAAATTTTGAGAGGCGACAGGCTGTTAGAGGGGCTCATAGAATGGAGAGTACTTGAAAAGAGGCAGGAAGAGTTAGGGGTTTATTTAGCTTAAAGGAAAGATGAATTGAAAGAATTTGGATGAAGAAAACGGACAGGAGTGAACGATGAACCGACAGACTAAAAGAGAACATTTGAATCTCTCGAATGAACTGAAACATTATGAATTCGAACACGTACGCGGAAATTTGCATGAGAAATCGTGAGTAAAATTTATTGATTCGCGATAAATATCACAATTCTTTGCATTTTTCGTCCGAGGTCTGATTTGTCAAATACTTCACGCCGGATAAAGTTTGCAATTTAATTTCTATGCCTAACAGAAGTACTGAAATCAATTCAGACACCTTGGCGTTTCTGCCTCTAATTCGAGGTCCGTTGTGTTTAGTAAATTGTATAGGTCACGTGACTCAAAATTGAATCGAATCGACGGAGAGTAAGCGTCGCTGGGTTTATTTTCTTAGGAGGTGCTAGGCGGAAATTTGATTCACGTTCGCGTTCGTGGTGACGTTTTCTATGCAGCCCTCTCATTTCCCCCTTCGTGAAGGTATTCGTAGGGAGAAGAAATTGTTGCCAAATTCTACCTCTAACTTTGAAATTGAATCAAGTAATCTTAATAGTTTGTATTCAACTGGTTTGGTTTTTAAATTAAGGTTCTGGGTGTTCCAAAAGTCCTTTTACCTTCAGATGATATGAATGAGCAGACAAAATAAAACCTAGGTCATATTTGTTAGATTACTTTACATACCTATTATATTTCTTATATATACTTTTATATTTATGGTTTATTTGGTTTTCTTAGTTGTTTTAATAATTATGAACATCATTATAAATGAACCATAAGCATCTTTATTTCTGGTTGTTGTTAGCTGAACATGAGATTTGGTTTGGACTTTTTTGGGATAAAGTTGAGTTATCAGAGTTCGTTTACAATAGAGCAATGATTTTTTCGCCACTAAAGCCCTATTACGAAAGATGAATACAGACATGGCGCCGCGTCTTCCTCTGTACGATGGCACCCTTACTGATATTCTTGACTATTATAAATAGCTGTGAAGCTAAATTAAACATCAGTACAGTAATGGATATAACAGATATAACGATAAATATAACATATTTGCTTTATTTTTTCTACTCTTCCTGAGAGCTAAGGGACTATTGGAGCACACTGCGTATGCAAAACTTAGCTTAGAAATTAAGGTTTAAGGCGATGAAGCGATATTTTTTCGACGTTATTTTAATTTATTTTTCGCTCACATGCTATAGAATATGATTGCAATGATGATTTTGGACCAATAAATGCTTATTTAACGATCAAAAATTGTTATTCTCTAAGGATTTGTACATTTTTCATTTTGACTAAATCGAATTTTGAGGAAATCGTTTAGATGTCACTCATTTGCATAGAGTTAAAATAAAAATATACAGATTAAAGTCAGGCCTCAGTGTCGACTTCAGATCTCTGAGAAAATAATTCTTACGGATTCACATCCAATTTAGCAGGAAAGGCAATTACGCGGCAAGCAACACTCTAGTTCACGGGAAATGGATTGGGAGGGTAAAAAAAAAACTTTCCCGTTGCATGCCTCTTCTTTACGGAAAGTACCCTCGGGAACATCGGAGCTAAGCGGCCCGTCAGCGTGACGAAGTGTTGCAATTGCAAATCCTCGGAAGAAAAACGCATTTTTAGGTCGAGACCGAACGAGGCATAGAATTCGCTAATGCGAAGTCTCGAACTGCGATTTGACCTCGGGCTTCAAAACTTCATTGGAAGCTAGAGGACGATTTTCTTTGAAAAAATTAGGACCATTTTAATTTTAAATATACAATACAGGTTTCCCTCTCTTTATGCGGGTTCAGTTTATGCTAATTTGCTATTATGCGACAAACTTATTGCTACCGGAATTTACGTTTATGCATTTTTGATTCGCTCTTATGCGGTCACGCGTCCGGTGCAATACAAATGCAAGAAAGTTCTCCACTATACCACAAGGCGACCATTAAGTCTCTCATTGTCTCTTATGCTGTGCGTATTAGTACTACGGCAAAAGAGATGAGAGTGGAGTGGATATTGTAGAGTGGAGATGAGACGGAGATTTCATGTGATACTGTTTGAGCACACTTGAGAAGTTTGTCTTCTTACCCGCGGAACTTGCGTTGGGCCAAGGCACACCTCCAGCACTTTAAACCTCCACTATTATCTCACCCGCAACAGCCATCACTTGTTTTCGTCTGCTTCCTTTTATTAGCGAGTATAATTTACAGTGTCAATTGTTTTAAGTTGGTATTTAGCGCATAAAAAGTCGTTATGTAGCGAAAAAAGAGCGTCTTGAAGGGGAGTTAGGATTGCTTGTGGAACGTATCCCTATCTTTTACATGTAAACATGGGTTATGTTTATGTAAATTTGCTTTATGCGTCACTTTGGTGGAACGCAACTGTCGCATAAAGAGAGGGAAACCTGTAATAAAATTCTTTCAGAATTATTCTTCTGTCTTAGAAAACTTGGATTAGAATTTTCATCGTAGTTCTACTTATTGGATAAAATACCTCAAATTATAAATTAAACGGTGGAGGGCAACATTTTTTGGAATCCTTCCATAGTATAAATAAGGAAAAACACTTGAAAAGTTCCACAATTCATGACCCACTTTTCGATAAAGTAGTTCAGCGATTTCCAACCTTTTTTACTTCGCGAACCCCTTGAGCTAACCTATTTCTCGTCACAAACCCCTTGGATTAACCTATTATCTTCGCGAACCCCTTGAGTTGTAACAGTTTTGGCGGCGAAACCCTTACAATGGAGAGTGAATTTTGTAAAAACAAATCTGTTTGAACGCGTTTAATTCAAGAATAATAAAAAACACCTAGTATGTAAACGTTTGAAATAAAATCAGAATTTCTGATGTTGTCTTCGGTTTCTAGTTAGTACACTGTAAAATTCAAATATAATTCTTGAAGCAAAACAAAAAACTGAAAATAAACTATTCAACTAATTTGAAAGAAATTAAAATATTGGTAAGAATTGTAGAACCAAGAAAGAGAAAAGACGCCGTTACCAAATTTTTCATGCGAAACACTCAGATTTATTTCGCTAGCCCATAGGGTCTAAGGGTACGCGAACCACCGGTTGGGAAACGCTGAAGTATTGCATCGAATCCCCAGTCGTGATGTTAAAAAAAAATTGTGGAACTTGCCATGTGTTTTTCTTTGTTTATACCCAAATGATATATATTATCAAATTACTTAGCGAAATCCTATTAGTCGTTAGCCTTCTATGGCAATAGGAGTTCTTAAAATTACACGAAGACTACCTCGTTTTATTTATCGTATATATAGATCATAAACCATAAACGAAGGTTATACACATGGAAAAGCCCAGGAGATAGAATGAGATGCCAAATAGATTACATCCATGTAAAACAAAGATTCAGGAACAGCACAAAGAACGCCAAGGCATTGCAAGGAGCAGACATTGATTCAGACCACAGCCTTCTAATACTTGACATGAGTACAAAGCTCAAACAAATAAGAAAAACGAGAAGAGAAAGACAGACCTGGGACCTAGAAAAACTGAAAGAAAGGCAGGAAGTTGGAAGATAACCTAAGAAAGTTGGAAAACAAACCGAAGACCGTTGATACAGAATGGGATGAAATTAAAACCAGTATCAAGGATACCTTGGATAAAGAGATTGGAAAACAAGAGAAGAAAATCAGAAAACCATGGATCACTAAGGAAATGCTGGAGAAAATGAATGAGAGACGAAAATGGAAAAACGTTAACAGTGAAGAAGGTAGAGCCAACTATAGGCGTATAAACAATGAGTTGAGAAGGGTAACAGATAAAGCTAGAAAAAATTGGATAAAAGGAAAATGTGATGAAATAGAACAAATGGAGAAGATAGGACGGTACGATATGATGTACGCTAGGGCACTGAAATTAGAAGATAAGAAGTCTAATGGAATTTGTGGTAAAGGAATTATGAATACGGATGGGAAGATAGTCTCAGAAACAAAGGATGTAGCACAGGTATGGGAAGAATACATTAAGGAATTATACAGCAAACAGGCAGGAGCGGCAAAAATAGAACTGGAAAATGAGGAAAACATTGAAGAAGACAACTAAGGACCAAGTATTATGGAGAGCGAAGTAGAAAAGGCGATAGTGGAACTAAAGAAGGGGAAAGCCAGGGGCAGCGATGGAATACCGGCTGAGATACTTAAAGTCATAGGATCAGAAGGACTAAAAGCGATCACGAAATTAATTAATAAGATTTACGACACGGGAGAGTGGCCTCAGGATTTCCTAGAAGTAACAATGATCCTTCTAAAGAAGAAGCCAAAGGCAATGCAATGTAAAGATTACAGAACGATAAGCCTTCTGTACACACATCGAAGATCATAACGAGGATTCTTAATAAAAGGCTGGAGAAAAAGGCAGAAAAAATAATAGGGGAAGATCAATTCGGTTTCAGAAAAGGACGAGGAACTAGAGATGCTATGGGAGTAGTTAGAATCATATCAGAAAGGGCAATAGAATACAGTCAAGATATCTGCGCATGTTTCGTAGACTGGCAGAAGGCCTTTGATAGAGTAAATTGAGTAAAGTTGATGAAGATATTAAAAGATATAGGTGTAGACTGGAAAGACAGGAGACTGATTAGGTATCTATCTATATGTGAATCAAATTGTAAAGGTCAGGTTTGAGAATGTGGACACCTGCGGAATAAATATCGGTAGAGGAGTAAGACAAGGCTGCTGCCTATCGCCAACCCTATTTAATATATATGGAGAAAGTCTAATGCAAGAAGCTTTAGAAGGCACAGGGGATTTCAAAATTGGAGGAAGGATTATAAGAACAGTAAAATACGCAGATGATCAAGTACTTCTAGCAAGAAAGGAAGAGGAGCTACAAAAAATGATAAATAGACTAGTGATAACAGGTAGAAAATACGGTATGGAAATAAATACAGAAAAATTCAAGGTCATTCGAATATCGGGTAAATAAGAGAATCTGAGCATAACTATTGGGGGAAAGCCATTAGAACAAGTTTCAGAATATAAATATCTAGGAAGTATCATAACACGAGAGGCAAAATGTACGGATGAGATCAAAACTAGAATAGGAAAAGCAAAAGCGGCTTTCAGGAGAAAGAAACAACTACTTACAGGGAATATAAGGGAAGATATCCGCAAGAAGTTGATAAAATGCTACGTATGGAGTATAGCATTGTATGGGGCAGAAACATGGACGCTAAGGAAAAATGACATCAAATACTTGGAAAGCTTTGAAATGTGGACATGGAGGAGAATGCTGAAGATAAAATGGACAGATAGGATGAAAAACGATGAAGTGCTACGAAGAATAGGAGAGAAGCGAATGATTATACAGACTATCAGAAAGAGGAAGGCTAACTGGGTTGGACATTACCTGAGGAGGGAGAGAGTATGATTAAAGATGTGTTAGAAGGAAAACTAGATGGGAAAATGGAAAGAGGTAGGAAAAGGTTTCAGCTGATAGACAATTTGAAAGGGAAAGAGAGTTATCAAGATATGAAGAGGACAGCGGAAAATAGAAGTATATGGAGAACCAGGTTTAACCAAGAATAATCACGGACCTGTCTACGGACAGATACCTATGATGATGATATAGATCGGATAATGGCTTGATAAATGTATTTTTATAAATTGTGACAAAATTCCACTGTGCAAAAATCCGTATAGGTTTTAAATTCAGCCTAAAATTGTGATTTCTCTTGGATGAATTTAGAAAGCCCAATCCAAATCTATAGGTATTGATGTGAAAGCTACCACAGGCAACCTTTTTAAGTTCATCAGTGCAATTGCAAATTGAATCATGAAATGTAAACCGCTTGGATACTCCCAAAGCTCTCTAATATCGTAGAGCTGAAAATCAGGTTGCAATGCATTTAATGCCGAATTGGCTGTAATTTAGCACATTAAGGGAAATTATTTATTATATAAACAATCCGTATCGAAAAAAGTGGGTTACCAACCGCGATCGTCTGTTGGATATCCTCCAAATGGCTTATTGCGTCGCATGCGAAATATCGTGGAAAATATAGCCGGGTGAATGAGGGAAACCTTTAAATGGACGTAAAGGAAAAAGGAGTTTTTTCCTCCTCTCGGTAACAAATGACCTGTCCGAACAAATCTAAAACCGAGCCTTTCATCCCGCATTAAAAGGAAACGGCAGCGAAGAAATAACACTCTCAAACATCAAAAGAGATATAATCCGCAGATCAAGGAAACTTGAATGAAAAAATCGTGTCGTGGGTGTTGCATGGAGGGGAAAATAACCGAATGTCCTTTCCTCCACGTATTTTTATTTCGGAAAAAATAACATCGGGAGAAAAAAAGCCGGACCAAAGAAAGACACGATCCGTGTATACATAACTCCTATCTCTTTTCAACACCGCAACCGCCTTTGCACGCTGTCGGAGGAAAAGGAGACGAAAGCCGGAGGGAGGTCTCCCTTTTTCGTGCGTCTTTTTTTTCTATCCCTTCGCTTCCATTTCCTCGTCCTGGGGTGGTCGGGATAAAGAAATGCTTAAAAAATAACACGTCTCTTTCCTATTTCTGTGTGTGTGTATGTCGGTAGGGTGGGGGGGGGGAAGAGTTCCGGCAGCTCTGACCCCAATGACGTTGGGACCATGTAGCAGTACTCAACTCGAATTGCTCTAGCCGCAGAGGGCAGATTAATGACGGCAGAAGGATGAAGCATTCTTCATTCGTCACAGACGTTGGGAATACGGTAGGAAGGTGTAAGGGGTTTATTTTTTGGGGGCAGAGGGGGAGGCGAGGAGAAAGAGGGGAGGGAATGAAGAAAGTGAAGAGAGGAGGAGAGGGAGGGGGCGATTGTGAGAACCAAGGCAGGTGTTCTTTTCGAGTAAATTTTGTTTTGACGCGAGAACTGCCTTTGTTCTATCGCTTCGCGTGCAGAGATTGATATGCCCGAGCTGGAGGTTCCTCGTTATATTGGTCGGCCCATTGTAATTTGTTCCTTTCAAGAGGGCGAAAAATGGACCGCTATTTGAAAGGAAAGTTACTAGTGGGACCCGGAGGATGGAGGTAAAGATTTTATGGAAGTTCTCTTTTTTTATAAATATGTATAATAGTTTTTGTTTCTTGGAGGGGAGAGCGGTTTCCTCGGAAAAGCGGGATCGATTGCGATTATTTTCCGGCGGTTTTTTCTTCCTCTTTGTTTGGAACGATAAATTTATTACGATAGGGGAAAATTATTGGTTGGTTTTATAAATCATGTCGAATGCGGTTTGAGCGGACGTCACGTTACGGAATTTATTTATTTTTTAGCTCGAGTCGGTGGTTACGCTGATACGACATGAAATAAATTCGCATTGGTTTATTATTCTTCTGTCAAGTGGTAACAATTGAGCCAAAATTCTTATTTCTTAGGGATAATTCTTTTATTTTTATGCACGAATAAAACATTTCTCTATTAAATGAATCGACTACTGGTTCCAAGGGTAACGATTTTTAAAGTATATCGCAATTTTAAGACACCCGCATTGAAATTATCGGAGGGGGTAAAACGAAGGCCTTAAACGATTCGAAAATTGGGAAGATGGGATTATTTTTATCCTTAAAATTTTGTACGAATCGTTTTAAATTTCGATAAATATAGTCGTGAGAGTATCCAACGTATGCGTCTATTTTTACAAAATAATTTGCGCTAGTACAACGAGATGTAGTATTATTAGACAATATGCAATTTTGGGTGATTTTTTAGATTTATCTACATTTATACACCCTTTTCCGCAATTAGTCTAGAAGTAATGATATCGAAAGTATTGTTTAAACTATATTTTTTAGCTAAAATTCTTTCAGATACTTGAATAAAAAACGTAAATTTTCAATTTTTTTAATTTTCGGTGGAATTTATCGTATCAAACGGAAGGAATCGTTCGATGAAAAGCCATCGTTTCATGCAAAAATTCGCGAGTTGTGAATTTTGTCTAAAGAGACAGAACGAACTTTATAAAACCCTCGAGGTGTTTTTGACGTCAAAGAACATATCTTAATCAAGAAATCTTCATCAAAAAACACGGTTTTCGCCAAAGAAAAAACTTTTTTCCTTTGGTGACGGTGAAAAGCAAAACCGTAATGGAGTTCTAAACCGTGGATTTTCATGCCTTCTGAATGTTTTCGTGGTAAGCAAAACATCTTCTTTTTCGCTGACAGAAAAGTTGGATGAGAGATAAAGAAAATTTCAACGGAAAATGTGATTCAAGACGTGTACACCTTGATAAAGATTAGTGCTGAGAAACTTTGCGAGGTCATCGAACCGATCTCTTTTTTAGCATCGTTTCTTATTATTTTCCTCAACTAAATTTCCGTAAATGTAGAGGTTTTAATTAATCCCCTTACAATATAATCATCCAAAATAACGTTGATGGTAGTTTTTGGTTTTATATTAGTGATACTGTAATATTAACGTAAGTCGAACTATTCGGCGATTTTAATTTCTTTTATTTAGTTTTCGACCGAAATTATGTTAATTATTTTTGTTGAAAAAAGGTTGTGCTTGACAAAAATGTTATGAATGATTGCCTGTCAAATAAAATACACAATAATGGTTTATAACACGGTACCTTTTCCACGCAAAACAATACACTATCAGTTGATCATTCGACCAAACCGGTATTTTATTTTAGTTTTTTGTGTGTAAACAGTATCAAGTATATACAGTATATACATAGGATATTGGTTTTCGGGTTAAAAAAATTTCATTTGGAAGGTAAATATCGGGTATTATTATTTTCCTTTTCATTCGGGTTACAATCGGCTATAAATAAGTTAAAGATTATTCGAGGTTTTAGAAATTGGTTCAATCTCTGGTAATTTTTGGGTTTTATTATTTTGTAATTTGGACAAAATGATTTTTAAATAAAAATCTTGTTTAGAATTTTAAAAGTTTTACCACAATCAGAAATGTTTACTATACCTTAAGTATGTTTGAGAGTGTGATATCTCGTGTTAAACACCTCCAGGTGGAAAGATGCACAAATATCTTGCTTCCCGTTCTACTACTTTTGAAAACTCCAGATATTAGTGAAATAATTTATCTTACGTATTGCTTTAAATTATGAAACACCTGCGCTCTTTTTTTCTTATTCTATCAAAGATCTAACACCGACTGGCTAAGGCGAGGTCCTTGACTATTCGTGGTGCGAGCAAACAAAGGTGATTAAGCTTACGAAGCTTACAAAGAGAATAAAAAGACATTACGATTGTCTCGGACTGCACTCAAGTGCTGAGGTGCCTACAATCAAGCGCCAGAATAAAAATTCTTTGACCAAATCTAAAAAAAACATTGTTTAAAGAAAATTTATAATTTCGGGTTTTTTCGGGTTTTACCCGAATTTTTTAAAAAGGCAATCGGAGGGTAAAAATCTGGTAATAATCGGGTCAAACCCGAAATATCCATACCCTATATAAACTATTATTGTATATTTTATTTTATTTAACATTCAGTTGTTCATATCATAGAGGTTCGCAAAGTCAGCGGATTTTACGCATGTTACGATTTTTATAGGATATTATTCTTTAAAAAAGTCCATCTCACAGCGGCAAATTTTATTCAATGAGCATAAAATCTAAAAACTGTTATATTTTATGCCAACGCAAATTAATGTTCTTCACTGACGCAGGTGGTTTATATATAAATGCCAACAGGTTTTGCGATTTAAAAAAAATGTCCAATTCGTTTACTACCTTCTGCGCCCTAAATTTTGTTAACATTATTTTTGATACGAATAAATTGCAATAGGTCAAGCGTGCATTAACCGAAACGCGAAAGAAGTAGTCACCTGCGGCATTTTACAAACGGTCGATGCATGCATAAAAGGCTTAATGGGATTCCAGCTGTGGGCACTATTTGATTCAAATGAAGTTTTATTCCCAATTAGTCGTATTATAAAGGAGAATGTATCTGCTATGCGGCGCGCCGAAAACATGATTGCGGTTATCCACGTTCAGGGGCGGATCCAGAAACTTCCCAGTGTGGGGGGGGGAGGGAGGCGATCGCCCCAATGGCCCCTCCCCCCTCATGATTCCGCCTCTGCCGACGACCATAAATTTTGAAAATCCCTACCCTCATCAGAATCTTTCTTTTCCTTGTCATACAGACTTAATCTTAGGTGTAGAAACAAGGAATGTTGCGCGGAATGAATTTAAGAACGCACCCAATGGAGGGCAATTGGGTCGTCCAAGGGGAGGGCGATCGCCCCTTGGATCCGCCATTCTCCACGTTGTGATATCAAATACAACGAATTAATCTGACTCACATCTAGTAGATAAGTATCCCCCAAAATTCAATTTTATGCCTCCTAGACTAGTACTATTTTCTGGGGGCATTTACAACTCATACTAAAGAGAATATTTTACAGCTAATTTGTTTATAAAATGATACGAATCAAATTCTATTGTAACAGAATATAACGACGTTGAAACCTCCCTCTGTGTAGACTACAAATTTATGTAAAATATTCCAATTGATTGTTAACTTTTGAAAGAAGTAGCAGAAATAGCACAAGGATTATATTATGCTGGGATATATTTTAAACTAGGCGCGATAAAAGAAAAACATCCCCTTAGGTTTCCGTGCTTTTTTAGATACCAAATATGGAAGATGGGTATAAATAAAATTTCCCATTACAAAATGCTATGGCGGAATTCATACCCAGTCCTTTTTTAAATAACTTGAAGAAGTTTATAACAGTTGTACTTAAATAGAAAATAATAAATAATTAAAGAGTGGTACTTTAAAACGAGCGAATGAAATTTAGGTATGCGTCTCCCTTAAAAATTACGGGACTCATTTTACTACACAGATGCAAGCACTCAGGAACACTGGGTTATCATATGCAGCGCCACAGGTTTAATGACATAGGTACTCAGTTTCAATGGAAGCACTCAGAGAACGTGCAGAAACCGCATTCATAGAAATATTTCGAAGATTTGGACGATTGTTTGTACAAAATATAGTTAATCTTAAATTTTTTCTTTCATTTTTATCCATGCGTATAATCCTTTGACGAGCAATTGGCAATTTGTTTTGCGGTATAGGTTTCAAGTAGCATGTTCGTTTACGGAAAGAAGGGTCATTCACAACATAATGCCAACCTAAGCGAAATTTAATTTTCTGTGTGGTTTCCTTGAAACATAGAATTGTCGCAGAGAAAATTGAATTTGCCTATGGTTTCAACATGTTCGAGATGAAACCAATGTTATCCACGATATATAATCTAGAGATAATTTTGTAACTGTTATGTGTTCTATTTAAATTATTCTCATAAAATGGTCAGCTGATATCTCTTGGATTTTATGCATTCATGCTATGTATTCATTTATTTGCCATTTATTTGGACCTTTTGGAGAAAATTTCTTTGCTTGATAGTATCTTATATATATTGCGAATGGGTATTTTATATATTTTGGAAGCTTTAATATAAAACAAAACTTGTTTTTTTTTGCATTATTCGTTTATCGTTCTTTTCTCTCTTTTACTTGAGCCAGCCGCCGTAAAATACGAAAGAATTGTCACGAATCCGAGCACGACGATAGGATTTTTTGTTTTTAAATTCGATAGTATGGGATTTCAGAACCGTGCGTTAAATCAATCACAAAACGATGATGAAGTGGTCATGCCTCTCGGACAACTGCTTCCTGGCTCGACGTCATTCGTCCAGATCGGAGCTTGTTCCTCACTTCCCAATAACATCTGTTTTGCAGCAAAAGAACGAGGGATAGGTGACCGGACACGAATTATTGTTTTTTATTCTCCTACTCTTCTGAAAATTGTAGAAAGGCGAACATTCTGGCGCTGGCCGAAGGTATTAAAATAAAAAAACAGAAGGCATTATTGGGCCGTGGAGGTTGCTCACCGTCCGTACGCATCCGGCTCCTTTCTCGCGAAACAAAGGAAGGAGAGAAGCGAAATGGCGTGGCGATACGGCCCAATGGCGCTCCGCTACTGTTCAATAGCAAGCAGGGACGTGCACATCCGCAATTCCTGTGTAGCTTACACGGCGAACGAAGGGAGGATGATATTGGCGGCGGCATCCAATCAAAAACACACAATTGGGCGCTCGAGGGTTGACCAGGTGGCGCCAATGTGGGGGACATGTCGGATGTAGTGGGGAGAAAATTAAGCAAGAAAAGAATAGATGAAGAGAGGCAGGGGAAAAATGAAAATGAAAGAAGATGGGAGAGACGGAAAGATAAATGGACCAAATCGCAATAGTTGCATTAAATTTTTGTCGTGAAGTACAAATTTTGATTTTAACGCTAAAATATTCGCATCGCAAATAAAATAAGGAAAATGCCGCATATAATGGGACACCGAAAAATTTCTTTCAGTGATCAAGGTGCGCGTTTTATACAAAGATTTAACAGAAAGTATATTTTCTATTTCAAGAAGACGACCGCTATAGCGTGCTAATGCTGCTCAACTTCGGAAAGAATAATACCAAAAAGAATATCTTATAAGGAAATTTACTTTTAACAAAGAAATATATTATAATCGAATTCGTAAAAATAGAAAATTTAATAAAAATTTTCCGTTTGGCTTTCTCAAAAATATGGGGTTCCCGTCTTACCGGGGTTCTATGGTATCCTAATAAATACTTTAGCACAGTTTTAGAGTTTGGCATTTAAATATTTACATACAAAGGCCAAAGGAAACTAGAACTTTCTAAAACAATGTCGGAAATTTGAAGTTCGTGATAGGCAGAAAGAGAGAGGAGGAAATGTGAGGGAGGAAGATTGAATAAAAGAAGCAAGGTAGAGAAAAGCGGAGAAACAAAGGAGAGAATAGGAATGGAGATATAAAAATTAAAGAATGTGGGAAATATTGCGCTAAATATGTATCGATAGAAAGTGGGGGGAATAGATAACTGGCAAGAGATGAGATATAAGGAGTGAGGGATAGTAAGAGGGAGTGAAAGAGAGTGATATAATAGTGTAAAGAGGGTAAAACGAAGATACGAGAATATAGCAGGCGAGAGAGAAGGATCAATTGAGGAGGGGGGGGGTGAAAAATGTGGAGAGAAAAAAAGATTAACAAAAATGTATAAGAAGAGATAAAGAAGAGAGAGGGGAGAAAGTAAAACTCGAGAGTGGAAGAGGAATAGAGACATAGAATACGGGAGAGAATGAATTATGCAGAAAGAGTAAACGAAGTAGTTAGTGAAGATAAGGAGAAAAAGTTACCTGGATAGTTCCACCCATCCCTAGCTTTGCACGGTAGATGTGCTCCTGAAAAAGACCGTATAAAACGGTAGGTTAAATATTGGTGTCTTGAGGTCAATTCGCAACAATTTAGTTATATATGTATTCAACATTGCTTCCTTTATCCTTTTTGATATCTTCAGAGTCAGACTGAAATATTGCGTACTTTTTTAGTGGTCGGAGACTTTTAAACCCATGCTAAAGCGAAATTAATGATCTTTCAATTTGAATAATTTTTTAAAATAAATTCGTTGCTAAACCGAAAACGTGCCAAGCGAAACCGTGCAATTCGAGAGATGAGTGTGCAGGGATCATCCAACTGAGAGAAATAGAACACAGTGCTCGATTATTCTCCCTGTTACATTTAGGGAATGGCCTGATTCGCAAGAAAGTTGCGTCGGGTGGGATGTTCGTCACGTTTGATTGAATCCAGGTGAGCCCTACGTCCCACACACGCCAGATGCCGCGCTACCCGTTTAGTCGATTGATTGATTCTCGATTTTTCTTCCAACTTTCGTCAAGCATTTGCAATGCGTCGCTCCTGTGCTTGCATTTCAAATCGATGTCTTACTTAAGTATATGTGTTGTTTTATAAAAATCTGATGTGGCCACCACATGACTGTCTCCATACCTGTAGTATTTCTAAAAATTTCATATAGGTTAAACGATAATAAATATTTTAAGGAACTGCGGAAAAATTTAGACTTTACAAAGAACAGAATTAAACTCAAACCGTAGCCTTCTGATATTGGATGTAGCCACGAAGCTACAACAATTAATAAAATTAAAAGGACCGTTACTAAGACGTTACTAAGCGTAAAGTGTTTACAATAGTCGCCGATGGGTGGTGTGGTGGTAGCAGCTAAATAATTAATTTTTATTAAAATATCTCGTAAACAGTGGAGATTACATGTAAAAATGTTTCGAACAAATATTGTAGAAAATTATATTTCCTACAACTTTTATTCCTTTACCTTTTTACACTTATCAAATATCAAAGCAAATATAAAATAAACTGATGTGGACAACATGACTTTCTCCATATATATATGGCAAATTACATGTTCTTAGCTCTGGGATCGTTATCAATATTTACTTCCGGTTGGCAATTAAGAAAAGAAAAAGGAGCGTTACTAAGACGTAACTAAGCGTCAATTGTTAACAATAGTCTTCGGTAGGTGTTGTGGTGGTGGCAGCTAAAAATATAAGATATCTCTTAAAAATGCATTATATGGAAAAATGTAACAAACAAAGGTTGTAGAAAATTAAATTTCCTACAACTTCTATCCCAGTACATTTTTACATTTATCAAATATTAAAGCTAATATTTCAGAATAACGGATAAGTGTCCGACTTTTACCAAAAACTAATCAAATCTTCTAACTTTTATAAAAAGGTTAAATATAAAATTTGGCGTTAACCTGATTAATATTTTTCGAGTTAGAGCGCCCACAAAAATCTATCACATACAGACTGACAGACATACACACAGACATCATCGAAAAAATAGTCAAAACGAGTTCAGGGGGCCTTAAAACATGTATTTCCGTTGAAATCTCGAATTCGATTTTTTTCATGAAAACGATACTTTCTCTATACTTCGTATATGGAGAAAGTAAAAAAGATGTGACAATGATAAACACCCACTTCTGGTTGACCGATTTTTACCAAAAACTTATCATCAGCTCTCGTGCCTTTAACAAAAATGTCAATTATAACATTTCGCGTAGACCTGTTTAATAGTTTTTGAGTTCGAGCACCCACAAAATTTTGGTCGCAGACACACCCACAGACAATATCGAGAAAATAGTCTTAATATGTTCAGGTTATCTTTAAACATGTATTTCCATTGAAATCTAGAATTCGATTTTTTTCATGAAAAAAATACTTTCTCTATATTTCATGTATGGATAAATTACAAAACGTGCTCATGTTATCATTCTGTCTGTCCTTTGCCTGCGAGCAATCAAATTTTTGTTTTAAGAGATATTTGGAAAGATTTTCTCTTATCAATCGATTAATTTTCCGCCGATATAATTTTACAAGTAGTTCATAGATTTTCCTCTCGGAAAATTCGAAAGATTGAGATTGTATTTTAATCAATCTATGAATTACTATTAATTGGATTTACCACATAATTCATTGAATTTCTGCTAGCTGACATCAAATTTGGTATGTTCAAAATTATGAAAAGGTATTGTAACCAAGCTACTGAAGCTAAAGTTTATCCGGATAGAGAGTTCTAGTGAGGGCTTAAATTCCAGCGGTTATCCCATCCTCAAGGGGGGAGCAAACCAGTACCCTGACACCTTTTAAGAAAACGTGCTTCCACTTCATGCTTTCTTACTTGTTTAATTTTACCATGATTTTAAAGATTTTAAAAATCTACTTGTTCCATCTAGTCATAACTGCTTATTCATTTCAGTTGTATTCAGCAAATGTTTATAAACTGCGAGAATTTTATTGTAAGTAAAAATCCTTTTAACAAGGCTAGGTTTAATTCGGCTATTTTTTGTATGTGGATGTCAACTTTTGGCTATATTATCAAAAATTTTCTTCCGCTTTTTCATTTAAAATTTTTTACAGTGTTGAATTGTTCATAATTAACACATTTATTAGCAGGAGTATCGATAATCGTAGAAGCTTGATTTCTTCCTTTATGCAACGGCAGATTTATTTTGATATTTTATGGAAATTCGCAGATCTAATTTGATAAGAATAAATCATGCCTAAGCCACAAACATATAAGTATAAACAAGATGGGAAAGTATACTCCATTAATGGAATACACGAAATTTCAAAGACGTTTTCTATGGAAAATATGTATAAAACGGTATCGAATTTTTATCTCAGAAACTATAACTCGTAATTATGTGATCTCGCGCACTTTTTTTAATAAATAAAGTCCTCTATCCGAATACATTTTTTAGTCTATACCTCACAGATCATATAAGAGAGAAAAATATGAATTTTTACGCGTTGTTCTCCGAGAGAACCGTCTTAGTGATCGATGTAAACAAAATATGCGATGTTTTGCTCGGAATTTTCTCGAATTTTTATCTCCAAAACTATAACTCGTAATTATTAGGTCTCGCGGTCTTCTTTTGTGGTAAATGAAGTCCTCTATCAGAAGAAATATTTTAATCTATATCTCACAAATCATATATGAGCTAGGGAGACAAAAATATGGCATTTAATTGTTATTTGACGGATGCCATTTAACGATATACGAGTATAACTTTATTAAAATATTTATGTAACGTGGAATTTCTAATCGACGGATGCATTTCAGAATCACAATTGAGCGATCAATTTAAATAAAGATCACTCCTACTTAATTTAATTGAAATCCGTCCTGCGGTTTAGGAGACGAAACTTACGACTGACGGACGGAAGGACATGCCCGTAAGACGTTCTGTTACTACCGCTATGCTTGTAAAGAAGGCCTAAAATTGGAGCCACTAAAAAAGAACAAATCCAAATTTTATTTTACATCTCTTCGGATTTACTTGAAATGCTTTTTATCTCGTCGATATGGGTGACCTTACGAGGAGAGATTATACTTGATGTCATCATATTGGTGTTGCGTATTTTTCTCTCACTATTTGCAATCCATGCACAGATTTCTGTCTCCTCTCGTAATAGCTTATAAATGAAGAACTTTTAAATCTTTATGGATATTAATGAGTCATTCATCTTGCTAAGGTTGATTTCCTCTAATCCTGAAATTGCTATTCTAACTGAAACTTTAAACGTCATGTTTCATACTCAAAAATAGATTATTTACCACATCGATGCGGTGCGCTAATTAATTTTACGCTATGCGCCGACGTTCGATATTATCCGATGATTCAATTCATCGCAATGGCCGCAATTCGACATAGGGAATTACTCGACCTTTCCTCGTACGCCTCAATAAACCGACCACACGCGTCATACTATCAGACATATCGATTATTTGTGCGTCGCCGATCCGTTACCTCGATTAATCGGAGTTTTTCATCCGATGCCCAGATAGTCCGCCGTTACCACTCCACCCGTTACAGCATTTGCCCGGATCGGTCGTCTCTCTTCTGCGCCAGACGAATCGTTTCCTCGAAGTGTATTCGATACTTTCATTTATCTGATCCTTTCAGATCGCGGGAATCCTATTCTAACGGCAGATTAATTGAACGTCCCAAATTTTTCCTCATCCTCTTTGTCCAATCCCCCAATAGCTTTTATGCAACCAGCTCGAAAAAAATGTGTCCAAACTCTTCCGAATCTCACTCTGCGGACATTTTCTATAGCTTCACGTGCAGTTGTCAATGAAATTCTTTTTTGACAAAGGCTTTTGTCTCGTTACCTCTTTTGCGCGGAGAGGGAGCTTGCTCTCGCTAATATTAACCGTTTTTCCCCAGTGTTTCGTCGAAGGATTTGTCGGAAGGACATGTTCAAAGCGTAATTTTTATGTTTTTTGTTTGTAATTAGGAAATATTTTAATCTTGAATTTTGAGCAGCAAGATCTGTTCATTTTTAACAAGTCCGATTTAATTATAACGAAAAGTTAAAGTTAGTTTAATTTATTGAGAAATATAAATAAAGCTTTAAATTGTTTAGCGCAGTGCTAATTGTGTTCAATAATATATGTAAGCTTAGAAATTGAAATAGCGCAAGTGTATGAAAGAAGCTTTAATGATGTGAGTGGATGTCTCCTACAAATATCCAAATGCAGTAAACAGGATGTATGGTATTAAAATCACAAAATGCCCTCTATTCTCATTCCCATCCTGAAAGGAAGGAGAAATCATATTTTTCTTAAAGGTTTCTTTTTTAACTCTTTATTAAAAGCTGCAAGAAACGCAGAATATTATATCAAAATGTTATTGTTTTGACACACCTATGATTCTTAAATTAAAGTCATCATTGATCAAAAGTTTTGATTTGTCCCACTCACATAACGACCTCTGAATCATAGCTTTTGATTAACATTTCATACCAAATATTTAAGAAAAATCTTATCATCAATTCTTACCCTATCTATATGGGTTGCTAAAATTTTATATGCCAGAAACCTTTTTAGTATAAATTGACCTTTATATGTATACACAGCTTTATGACGATAATTCATCATTTCTAGACGAGATATATTTTCAATATTTATATTCATTTGAAGGAGAATTGTATGAATACCACTATTAAAATTGTAAACATTTTGTCAAACACATTGCCGTAAAAGGAGTACACCTCTTTCAAACTCTTAGTGCTCCAGTATAGGTTTTCCTACTTTTCCTTATTATTAAAGCAACTTCAGTTCATTCGGAATATCGATAGTGAATGTAATACTGCAGTGCATGGAATTCGAGGGACGCCACGGTATACAGTTGTGATGGTAATATTCTTATCAGTTGATATCAAACAAGTCCAACGAAAGATATATTGGGTAATTTGATAGGTAACAGGAGAGAAGAGATCAATATGAGGAAGATAGGATAAAGCCAGTGAGGGGAGTTTGAATGATTAGGACGCCTCTTTTAATTAGTTGTAAAGAGAGGAAAGATAAATAATTAAGATGTTGGGAAGTTTCATGCGAAAGTTGGGCAGTTTTTATTGACGTTATGTAACGAAATAAGTCGATTACGGGCGAAAAATTTTAGTAAAAAAAATTGAAACTCAATGAAATTTCTCCATTGGATTTAAAATATTAGGTGAGTGACATTTTTAGTTACATATTAATTTTTGAAATAATGTAATAGTCATAAGTAAGAGAAAATGGAAGAGGAAAAATGCGAGCATATGAAATATTCCTTTGATAATGAGATTAAAAAGCTTATATTAAGAATGCAAAGTTGCAGAAAGTTTCATAATATGTTCATGAGAGTTAGTAGCTTGAGGACTTCTCCAAGTCGATGATGAACAAAACTCCGCAAGATATTGAACGAGAGACTGGAAGTCACGGCAAACAGGAGAATCTACGAATATTAACGTTGCTTCAGGGGGAGCTCGGGGACAAAATGAGCACTAGCGGCAATGAGAGCTCTCGATGAAAGTATATTTCCTGAAAATCCTGCTGGACGTTTATGAAATTTTATAAGGATTCAGGGGGAAAAAACAAGTACTAAACCAAGTTTAGTAGGCAGAGAAATATTTATATCGAAGCAATGAGTTACAAGTGAAATTAATATACTTTATTATATCTTGGAGATTTCCCGCTTCCATGAACAGTCACGGTATGGAAACCGTAACAGAGGCAATGCAAAACTAATAAACTTACGTCGTAATTGGAAGGTTATACATTTCAAGATAGGCAAATAAAGGTAATAAACTACAGTTTCGGTGAAATGAAAAGTTGATTGTCGTGAAGGTAGATAAATAGCGGTAGGATAAAAGATGCGACGGGCAATATAACGTACTTCCTTTTAAACTATTCTGGCTCATCATGGTAGATTCATACGACAGATAGGATAGAATTTACGTGGATCCTCTTTAAGTAATAGATGTTTACTGGAGGCTGTGCTGCACTTAGACGAATAATGGCGTGCTGGGAGCATAAGATTTGTTTCTGTTAAAAACCTGTAAATTGCGTATATTATACAGAATAGAATACTATAATGGAAAGAAGACTGAAATTTTAATATCTTTAATTAGAAAGGAGAGGAGAATGATACGTTTATAGCATAGTATTAAGTTTGAGGTTATATTAAATTAGTTCATGAATACGAGTACTGTAGGAAAATGAAGTAAAGGAGAGACTGGCTTACTTTTCGTTGCCTGATGAAATAATCAAAACAACAGTCTGCATAATCGAAAATACATGTCTTTCCGATTACAATAAAACGGATACAAAAATCAGATACACGTTTTGACTGCAAATTAGCCGAAATTAGTGGTTATTTTCGGCAAAAATGCGCACTTGGCTTTCCAAAACTCGATAGTTCTTTTTTCTAGCCTGCATTACTTTTTTACCCAAGTTTTTGCTGGAAATCAGCAAAATGTGCTTTATTAACTCTGATAAAATGTTTTCACTTATTCCTGCAGGTAATTTAGAACTAATTTATAAGTTGGGAATATATTTTTCGGGCTAAAAATAAAATCACAGTCGTGGGATAGTTATCGGGTTTTTTAAATTTTTTTGAAACAAATCGGGTGAAATCGGATTTTAATGAAAGCAAAGCAATTTCATTTATAAAGAATTCTGGTTAAATCAGGTTTAATAGAAATGCATTTTTTAACCAATGCACGTTATATATTTTTGGGCCTGAATTGATTAAACATGTAAACTAGTAACACAACAATGTGTGAAAGTGCTGCTGATTGTTGCCGTTATTCAATTAGCCTAAAAGAGAGCGAAGAATGAAATGTTGTGGCGTGTAAATGAAATTCCATATCTGTGATATGGTCAAACGATAAAGTTTTACGCCTTGCAGAAACTTTTCGCCCGTCTTCTTCCCCGTGAAATGTAACGCCCGCATGAATTAATTACGTCTCCATTTCTGTCTATAACTCGGCTTTTTAAATAGTTATGATTAAGTGATAAACTCGATATTTTAAATAAGTTACAGCCAAATCAACGAAGGTTATTTATATAAAATGTAGACGTGAGCTGAAATTTTAAAGCGTTTGCATATTAAAAACGTGTCCGAAAATTCCAATCCCCAAGTTTAATTGATGGAATGATATGATCCGAAGATCCTATGCAGACAGGCATAAGCTGTGAAAGTTGGAACAATTTTTGAATCGAGAAAAAAGTCTGCTATGACCGGGAATTGAACCCGGGTCTTCCACTTGCCGGGCGGATATTCTACCCCTGAACTATCGTAGCAGAACATTTTATCTCGTTTCTGAACACGGATGTTTTCCTTTGTGGGACGGGAACTAGCCAAGCTAATATCAAACTGCCCCGACAGATGTCCTCAAAGAGAATCATCGAAAGAAACTCCTTCCTCTCAAATGAAACGAGATAAAATGTTCTGCTACGATAGTTCAGGGGTAGAATATCCGCCCGGCAAGTGGAAGACCCGGGTTCAATTCCCGGTCATAGCAGATTTTTTTCTCGTTTCAAAAATTGTTCCAACCCAAGTTTAATATTAATTATTTTATTAGCTAGTGTAGCATTTTTGGGTTTATTCGGGTGTTACCCGAATTTTTACAAACCGAGTCGGGGGGGTAAAAAACGGGGAAAATTGCTTGAAAACCGAAAAATATATTCCCTATTCATAAGTAAGGCTACAAAATAAACAATCGTATTTCTGCAATTCAGCGACTCTACCTAAGCTATTCAGTTCCGTCGGTATGTAAGTCCAGCGTTTTTAAAAATAGGTAACGCCGTTAACGTAAAGATCTCAACTAACGACTCGATTCTAGATTCGATTGACTGCGGGGAGAAAGGACTCCATTTCTCGAGAGAAAGTGCCCAGTAGTTTTGAACGCGAAGCCATGGCCTATTCGCCCTAAAGCTGAGAATTCGTTCTCTGACCTTTCTTTCGCATTTTATCGCCGCAGAGCTGCAGCAGCTTCACATCCTTCAATCCTTGAATTCAACCGTCACACCCATTTGGATTGCAAAGAGAACCCCGTAACCTCCTTGCTTGCACTAGGAGTGCAATCTCGTGAGATTGGTCCTGCAGAGAGCGGGAGGTTCAGGGGAACCGGAGGGAGGGTGGTGTTGAATCCCCAGCATAGATGACGTAGTCAGGTGTCCGAGGGGTCATATGGGGGCTGGGTGAGTCGCTGACCCTTTTCCCTATGACCTTTAAGCATGAAAAGCTCTCCACTCTCTTGGTCCCGCTTCTCTGTCCTCGTATCCGCTCAATTTGAATTGCGGCTCCGGCAGTTCTTTCGGACCGAACACTCACCAGTCCTACCTTCGGGTATAGATTTTTTATTTTTTCGTTTATGACAGGGCATGATTCTTCCTTTGCGCATTACAAAATCTTAAGGTTCGCCGTTACGCTTTAATATCATTGAATACTCATAGCAATCGTGTATGACTGCGCCGTGTAATTTCACTTTTCTGCTGCTAAATTTGCTTCTGAGCTCATAAAAAATTCACTTTAATTCTATACGAACCGCATGTGTTTCTATCGTTGCGCGCATAGCTTAAACTATTTATGAAAAACAAAATATAGAAATGATATCTGATTACGGAAAAAATACAGTCATCAATGTATTGTTACGCAAATTCGATGTTATCGAAATACTTTACTTCTTTTTTTCTCGATTTATTGAGTTTCCATCTCATTCGTTAGTTTTTATTTTAGGGAAGGAACAGGTTTTGTCATTTATGCAATACTGAAGTAAAATTTAAATATGCAAACAATATCAAAGTATATAATACGATATACTTATTTATATATAGGCTTGATAGTTTTCGACGTTTATTTTTCTTAAAAATCGACTTTTATTTTTTTTTTAATTCTACCACGAAAATCGACGTTTATTATAATGCATTTAAAAAGGCTTGGTATTTTTCGACGTTTAAGTTTCTTAAAAAGCCACACACAGATTTTTGTTTTCTAAAAGTCAAAGACGAATAAGGTAGGGTGGGACTATTCGGATCATTTTAACTTTAATCGGGAATTACATTTGGCCAAATTATTGTTTTAGAATTCAGTAATTATTTTTCATTGCATTACGGTGTATTGAATGAAAAAATATAATGCTAAGTTTTTAACATCATGTTTATTTTAAAATACACCACGAAATACACAATAATGAAAAACGTTAGTTTTACAAATATAGTGGGGCTATTTGGATCGCATATTTTCTTGCAAAAAACACTGAAAATTAGTCTTATAAAAGTTAGAAAATATATATAAACAACGCTTTATATTTTCTGACCATATTCATTCGTATTAATTACGGATTAAACACATTTTCAACACTTAAATCGTTTATATCCAGATGACCCTACACACAGCTCGTGGTACCAAGTTTTGCATGTTTCGCAGCTTATCCAGTCACCATTTGTGAGAGATTGCAGATCAGAATACTTTATTCCGCAGAAACCACACGGTACGTCTTTTTCTTCCGATGATTTGTATGAAGATTCTTCACTTGAACTGCTTGAGTTCATTAGTTTCCTTCGCACACGTGTTTTCTTACTTTCCTTTGTGATCATTAAATCTTTTGATTTATTTCTAAGTTTTATAACCTTTGTTCCTTTCTCCAAATTTTTTTCTTTACTCGTATTTTTAACGTTTTCAGGAAATGACAGATGAAAGGCAGAATGCTTTGGTTTGTTTGCCTTCTTCTTTGGATTGACTTTTGTAAGAGTAGGTAAGACAACTGAACATTTTATTCCAGAACATGATGGTTTTGTTAGAACTTCATTAGTTTCAGGATGAGAGTTAGTTAATTCAGTATTTTGGTTTAGGGGAAGAGGCATTTCGTTTGGCGTTTCCCTAGTTACATTTGATGGTCCAGCAGATGAATTTGATGGACGGCTATTTGCATTTGAAGATCGGGGATTCTCACTTGGCTATCCGGGATTTACACTTGAGGGTTCAGGAGGTTCATTGGAAAGAATAGGAGTTACATCGGAATGTTCACAGTCGGAAAAAATTCGTTCCCAGCACACGGGTCAGAGGAAAAGGTGTGTGATGGCAGGAATTTGTGTTCAGGAATCTTGTTTGAGTTGAAAGAATAAATTCCGAAGCATTCAAATCCTTTTACTGGATTCTCTACTGTGGCACCATTCCTCCAGGCTCTATTAAAAATAGCACCAAATACAAATTTTTTTATTGAACTTGTTGGATTACTTTTAACCAAGTAAGTGGCCTCTTGATGGTAAAATGCTTTTAGAAACTTAAACACAGTCCTGCCAAGAGGCTGCAAAACGTGAGTGTCGTGAGGTAATAGGCTGACTAGCTCAATCTGATGTTCTAGGCAATAATCAAGACATTAAGATGGAATGGTGGGGTATATGACTATCTAAAATTAACAAACTCCTGCATTAAACACCAATTTTGTCAAAATGTTGAAGCCAAACCAAGAACAGATCTTCATTGATATAACCTGTTTCGGACATTAAAACCGTGGCACCGGGAAGCATTTCTTGTTTGTATTCTTCTCGCATTCTTTGCGCTTCAAAAATTACTAAAGGAGGAATGAATACTCCGCTAGCACTACAACATGCAACAACAGTTACATTTTCTCCTCTTTCTAAATTTGTCAAGGAACAACATCACTCTTACCCTTTTCACCAACAACTTTTGAAGGCTTGTTTTCCATAGGAAATCCACTCTCATCCACATTGCAAATGGATTGAGGTTGTCGTTAAAACTCGACTGTCACCTGTTTTAACAATTCGTAAAAATCGTCAACTGCTTTTTATTCATTCCCATACCCCATGCTTTTGCAAACCCTTAAACCCTTCCGGTTTTTGCAAATAAATATATTTGTGCCGATTCATAAAAGAAATGAACCACTCTTTACCTGGCATCTTTATTTTATCGCCGCAAGGAACTTTTATTTTATTTATTTTAGCATAATGGTAAACTTCGTTTCGTACACTTGCTGACGCATGGCCAAAACCACGGTTACTCAAAGATTTTAGTCTTTCTACAAGATCTCTTTCTTGTTCAAATGAAAAAAATTGTTGGGTGGCGTATAGGCTTGGGTTTACAAATTGGTTGTTGAACTTCCTCCCTTGCAATTTCTCTATTGTATCTAGTATCCTGGACTCGTCTCTGAAGAGTTGTAAATGGAACTTTGAAATGATCTGCTGCTCCACGTATACTTAAATGTCCATTGAGTTTGTTGGATAAGGCCAGGCACATATCTTCCTCCCACTTCAAATACGCTTCCTTCCGTTTATATTTTCTCACCATCAGAAAAATGAAACGCAATTTTAATTTTTGGAGTGTTTCTATATTTTTCAACATATTTTACTTTTATTTGTACTAAAAAATTATCCCGCAAACATTCTTAAATTTACATACCTCTAGACCTATTAGATACTACTGCAAGTGCAATGGGTTGACCGATCCAAATAGCCTCGCTAAAATTGATTCAAATAGCCACACTCGTGTCGATTTCAGATAAAAGGAACTAGTTCCTGTATTTACGAACACAATGCGCTAATTGTACCATAAAAAAGCGCAGAAGGTAGTAACGTTGTAAGTGAAACAGAAATAAAGAACAAAGCGAGAATAATTTTAACACTAGACCTTATAATTCTAATGCTGTAATGTTACATACCGTTAAAATCAGAGTTAGTAAGCACTTACCTCTTCACTTCACTCTTCACTTCATCTCTTTAATTGTGTTTTGAAGGCATGTACTGATGTAGAACTAAATAAATTCACTTCAAGAGCCTAACCAACCGTATTTTACAATCGTTCATTAGCAAATGACTTCCGGAATGGGCAAGGCATTATACGCAGTAGGTCAAATGCTTAGTTTGATCCAAATAACCCCACCCTACCCTATCGGCGTTTTAAAATACATTTCATTGATTCTTATCTAGAATATTATATAAATTGATTTCCTTCTACTAAAATTTTGCTAAAAATGTTTATACAGCAGTTAGACCTCCTAAGCTTGATTGTTTATTGCTCTCAAGAGTTTGGTGGTTGTGTTGTTTTTGACTTCGATCAGCTAATTTTTCGGAATAAACCAGAAAGTTTATTTTTTATTTATTTTTTATTTTATTTTTTATGAACGACCTTCTGATTCCCACTTGACTACGCGCAGTGGGTATCTAAGCAATGAATAGCTTGCCATTTTCAAAAGTTTAGGAAGAAAGGTGACTTTCTGTATAAGTAACCTGTATATATGTTATTTATACAGGGTGATCCATAGTGAATAGACCAAAAATAAAGTTAATTATTTTTTATTATTTAATATAATGTAATAATAATATAATATAATATAACAATAAAAGTTAAAAATGAAATAACCTCTGAAGGGTTGAAAGTTTTGTTAAGTTAAGAATCAAGGTCATATTAATTTTCAAATTACAGAACTTCTCATTAAGTTCGCATCGATGATGCTTTCTTATCCATCCCTATGGCTGTGTTGGAAAACGATTGAGAATTACTGCCAGACTCCGATTTATTTCCCCCGCATACCGCACATGAAATTTATTGAACAGAAGTTCCATCTTATGATTACATACAGCAAGCATATACCTCAATTTACCGCCATCCTTGCTTTAACGCCAATGTCAGTGATGGACAAACGGTGGCGCTAACTCGGGATTTGACTGTATATTGAAAATAACTAATGATGCAATGGATGTTTATTATTAATTAATTTGAATTAAATTTTTAATCTTTCAGTGATTATTTTTTTTGTATCTCAAACAATAAAATAATTATTCGACTTTGTTTTTGGTAAAGTCATTTTGGGGCACCCTGTTTAATATATTTAACGTAAACAGTGTACTGAATTAGCCCATTCATCTAGGAATCAAGTCCGCAGCTATATATATAATGCGAACCCCATCAAATATTTTTGTCTTTCTCTCTTCCTTTAAGCTTATCTTCTTGGTTCAACATTTTCATTCTAACTTTTTGTTTATAATTTCATTTTTTGTCCTTAAAAATCGTACACGAATAGCTAATCTTTCACGAAACCAACATACTATTCTCGGTCGTATTTTTTATCTCGGTTTCCGCGCCTTCCAAATGCCGTTCTTGGCCTTGTTTTCCGTCTTTAGCAAACCACGGCACTATATACTAAATAAAACGAGCGAATGTAAAAATTGGGCAAAAAAAATCGCGATACAAAATAATAGCGGCGCACGAATTTGCGCAGGAAAACGCTGTCGGTTTTTTCATGCCGGTGTTTGCCGTCGTCGTTTGAAGCGAAGAGCAAACACGACCGACGCTCAGTTTTCGACGGCCGGTCTCTCTCTCTCTCTTTCTCCGTAAATCTCTTCACCTCGCTTCATGTAACGGATCGATCATCCTCGCGGACGATGTTGAGCGATGATGGATCGGACGGGCCGTCGCTTTTCTCCTATGCGTGACGGCGGCTGAGCACGGCGAATACTTCTAGGCGGTTTTAGAAACTCGCCAGTAGATGCGGCGTTGACGGCCGGATTGTAAACACCCCCCTCCTAAACCCTCCCACCATCTCGGTCCCCCGCAAACATTTTAGACCTGGGCGGCCGAACCTCTAATGTAATCATCCACCGCGACAAACCTCTGAATTTCCCATACGGATTTAATTAACACGTCAATTTGGAGTCGATTGCGTGGTTTTTCTAAAAAATGCCGTTCGGCGTTATTCGGTTGGGGGAGGGGTAAATTTTTCAGTTAATTGATGCTGGTTTTGCATATGTTCGTGGGGGATTTTATTATAGCAACATTTATACGGCGCACAGATTTTATTTTGTATTATTCTTAAATTTAGCGAATGCTGTGACTTTTTGATGGTTACAAATTATCTTATGAGGCCAAATGATTATGTGTATTTTTAAGCAAAGTCGCAATACAGATTACGTTTGGCACGAGCTATTTTCAATTTAATTTCTCTGAAAAGGATTTCAACCATTTCTGAAATAGCGTGTCATATTGGGGGGAGATAGATGCAAAACTCCACGATACTTGTGATGAAATGCAAAAATTTCGGAAATATCTTTTATTTGTTTATGTATAGAATTCATAGCATTGGACACCAGATAGATTAATAACCACTAGAGATATGCGTTATGATGTAGAGAATGAACAATATTATTCGTAAAAGAGAGTTCTTGAATCAAATCTCAATATTCCATGAATGTCTACAGGTTATAGAGATGCATTTAATAAGATTTCTATGTTCATTTCTCGATCAAGAGGATAAATTATTTCTCTCCTATGAAGAAATTGTGTACATTTCTTTTGGTGGAGTTTACATGATGCGAACCTCTCTCCCTTAGATTTCTGTTCATCGCCTTGTTAAAGAGATTTGGTAAAGGTAGCTTCTATTTTGATGGCGTTTCTGTGTGTGTCAAAAGTCGAATTTATCTATGCCGATGAAACAGCATTATTTAGGCCGTGTCGTTTCGTGTCAATGGTGTGTCTCATTCAACGCCATTCGTTCAGATATACATGGAGATCGTCTCGGCTTTTTGAGCGTATCGTGGTGAAATTCTTTGCCAGGAGGCAATCATTCTTGTATGTATTACAAGTGCAAAATTATGAAATAAATTTTTAAACTCACACAGCGATTTGAGTTTAAAACATTACGTATGTCATCTTTAATACGACGCTTGAGTCAACTATTTGAGTATTTCAGTTATTACGTAGATGGCAGCGGTGGAAAAAAATGATCTACCTTTTATTATAAAAAAGTGCAACTATAGCCAAACATTACGTTCAATATTTAAGTATTGTTTCCAAATTCAATTTTCGTTTGAAAGCGATCAATTGCATTATTTATTTATTTTTCAGCAATAATTATATTCTGAGCAAAATGCGTTGTAATTGCTAGAATAATATGTTTTTCTATCATGGTTCCTCTTTCCAAAGTTGAGGTAATGTGCATATTTGTGTGTGTGCGTAGAATCGTATTCCAAAAGGCATAAGAGGATATTATAAGTCCATGGATACATTTTCCATTAAATTTTCAAAGTTAAATTCTCCGCTACACGTCATCGCTGTACGAGATGGACGTTTTATTCGATTATTCTATTTACCGCCGTAGGATTGCATGCAAAACATTAATGTATAAAATTCACCATGGTAACCCGCCGCACGCATTAGTATTCCATCTCTCCATTTGCTCTGTGGCGTACAAATAAAACAAAAGCTGAAATACTCCGGTTAAAAATAAATAAAACAAGCAAAAAGGGCACATTTGCGGGGCGACAGAAAGAGAGGGAACACTGGCAGAGTTTGCATATCAATTCGCGTCGCCTCGTCGGAATGGAAAACGCGAGGCAAAAAGAATCCCGCCGACCTGTCCCGCACGTTAAGCGACGCGCACGAGCTACGCCCCACGCAGACCGAACCCCGATCCACGTTTTCGCTCGGTTTTCTGCGACCGATTGCGTCGGAGACTGAACTCAGAGGAGGTTTCGTGTCGTGTCGTCTTGATTGGCGTTAAATCATTTTACGCGCGAGCTTGCGTGCGTAATTCCATCTCTCTCCCTCAACTCGGCGTTTCTTCCGCGCACGAATAAGGGTCATAGGGTTCAGTAAGAGCTCACGCTTTTGCCTTCTCCAAATACAAAGCCAAGTCTTTCTCGAGTGAAACGGAGAAGGCGCTGCTTTTCCTGAGCTGAGAGGTCAAGTAGACTTTGTATGTGTGGGTGTGTGTGTGTATTTTTGGCTAATTAACCTCTTGGATTATTATAGCTTCCAACTCAATTACTTTCATCAGTTGAATTAGATATTGATGTTCGTATATTTTTACTTTCTTCTTACGTAGTATTGGGGAAAGTATTGTTTTCATGAAAAAATATATTTCGAAATTTCTACGGAAATACACGTATTGACGTCCCTTGAACATGTTTTCAGCATTTTCTCTCGATGTGTGTCTGAGAGATAGGAATTTTGTTGGTGCTCTAATTAAAAACTATTAACCAATTCATCGCGAAATTTTACATTTGACACTTTCAGTAAAGGTCAGAGTATTGATTAGTTTTTAATGAAAGTCAGTCAACCGGAAGTGGGTGTTTACTCTTGTCACTTTTAGGCTGGTTTCCAAGGGAAACATAGCCTTATGAAACAGTCCTATCTGTGTGTATGTATGCATGTGTGTGTGTCCCCTACTAACAGCTTTTGCGTCAATTTTCATGGAACTTTCTATGAGGCTCGTGCTCCCAGAGCCCACCTTGGGGCTATATTTTATTTGGCGAAGATTTAAGTCCCGGGTTTGATTCCAGGAACGTTTTTCTCTATTTTTATGCATAGGAAATCTCAAATCTATCGTGCAGAGATGTTTTCTTTAATACTTTAAAATACCTTAACATTGTGATATCGGAGCGAAGTTTGTATTGTCCTAAGGGGAAAGGAATGGAAATTCTAATTCTTATCACAGAAAATTTGATAATTGATCGTATTTTCTTGAATGTCTACTAAAACAGCGTTTTTGCGTCTTAAATCACATTTTATCGGATTGTTGCCATGGAGACGATTATTACTCAACTCGACTTGACCATAGATGAGTGAACAAATGGGTTATTTCCTTTTCACTCGTCTACCCTTCAGCAATGGGAAGTTGATCCAGACATATTACGATATAAAAGTAACATTTTTAAAAATTCGTTTATTTAAATAAAATGCATGCAAAATACGTCAGAAAGAGATTTTGACATTGCTTTTAGGATTTTTAATCTGCTAATGCTCTATTAACTTGTTTTCCAATTTTTCTCTATCAGTGATGAACTATGAATTACAAATGGTATTTATAGTATGAGAATTCCTTTGAATGACTTACACATACTGAAACATTTCCTGTCAATATAAGTAATCAATTCGGGACGTCAACTTTGGCAAATCAGCCTGCATTGGTCCTGGTTTGGACATCTTGTTACTTTCTCTATACGTAGTATAGGCAGTAGAGGATCCAAAGGAGAGGGGATATGGGGCGATCGCCTTCCCCTTGACGGTCCCATTGCCCTCCACTGGGTGCATTCTTAAATTCATTCCGCGCAACATTCATTGTTTCTACACTGAAGATTAAGTCTGTGTATGAAAAGGGAAAGAAAGATTCTGATGAGATAAGGATTTTCAAGATGTTTGGTCGTCGGTTGAAACGGAATCAAAAGGGGGAGGGGAAATTGAGGAGATCGCCCTTTGGAAGTTTCTGGATCCGCCCGAGTATAGGGGAAAATATGTTTTCATGAAAAAAATCGATTTCAAGATTTCAACAGAAATACACGTTTTGTGGTCCTCTGAACATGTTATGACTAGTTTATCGATGATGTGTATGTGATAGAAATTTTGTGGCTGCTCTAACTCAAAAACTATTAATCAGATCAATGCGATATTGTATATTTGACATTTTTATTAAAATAGTTGAATAGTTTTTGGTAAAAAATTGGTCAAACAAAAGTGGGTGTTTACTGTTTCATTTATCCGTTTTTTTAATATTTGCTTATGTATTTGATGAATGTAAAAAAGTATAAGGATAAACCTTGTAGGGGATTTGTTTTCTACAACGTTTGTTGGAAACATTTTCACGTATAATATAATGCACTGTTTAAAAGATATTTTAAAAATTAATTATTTATCTTCCACCTCCACACCACCTGCCGGCGACAATTGTAAACACTTTACGCTTAGTTATGTCTTAGTAACGCTCCTTTTTATTTACTTAATTGTTGTAGCTTCGTGGCTATATCCAATATCATAAGGCTACAGTTTGAGTTTAATTCTGTTCTTTATAAAGCGTTTAAATTATTTTCGCAGTTCCTTAAAATATTTATTATCATTTAGCCTATTTGGAATTTGTAGAAATATTACAGGTATGGAGTATGTGGAGTCATGTGGTGGCCACATCAGATTTTTTTAACTGTTGGAGGTACGTTACTATATCAATATCAGAAAGCTTCGGTTTGAGTTTATTTCTGTTGTTTGTGGCCTGATTTTTTCTCGCAATTTCTTAAACTATTTATTATCATTAACCTACCTATTTGGAATTTTTAGAGATATTACAGGGATGGAGAAAGTCATGTGGTGGACACATCAGATTTTTTTATGTTATGTTAAGAAGTTAAAAATCCAATTATAATATCCTTATGTATAATAACTCAATGTCTGTCAGTCTGTCCTTCCGTCCGTCCGTCCCCCCTTTTATCTCTTGGACGGTTTGTCATAGAGAGGTGCTGTAAACGCCATTTTGTTTCTACCAACTGTGAGACCCCGGGAAAACTATTTTCGTTTACAGAAGTGTCCCGGATTCGATTCCGAGAGACGATTAGATTTTTCCATATGTTTGTTTACACAGGAGTTTTGATTTTTCAAGGTATATTTCTTTCATTCATTAAAAACGTAAATATGGACCGAATTTCTCCGCTTTTACTTTATTCGGCGGCTAAAATTATAAACTATCTTATTCTTGCGATGTTTTGATTTTACACGGAATGATTTCTCAGAAACACGCATTTATTTTCGAAATTTTATGGCTTTTTCGTACTCTTTCCGGGTGTTGCCAAGGCGACCCACATTGTTGTCTCCGATTTAATTAGCGTCTATTAAACCTTCCAATAGCCAAAATAATTTCGTTATCCACTTCGCGCTGTTTATGAAGTATCGAAATTATAGTTGTAGTAATGTCAAACCTAATAGATTGCAACGTTACTAATTAAAGATTATTATTATTCATTAAACTGCGTGTGGGATGTGGGCATTTTTAACGATTGACCAAAAGAAAAAAATCTTTCTTTATTTCAATACTGGAATGTGACATTTTTCGTATGAGAGAGTCAATTAAAATTGCACATAAAAATTACTAGCAGAAGGTGCTTGCATACTGCAAGTATTTCATCTCACCTTGAAAAAACATTAATTTTTTAGAGAGATATTTCTTCATGGGAAATATTTCTTTAATTCAAAATATTTCTCCTAGGGACCAAATTTCTTTTTTTCCTTATGGAATAAAAATGTAGTAAGACAATTGCTAATTTTTGCAATTCTATGAATATTATACGTTTTCCACATACGGTTAATAATTCCTCACATTTTTGCCAAATTTTAAATTTGTAGCACATTTAGAAGTGAAATAACATTTATCTAATTGTTTAAATTTAAATAATTTTTAACGGCCGCAATAAGAATTTCATAGATACAGTGAAATGTTTATTCGTTTAAATAGACTAAACTCTAAATAACTTAAAAATTTCACCTCTCTAACTCGCCCCGTAGTATCTAAACATTTTCCTATTTGTTTAAATTTTAAGAATTTTTAACTGCCAAACAAATTAAAATATCAAAATTTATATAATCCCTATTTCGTTGTTTTACAAATGCTACCTCTAAAAAAAATTTCAGCTCCGTAGCACATTCGGAAATACATAAACCTTGAAAATTTGTTTAAGCAATTGTGAATTTTTAGCGACCGTATTGTTGCCCTTTTTCAAGATTTTCGTTTTTTCTAGTCGGTTTTGCATAAAATCCTACCTAAGAAAAAAATTTCGAATCTCCAACTCTTCTGGGAGTGCCTAAACATTAGTATTCTTCTATATCCTCCTCCTCCTCCTCTGTAAGAAACGTCTATATATAATGATAAAAACAAACATGACATTCAAAATATCAGTTGTCTAATTTTATAAGGAGAAGTTGGCAATTATTACTTTTAAACATGCAAATTTCTGACTGACTTCGCAAAAGTTTTTTCGGGTACCACTAGTAAATTTGAAATATCTATAATTTCAACGATAACGTCCGATATAATAATAGTATAAATTACATAATTTAATATTATTATTACATTGATTTGGCTAACTGAATATCACATATTGCAGTTAAGGAGGATTTTTTTTCTATTACAACTACGATACAATCCCTTCAACCTAATATCTTATCATGCATATATGAGTGCCATGATCTTCATTGATATTTAACGCAATATTCAGACAAATGAAAATATTTTGATTAATTTCCAATAGCGGATGATTTTTTAAACAAACTGATTCTTTGTTAGCCAGCGTAAGGCTACAGGAACATTAGCTACACTTTTCGGAATTCTCATTTCATCTCCTGAAAATTATTTTCCCTGCGGGATCCTTGGTAATTAATTTCATAATAAGGAGGGATAAGTGAATGGGGCAAAATATTTCATGTGTTTTGTCCTAGTAAAAGTTTCAATTAATTTCATATTGAGGAGGGGTTAGTAAATGGGGAAAATTGTTTCATTTGGGATTTTTCCTAGTAGAAGCTTCCCTAGTTCCCCAAGTATCTAACTTCCAAAATAAATAATGGTACCTTTAAGGCAATTTTCAACGTCAAATCCAGGTAGATTTCAAAGAGAAATATATAATAGTTTCTTTAAATAAAACTTCCGACGCTTTGCAATGGGTTATATATTCTTCTTTCTGTTGCTGCATTTTTCATGCATAAAAAAATAACTCCGCCCTTCAATATGCGATGTGAGTGCCCTCCTCCCTCCCTTATCAACGTCATAGCAGGTCGTGTTTCACAAAATAAAACGTTCATTTATCAATTCAATGACAAGAAAAACTCTTATTTATGGATTTATGGCATGCCCGCAGATAAAGCTGTCTTATTTTGACGTAATGTAGCATAAAATCAAGTTTACTCTTCATTCTCTCTTTTTCCCTCTCCACTCCATTATTTCTTCTTCCACCCTCTCTTTTTCTCTTTCAGTAATCCTATTTCCACACATTTTTATCCCTCTTTCTGCCAACAGTCCAGTTTTGATCGAACCTCAATGAATCCATTAACGGTGTCCCATTGGCGTGTAGCCCACTTTGTCCTTGATTCACCATCTGTTATTCAACTTCAGAACAAAACCGCAAGTTTAAATTATTAAGGATGTCCAAAGCATTAAATCTGTGTAAAAATAAGTATACGAGCTGCCTTGGAAGTTTAATGAAAACGCAACATCTTAAACAACAAAAATTAAAAAATTAAATATATAAATAAATAAATGGTGATAGTACACACACAAACACTTACCCGGTTAACGAGAAAGTAATTCATTCCAGGGACCGAAGTATTATGCGTGCGAGTTTGCGGGAAGTTACTCATTGTCAGCGCCAAGGATTCACGCGGTTGCGCGCGCGCACACACACACACAGAAAATCATATACTACACCGGTACTTAAATACTGGAAAGCTGAAACTTTAAAATTCCACATTGATGCCACCTATTCGTGGAATGTTTGAGTTTTGAAAACTTAACAGTGGCGTATAGGGAAATGTTAAAAATTTTAATACAAAATCGATTGCGTACTGAACTTAAATGTCATTTTTAGTATCTACTGTCCAAAAAGTATGTTTTTATGTAAAACTAGCAAAGGTTATCCGGCGTTACTCGGGATACACCGGGCGCATTCGGCAAATCAAATTATATCCCGTCCACCACCACCAAATAGTTGAATTTCTTGCCGTTAGTCCACTCTAGTGCTAGTCCTCCACCAAGTCATTTTTATGTAGTTGATACATATATGGTAATATTTTTATACGAAAAAAGATTCTACTATACCTCGGGCCTCCCCTGACTATGACCTACAATCGAAACCGGGTCTTCCACTTACCGGGCAGATATTCTACCACTGAACTATCGAAGGAGATTAATTCTCCCGTTTCTGAACGCGGTTATGTTCTTAGTTGCCTGTCTGAGTATGATATTTATTTCATCAATGTAAAATATATGTTTATATAGAATGATTATGCGCAATATACTACAAAACTAACTTAGTAATTAAGCCAGTCTCATTTAACCGCTAACTTCTCCACCTGGAACCCATGTTGTAAAAAATAGTGGTTCTATTGGCCGAATGTTTGGCGGTATAACTATATGAAAAATATAAAACTCGCTAATTTTATCCATGTTCATGGATAACATTCTACTTGTTCCTTATCTTTTGGGAAAGACCGCAAGGTAATTTTGGTATCCTTTAAATCCCACCAGTCTGCCATTTTGCCAATTCTTACTTCCACACACACACACCGACACTAGGCCATCCTCCACTTTCCTCAATTTTCTATCATTTTCCCGCCCTACCTCCTTTCCACGGCCACTCCGCCTCGATACAAACCCATTTATTCTCCGCGATTCCCCCTTTTATGCCCTTCCTCACGGACTAAGTTCCTTCCGCCCTATTCTCTCCCAACTCAACCCAGTCTTTGGCCTCAATAATCCCTTCGACATCGGCCTATGTGATGCAATTACATTCCACTCGGTTCTATCTGCCACTCGTCGAATCAGATTGGTGCCATCCCTCCAGTCCTCTCTTCCCCACCTCTGTTTCTTCTTTTTCTCTCTCTTATTCCATCTCTCTCGCTCTCTTATTCCATCTCTCTCTCTTAATTCTGAATGCTTTGCCTTGCGAAGCGAAATGATGGAAATCAGTCATCCATCGGTACATCTCCAGCAGATTTTGGTCTAAAAGCAGATGGAAATTTACAGTGGGAGGATTAAGATGGAAGTGACGGTATGAAATGGAATGGAGAAATTAGTCGGACAAAGTTGCATGAAATATTCACCCTTTTGGCAAAAACGGAAGAAACGTGGCCTAATTTATATTTTTTTGATAGAAAACTTTATTTGGTCGAGAATGAGTATGAAATGTCTAAAATGTCTCGAATCGAATTTTAACAAGAATGCAGAATTGGTAGGATATTTACACCCTTCCTATTGTATGTTGAGCTAATTGATAAGTGGATGTTTTTATTGTCTGTTATGTATATGCATATAATACGCGCATCTATATTATGTGAAAATAAATTTAATGGGCGCACCTTTCGACATTCAAACAAAAATAAACACTTTATAATTGTTCGAACCGGTTTTTTTAAATGAAAACTTCATTTGCTGACGCAATATGAAAAAGTGCGTTTTATTTATTGAGGTTTACGTAGAAATGTAGAATTATAATTCTTTATAAAGATGCAATATAATATTATATAGCAAAAAGTAATTCATTCAATAATTATTTAAAAAGTATATTCACACTCTTGCATATGTTAGGTTTCTAATCCAATCACTATTTGCTTTTGATATGAACATACTTAATTACTAAAAAGGATCCCCCTGACTTTCCCCAATTTTTCAAAAACATTCCTTGTGTAATGTTATAGAGAGAATGGAAGGTCACACTAGCAGTAAACGTTTATTACTTTTTATCTATAGCCATTAGCTTAGAATCTTAATTTGAAAATTTCTGCCGCCCTCCAATTTCTCCAAAAATATTCTTCTGCAGCCGAATAAATGGCAACATAGATCATGTACACCATGCAAATTTCTGTCTTGTATCTCTTACCGTTTACTTGCTATTATAATTTAATCGATAGTACAGACAAACAGACAGAGCGACACATAAGTGCGTTTATGAAATAAAATTCGCTAAATATACGTATACAGTTACGAAAAAGAATGACCAAGCTTGCCTTACTAAATTTGGCACCTGCAACAATCATAAAACTATGAAAAAAACAGCATTTAGGCTACAAAACAATAGATATCAGTGGTATTTCGCCTATTGGTGAACATAAAAATCTAATGCTATCTTAAAAAAAGAATATACCATCGTTGAATCGCCATTTAATACAGCTGCATTGTAGTCCAGATGTAGATTTGGGTTTTCAAATAATTTATATCTATTCAAACTGACTAACTTATTAGTAACAGCAACAGTTGAAAACATATCTGCTATCAAGTCAACGCTATTCTTCTCTGAATTTTTTTAAAGACGTAGAATTAAAATAATGGCAGTATAAAAATTAGCATTAAGAACTCCTCGCTGTCTCACCTCATTGTCATCTCGATTATACATGTTCGCCACCACTATCTAGAATTCGTATGAACTTTGTCAAGCCGCTAAGATGTACGTAGTATTTATACGTTAGTATTGGATTATTACTCATTCCAGTTAATTTGTTAATAAAAAAGTTGGGATGAAATTCCGGGATTTGTGCTCTTTTGAGAAAAATAACGTAAAATGTTCTCGTGCATCGGTCTCTTGTTATTTTTCTTGGACTTATTATGAATAAAATTTTATCAAATAGTTAAGGAGCAAAAAAAACTTTTTGCGTCCAGTTCAAAAATGTTTTTTATTTAGTAATGTCAATAATAAATATCCGTCTCTAAACAGTCAGTTCTACGAATAACATTTAAAACAGGAAAAACAAATTCCAAAGATACAAAAATATCTACCTATCTATCATTTTCACTCACATCAGATAAAATGTTAACGCTTCAACCGTGATCATTATAATATCCTCAATTACAATTTCGTTCTCGTGATGAACATTTAATAATCGTATTTTCTACGATTCCTCACTTAAGGAAACGGTAAATTTATGTTCACTATTATCAACTGAATATTTGGATTAAATTTCAAAAAAAGGTTCATCTGCTTGAACGCTAGGACATGGGTGCGCAAACTGGGAGGCGCGCCCTCTCACGGGGGCCAGAAAGATTTGACGGCGGGCACAATCGGTTCTTCTTTCAAAGTAGAACACGATTCTTAGCAAGTTTACTCAACCGAGTCCGACCTGGTGGCTATTTGGTTTTTCTTTATCGGAGACTATCGAATTTTACACTTTTACAATTCTCATATGTATAAGAATTTATTACAAACAACTCAAAATATGAGATATAATGTTCAATTGCAATGGGGGCGCCTCCATTCTCAGCAATGAAAATGGGAGCGCGGCTTGAAATTTTTGCGCACCGCTGAGCTAAGTTATCAGTGGATTTGATGTGATATGTATATTCTTTATATCTATATCTGCCGCTTTGAAATACATTGTATGACTTAAATCAATGGCATTTGAATTTGAAGGAAATGTCTATAAATGTCTATATTTAAAACAATTATTGATTTATTTTTTACGACGAATATTAGTAATTTTAAAAGCAAATTAAAAATGGACTGCATCCATTTCCATGCTATTCAAGTAGAGGAATTAAATGCATTTGGAATCGAACTCGGGTCGTTATTGTACCTAGTTTCTGTTCAGATACCGAGATTACATCATAACTAATTTAAAATAATCCGTAAAAGCGCATAAAATTTATCATACACATATATGGTTCTTTGAGCGGGACAGAGAAAACCTAAACAAATTACATATAAATACGTACAAGGGTTCTTGCATTCCCTTGCACGAAGAAGGCAAAAGCGTCAAAAGATGATGATTGTCCGTTAAAATTAGATATTAATTCTTAAAGTTGATTTCGTTGGCTGGAAATGTTCAAACCTTAGAAACAGCGTGGTATCACATATCTCGCGGCTGAAGGATACTCATCGCAATAGCTTCCTCAGAAAAGTAACGGTTCATTACCGAATACAACTAACTTTTTTATGCTAGTTCACTCATAAATGGAACATTTTTTTGGGTCTACAAATCATGATAGATGGTAAAAGCCGCATGTCATCCCATTTATTTCACATTAAGCTTCAGCCGAGTGGCTTAAATTGATGAATTGTCTTTTAATACGGAAATGGAAATTCGTGGTGATTTAAAAAAAATAAATAAATACACCTTCCCTCCCGAAAAAAGAGTAAATATTGGTTCAATCTTGTAATGGGATACACCCGGGCGATAAATGGATTTACTTTTCATCCCGAAATCTTAACTTTCGTTCCATCGCCACGATTTTTACAGCGGCCCCTTCCTCGCTCTCAGGCATTTGACGAGGAAAGGAAAACGTCATCCTTCAATCTCGCGGTTAACAAACTGGAATTTGGGGATTATGCCAGAGTTTACGTGAGAAGTGGTTCTTTTGTCTCTCACGTTTAGAATTTTCGCTTTGACTCACGCAACGTTGCGTCTCTCGAATTCGCGCAAAGTCGCGATGTTATTTCGTTGATTAATCTTCGTCGATGATAGCGAAAAATAATCCAGGTATAGATCGAATTATTTTATCGGTTTATTTTTTTTTTTTTTTGGCTTCCTGACTCAGTTGGTATCGCTTTTCCCTGAATTTTACCATTCGATTCATGTATAAGCTCACCATTAATCTTTTATATTTTCGACCAAAATCAATATCCCAGTTCCCCTCGTCTTGTTTTTTCACTTCATCCTATGCCATCTGCCAGCTAACAAAATTCGCCCGTCAATCGTGCTTATGTTCCATTCTTCTTTCTGATATGATTCTCGTCATTTAGATAGCATTTCCTGTCCGTCTTTTCAGAAATCCTCTTCTGTCATACCTTCAGCTCTTTTATCTAGTCTTTAGTAAACGTTCTCGAAATGGACTTGGACGACCGCAAAAGTAGAGTTGTCGTTCTGTAGTCATTAGAATGTTATGATTTAGGTTAGTTCTTTTGAGAGGTTAGTCTAAATTTATTTGTCTTTTATATACAGTGGTTGATGAAGGTGTGCCATAAATTTCTCCTTTGATTTTTTCCTAAGCATTTCGCGCTGCTCCTGCCTAAAATTTTCTCTTTTACCACAATTGATATACTTTGGACCCATCTAATATATTGGATATTTTTATGATTACTTCTGCTTGCTGTCTTGTTTACATTTCAACTGAAGTAGTCGATCAATTTTGTAACAATCTTCTTAATCTCCTCATCAAATCATTCCTCCGCCTGGCATTAAAGAATGATATTCTGTGTTACCCAGAGCCGGTCCCCTAGGCAAGGTTTGATAATTACGCCTCCTCCCAATGAAAGGATACAGTCAGTGCCGTAACTAGGGCGGGGCAAGCGGGGCATCTGCCCCGGGCGCAATTAAAAAAGGGGCGCAAAAATTATTGATGGCAAGTTGTGCGAGGTTGCATGGCACTAAGACGGGCGATTTCACTACTCTACTTGTTCCAGACATTACGCATAGCAGAAACTAAAAATTTCGATGATGTTATTGATGAGTTTGCCGCATTAAAATCACGTAGAATAACTCTTTAATATTAAAATATTTATACTTTCTGTATTTAAATTATATATGTATGTAATTATATTTTTAATTATGTATTTTAAATATGTACATTTATATTGAGAAATTACATCATTCATAGTTTATTTATATTTATTAATTGTTCACCCAAAATCCATATAGTAAAAAATATTGGTATTAGAGAATTTTTGGTAGTTTTCCCCGGGTGCTAAAATATCTAGTTACGGCGCTGGATACAGTACACAATTTTATCGCTAAAAACTAGTTTATTTACAATGTAGAGGTAAAATAAAATACATAAAACATTTTATAATATAAAAAGTTACACTTAAATGTTCAAATCGTAAATTGTAACGCCCCTAAGTGTGCCACGCCCTTAAACAGGTGCCTCACTCGCCCAGCCCTTGTCCCGGCTCTGGTGATACCTATGGATAGATACAATAATTAGCAAATTAGCTAATGAAATTAATAAAATATGCATTAGATTACAGTAAAATAGTGAATTATAAGTTTTAAATTATCCAATGATGGAAGATTAAGTATGCATTTTATATTAACTGCTAACCTAGTGAAAACGGAAAACTTGTTTTTTTTTATTTTGAAAACTCCATTTCTATGCGTACTTTTTAAGTTTGTATGTTTTTGGAGATTTTTCTTACTATACATTTTTTGTTTGTTGAAGGATTTCCTTTTCATTTATTAGTCGCAGCTTTACGTGGGTTTATTACTGAATTCTTATTGATGCATTTATTATGGCAATTTAACTTTTGGTGGAGGAAATAACGGCAAACAAGTTTCATCTTTCTCATTTATAAAATATAATAATAATATAAAATTTCTAAAATCAATATTAAATTGTCGTTCAAAATTTTTCAATGTGAAATTGGTATTTATAGGAGATATTTTTTGGTCGCATTGAAATAAATATATAATAATGAAAAAAACTATATTCGCCTATTTGGATGGAAATAAGTCAGCAAAGACGCGGTATATATTTTAAAAGCAAACCAAATTTATTTACATTTTCAAACTACGAGATAATAAAAAACAATTGTCACTCTTATCCTCGAAATCCATCACATCTTCCTAGGATTTTCGGTCTGTGGCGTCCATCAAGCTTAACTGCCAATCTAAAGATAAAAGTATAAGGACTTTTTTTATAATTGCTCTCTCACTATGCATTTAAAGGTACATTAAGCCTCCTACTTCTCCAATCTCACCGAGAAAATATTCAGGGGAACCTGAGGGTTTAAATGACAAAAGAGACGAAAATACGCATCGAAAATTAAGTGGGATCCAGTCCAAAATTTTACAACCTTGGTAGCGCACGACGGTTTTCTTCTTCGAGAATAATGGTCCGTCTTTTTTATATTCTTCCCTCGGAAATTGCCGGAGAAATATTATCTCGGGGACAAGAGAATCGGAAACCCGGGCCGTTTTCTCTCCCACGAGTACAATCTGAGGTAGATTGAGATGGTGAAGGAGGGGAAGAGGCGAAGCATTTAATTCCCACAACTCTTTTCCTGCGTGGGATAGTCCCTACCTACACTTCACCATTTTACACATTTCCTCCGGTCTTCTCCATTTCTCTTTCCCGCTTTCCATTTCTCCTCCGCCTTGCCACTTCCACTTCCCTCTCGCAGACGTTTCTTTTCCATTCTCGCATTGTCTTTCTCATCTCCTTCTAACTATTGCCTTCTGGCTAACGTGTAATCATCTCTTTTCTTTCAAAGTAGCTCAAATTAAATCCTTCTTCCTCTTCCTTCCTCTGATTATTCTTGTCTTCTCTTTCTCCTGTAACTGTTCTCTCTCTCTCTCTTTAATCGCGTAATATCATCCGATTCGAAAGATAATTATCGAATTCGTTTAAAGTTGGAATCAAATTTATAGATTGTCTCTCTAATAGCAAAAAGAAGTGTGGGAAAATCAAACGCGCGTTTTGGTCAAGATAAGGGCCGTCATCAGTGGTGATTCAAACAATATTAGATTCTAAATATTTTTGGAAGCTATAATCGGTGAAGCACTAAAGAACGTTTGAGATATTTTTTAATGGAAACTAGTGAATCGCCACTGATGACGGCTGCCTTGTAGAAGATATGCTCACTTGGTTTTTCCAAACTTTTTTATGACCATCGAAGAAGCAGACTAAAAATGGCACTCGATAATGTTATCAGGCTTGCAATCACAAAGATATATTCAGTACTGTATTGATTTTACGACCTTGTATGTAATTTGATGGCAATCAGTGCCCAAATAGTTGTATTTCGTTCTATATAAATCACCCTGTATATGTGTGTGTTTTTGAATAATCAACCTCTTGGATTATTATAGCCAATTTAACGACCTTGTGCTAATCAAATTTCTGTACTTATTTTCGTGCTGATTTGCAGATGTTATAATTCCTCATTCCATAAGTTGAATTAATGCAATCACATATTAGTATTTGACTCCTTTGTTTTCTATTATCTTCCTTATTTTATACACCGTTCTCGTACACATTTGAGTATTTTAAAATGCTCATAAATTGATTCGACCGAAATCGTAGAAATACGTAAAAATTAATGCAAATATTTTTCTGACTTGATTAAAAATAGAATTTGTACTGACTTTTTCAAATGCACAGGCCCTATTCGTGCATTTGTTGCTATTTATGTTGGAAAATGCTATTTCGGTTCGAAAAAATGGTTAATTAAATTTATCCTTAGCTCCAACTTTCCTACCTTCCTTTCTTGTCTCCATTCCATGGTTCCCCATTTTCTCATCTCTTTCTCTTACCTCTTTTGCTCCCCTCCATCTACCGCTAACTTTGCCTCTCATCTTCTTCTTTTTTCTCACCTTTCTGATTCTTTTCACTCTTCTGATCAATTCACCTCCACTACCTTCTACCATTTCTTTCTTCCTTTTCTATCTCTTCCCTTCACCCATCTTATTCTATTCCCTAAACCTCTAGATCTGGGATTTACAACCCTTTTTTGCTGACGTACCCCCTAAACATTTAGAGATGGTTAACAAATGGCTAAAATTTTCTGTTATATTACATAACTGGCATGAATGAGTTGAAATAATTTAAAAACTATGCGATAAATTTCCATTTTCATTATGCGTTCTTTGCACGAAGTGAACGCATAGGAGAGGTCGTTTCCGTCCGTCCGTCTGCATGTTAAAATTCGGGAACCGTTGGGCGTATTTTGATGAAATCTGGTATTGGGGAGTTTCTCTAAAATTGGTCAATTTGGTTAAAATCGGACAAAAATTACCACTACTTTACATGGAGACACATTTAGTTCACAATGTTCCTGTTTCAAGTCGGTAGCCGCAGGACGTATTTTGATGAAATTTGGTATTAGGGAGTGTTACTAAAATTTGTCGATCGATTCTAATTTTGGTTAAAATCGGGAAATAATTACGACAACTTTACATAAGGACTTACATGTATTTTACAACTCGTTAGCTTCTTGTTAAATACTCATCTGAGCAAAAAATATTGAGAACATTGTGAAATCCCAAAGAACGCATTTGGAAACTCTGTTTACTCCGACATGGAGTACACCTTTCCAATCTTGTTGCAATTAACGACTGTGCGCGACGTCTAATGTAAAAAAGGCTTCACAATAATTAACTTATGGTTAAGTTAGTAATAATAATAATATACGCGATAATGATTCAATGATTTTTTGCCTCATTTCCTCTTGCTAGTAAATACATGCATACAGCTTCTTTGAAAGTTATTCATAGTCGTAACATCACAACCTCTGATCCCGACGTCAAGCACGAAAGCTGAAGTAAAAGGAAAGATTACAAACTTTAATATTTCCGCGTACCACTTTGAAACTCTTAACGTATCCCAAGGGGTATAGGTATTCTCGGTTGAAAACTCATGCTCTAGATTCTTGATCTTTCCTATGCCATTTTCTCCATTTCCCGTTTCTTCTACCTCCCGTTTCACCTTCCTTGCCTCAATTCTCTCCAGATTTCCCTTACCGTGCAGCTTCGTCCTTTTCCCTTCTACTTTAGCACAGCCTCCCCTTTCCCTTTCCTCCTTTCTCTAACCGTCCGACCCCGTGGGCCTAAGAGATGGACGTAAACGTGTATTAAGCCCTTTTTTTCCTTCAAATCCACGCCAACGTCATGTCCGGAGTTTCGGAGGACGCCAGCCACGTCCAGCACCTCATCTCTCCATCTCTTGTCCCTCCAAGCGGCTTATCCTACTTAATGGTTTCTCTCTCACGCTCTCATCTTATCTCCCTCTCTTCTTTCCATCGTGCTCACCTCCTCTCTCCATCCTTTCCTTCCCGTTTCCTCATACAATTTATTTTATCCTCTATCCGTAACTTCTTCATCCATCACTCTCCCCATTTCCTGCTTCCATACCAGCTATCCCTCCTTTCTACTTCTATTACCCCGTCTTCTTTGCCTCTTTGTTTCATTTCACCATCATCTTTCTCTTTCTTCATCTTTCACTCTCTCCGTCTCTTCATCTAGACATCGGCATCTGTTATTTTCTTCGTCTCTCCTCTCTATCTTTAACTCCCCCTCACTCTATCTCTTCTTCCTTCTTCTAATACTCCGTCTTCTTTGCCTCTTTGTTTCATTTCACCTTCATCATTCTCTTTCTTCATCTTTCGCTCTCTCCGTCTCTTCATCTAGACATCGGCATCTGTTATTTTCTTCGTCTCTCCTCTCTATCTTTAACTCCCCCTCACTCTATCTCTTCTTCCTTCTTCTAATACTCCGTCTTCTTTGCCTCTTTGTTTCATTTCACCTTCATCATTCTCTTTCTTCATCTTTCGCTCTCTCCGTCTATTCGTCTAGACATCGGCATCTGTCGTTCTCTTCATCTCTCCTCTCTATCTTTAACTCTTTCTCACTCTATATCTTCTTCCTTCTTCTATTACTCGTCTTCTTCGCCTCTTTGTTTCATTTCACCTTCGTCTTTCTCTTCCTTCATCTTTCACTCTCTCCGTCTCTTCATCTAGACGTCGGCATCTGTCGGTCCCTTCATCTCTTCTCTCTATTTTTATCTCTCCCTCTCTCTATCTCTTCGTCTGTCCGTGCCTTCATCTCACCCATTCTCTATCTCTCCATCTTTCCTTGTCTTCACCCCTCCGTCTCTTCAACTCTTCTATCTCTGTCTCTTTATCCTTCTCTTTATCCTTCTCTTTATATATCTTTTTGTCTTTATCTCCTCTTTGAATGTCTTCATCTCTCCTTTATATATCTTTTTGTGTCATTTTCTCCTCTTCTTTCCATGTCTTCATATCGCCTCTATACATATATCTTTTCGTGTATTTATCTCCGCCTCTTTCCATATCTTCATCTCTCCTCTTGACATCTCCCTCTTTTAATCTTCCTCTCCCTTCATCTCAAAATCTATCCCTTTCTTCAACTATCCCTCTCTTCACTGTTCCTTCCATCCTCCCCTCCCTTTCTCCTTTCCCGAAACTGTTCCTTTCTCTTCTCCCGTTCTTTCTCCTACTTCTCTCATCTTCCTTTCTCTACTTCCATCCCCTCCTTCCTAACTCGTATCTCTCCCTCTTTCACCCTTTACATCATTTTTTTCGGTGGAGGATTTTGGCCGTAACTGGTGTGTGTGAGGCTGGTCTTTCTTCCTATCTAGTTGAAAATCCATTATATTCTCTCTTCCTTCCTCATATATACGCTGGATAGAGGAGGTCAGCGCGTGTGCTCTTCGAGATATAAAAGGGACCTTGTCCGAGAGATTGCGTCGGGGACTTGGGTTGAATGGCGGACTGGGATGAGCCGGACGTTCGGGAGACGTTATTTTTTCCCCCCTTTTTCTCTGTTTCAATGTTGGTCTTGAGTGGACAATTGTCGAAAAACAGGCACCTAAAATTTACTTTTATTTTGCTGAGAGGATAATGTTTTTTTTCTTCTGTTATCAGTATTTTTAAGCTTTTGCTGTCGTCCTGCGTAAAATTCGCGCCTGGGAAAACTTTGATCCACTATTCTTCGCGTTTGTTAGATCGCGGTTCGGTATTCACACCCATGTATATTTACAATCGCCTCTTCACGTAAACATTCTCTTCCTTAAAACTGTCAGTAATTTTTTATTCCCTTCTCTTTTGCCACTTCCTAGAATTCCTATCCTCTCGTTCTTTAGCTACCCTTCTCCATAAAAACTCAGTTTTGAACATAACACCTGTTTTATGGCTTAAGGAGTTTTCCTACCGATGATAAATCGAGCCATAAGTTAATCAAGCCACCAACCTTTACACCTGTATCCTACTAAGTATTTTGGTCAAATTTTAATTTGTTTAGCGTTTATAATACTTGATTTAATTCATTCTTGCTACACGTATTATGAACCGTGGACCTCGAAAATCTTACGATCACTTACCTTAAAATTTATATCTGTAACTCGTACATTAAATTTTTTGTTTCAATGTAAAAATCCGGGTCGTTTTTACAGTTGTAATAAAAGTTATAATTTACAACTCCAACATGCGTATTACAGATTTTGGTGTGCTGATCATCTTTAAAGCACAAATGATCCTCGTTTGAAATTATTGCAGTAATTTGTTCCTTCGCGTACCGAGCAGTAAATTACGCAAAACGATAATTCTTTTAAAAATTTCACATTTTTTTCGAAAAAATCTATCCCGAAAGTTCTTGAGTTATCGCTTTCAAACATTTTTGCCGTTTTTTGTCTCTTTTTAATTCTACCGGGTATTAATTTCAGCACATAGCAGTATCGACGCAAAAAACGGGATTCTTTAAATTCTCTGCTGGATAAATGACATTCACGTTGAAGTTATGATCTAGGAAATTGATACGATGGACAAAATGAGGATTCACTATTCATTTCCAATTGTATCGTGAATCAAGCAAATTCCTTTCGACGACACATTTTTTCCAGCAATTTTTATTTATTTATTGTTTGAATTTATCCACCTATGCTATTTTAGAAGTGGAAGGCAATTTAAAATTAATGCCATTGGCATTGCGACAAAAAAATTTAAATAAGCACATTTTTATTTGAGCTGAAATTTCTGCATGAGTGATTTGAGAAAGAAAGAATATAATTCAATTGATAATTCCATTCCACTATCGAATCACAACAATGCTGATCCACCATTTACATTTATATTTTCCATGCGTTTGGCTAAATGTAGGCATCAATTGGAAAAATCTATATAGATACGAATGTTACGTATTGTCGCCGTATTGATGCAGAATGAGAAAGTTTTAATTAACTTGTCCATGATAATAAATATATTTTTTATTTATATGCTTGCATCTGTCTTAAGTACTGTTATGTCTACATCCAAACCACATCCTGCAAGGTACCAAGAATCATTTGTTTCTGAGTGGAACGACTTTTTACCTAAATAAAAATTTATCGTTTTTTCTAATTTCTTTTTGCAAATTCTCCATAAACATCCGTTTTTCTTTAGATTTTTTCAATGTCATCCTTCTTATTTTATTTTTACATTTAATTTTTCGAAATATATATGACGGAACGGCAGTTTAAGAAAGGAATGGGACATTTTTAAAAAATTGGCCTCTTCTAGCTTTTAATGTAAGAGAGAACTTTAAATAAAAAAGCACCGAGAACCAGAAGAGCAGAAAATAAGTACTCTATAAAGTAATATGTGAAATAATTTTTTTCTCGTCATCGAGCCTTTCCATCGGTTTTTTGACTCCAAATATATCTAGATACCCCATTAACCAGTTTTCTTGTTATCATCTCCTCTTCTCCACCTCCTCCTTCCCTGCCGCTCACTCCCAACCCGTGACGTGGCGCCTGCCTAACATTACCTCGACGCGTTTTGCTTCCTTTTTACTCCTCCTCCTCCCACCCCCTCCCTTCCTGCTATCATTTCTCCGGCTTCCAATCTCGGCACGATGAGATCTCCTTTTTGTTGCTCTCTATCCGAGAGAGAGAGAGAAATCACTCCCAATCCCATCCCCCCACCCATAGCCTCCCCTCCCTTTCCAACCTTAGCACCCAATCAGCTTCCCTTTCGAATTATATGCCCTTTCTTATTAAGGGGATTCAATTTCTTACGAAAAATTCGATCTGAGGTTAGGCGGCGACGTACACGCGAGCAATTTTCTGCCGAAATGAGACTTTGGAGTCGCAGTTCCTGCGGCTGAGGAAAAGAGCACTTGTTGCCGTTATGAGATCCATTAGAGATGACGCTGAGTATCGTATTTCCTGGGTACGGACTCTCCTTCTCCGTGCTTAATTTAAGAGTATATTAGCTAAGGAACATGTATTGGACTTTGTCACGTTCCAGTGCGACTTTGAAATTTTCTCTTAGAAATTTATAGTGAAGGTTTACTGGTGGCTGTAAAAGTTTTATAATTTTAAAATGACGCTCAGTAAAACTCTACAGATAGATTCTTGAGGCTCGAACATTTTGAGTTTTGCATGGTATTACTATCAATTCAAATAAATTAAAGTTGCCATGTAAAATGTTTTACTCGCGCTTATTAAGGATGAACTGACTTTTAGCACAATGTAAAAAAAATAATGCACATTTTTCTCCGAAAATATTACTTGGTTTTTTAATCAAAGTTTACCTTAACCATTTTAGTACTGAGATTCTTTTAGGCATTACACCCTTGTCAGTGTTAGGAAAAGTTGGATGGGATTGAAAATAACTTGGAGGCCATTACAAAATGAAAAATGAACAATACGCTTTAGAAGCAGTTTTTTTGTGAGATTACGGTTCACATAATATAGTTAAGCATATAGGACATGAAAATACCCTATCGCTACCAAGAAGAATTCGGAAATGATTACACGCGATCATAAACCACGAAGGCATGTGGATAATGGACGAGTATACGCAATCGTAATTCTTAAAGGGTTTAGCAATATCCTATGCCAATATTGTGGGTTCTCGAATTTTAAAATGCTCTATCAATTGTTCGTGCCACCCAACTCTTGTCAGTAATAAGTCGTGGCGCGTTATCCAACACTTTCGATTTGTTTTCTCTATCCCTTCTCTGTCTCTTATTTGTATTTCTACCTTCCGTCCGCTGGTCCAGAGAAGTATCCCAAGTTGTTTGGGGAGTTGGTGCAGGTACGGCGTCCCCGATTCTCATGGGAATTAGAACGGCGTCCTCCATTTGCTAATGCTCAAGTCCATTTGCATGCGAGCCTGTTGATTTGCAGGTCTATCCACAGCAACAGGCCTCATTCGGGTGACACTTGATCTCTCTGACCACTTACCTTCCTACCAATTCACAGGACATTATCTAAGGTCAATTTTTCTCAAAATTTATCACGAGCATTCTTGACGTCTTTCTGTGGCCATTTCTAAAATTCTTTTCTTTTTCTTCCTCGCGGCAGGAAATCTAAACTGTCCCATGTTCCAATATACGCAATTCTCTCGCTGTTTTAATTGTCAGCAAAATGTTAGGCTATTGAACTGCTGTAAAAATAAATATTTGAGAGTTATCTAGTTAACTGTTAATACCAGCGTAAGTTTTTAGTGGTTTTCCTTGACATCTCAGCTTCTTCATGTAATATTTTAATAAAAATTTGCGTATTTTTCCAAAAATAACATAATCAAAATTGTCATATATACCTATCGTTTGTTAAATGAATAAAAGGAATAAAAGTAGACTTCCGTAAAGCTTATAGACTCAGTTACCTGCTTGACATATCGGGTACACGTTGTGCGATAATTGCAAGTAAATCTGCAAATTTCGCACGTGGTATGTTCTTTTAAAGTTATCCAAGGTATTTTTTTATCCAATCAATGTTCCATTGACGCGAATCCTTCCGAAAAGTGTGTAGTTCTACAGTTTTGTATATAATTTCTGGAAAAGAGAAAGGTTGATCGGTTTAAGGAAATTGAGGTAATGAGTAATATTTGAGCTGCACTTCTTAAATGCTTGATATGATGCAATTTCAGTAAGGCAGCTCAGTTATTGCAAATTCAACAGGTATTAAGTTTTTAATGTTGACACTTTTGGGTCGTACTCACCTGTATGTTCAACAGAAATAGTGCTTCATCAACATTAGCGACAGCTGCTTTATTTTGCGCTACGTCAAAACTGATTTTTCGACAAATACCTTTTAAAGAGACTTACTACGAGATAGGTTAATTTGCTGAGTATTATTTATAACTTTACGTTATATATGTATTTGTTTATTTTTTCAATTATGATTCGCCCACCTGTTAAGGAATTTGATTCATATACTGCACTAAATCATCTCCTCTATTGACTGCGTAGGGAAAAATAGTATTAAACCGCATTTTTAAATACGGACCAATGATTTAAGTGAAAATTTTCTTTTTCTGAAGATGTAAAATTCTTAAAATACCTATGTAGACAATGAAACGAAATCCAAAATATGACGGACTTTTGCCAATGTCTCTCTGGCACTCTTCAGCAAGGGAAAGTATATATTTTTCCGCTCTCCCCTGAATGCTTTCATGATTTTACGTCATCCGAAGTCGTCTTTTCATTTAACAACTCGCAAAGGAATGATTAATTTTCGAGTTCGCTTTCTCCAAACGCCCTCTCTTAGATGCCTAATTATCTGCTCCTCGTTATATCTTCGATAGGATCCTTTTAACTTCCTAAAAACATTATCCTCAAAATATTTCCTTCTTGGCAAAGCTGTTCCCTTCCTTCCTTCTCACTCCATATCAAACACTCGTGAGTAGTCCGTAGCAGGCAGCCGAGCAGCAATTTTTAGTCTATCGTCGCAAATCATTTATTTTCATATTTCGTGTTTCTTTTGTTCTCCAGAGTCAGCTTATGCCACACCCCCTTCCCTTGAATCTTGATATCCTTTTCCCATTTTCCCTAACTTTATAATCTTTTACTTGTTTAATTCGCCCAGATCTTTTATAAGTCCGGACATATATCAAAGCTAAATGGTTTTCTCATTAGCACAAAAAGGTTCGGCTTTCAATTATATCCTCTCTCTCCTTTTTCAGCCAGAATAAACGTATTCTACACCGTTCCATTTGCTCACTAAATTGAAAAAAATACATAGCAGCTGGTGTAATTGCCCGTCAAAAGTGGACGGGAAGACACGAAGTCGTAAGTGATTAAAAGATCCTAAATCATCGGCATTGTGCATACATATTTCATTGTTCCTCATTCACTTATTCAGTTTGTATTCCAGATTTATTTATATTGGAATTCATTATTAACTTTCTTTCTGTGCTTCCCCTTTAAAAATGAAGAAATTTTTCAACGCGATAAAAAAAATATTTAGTTCTTCGCCCGTTCGTAAGTTGGATTCCAGAAGCTTATTTATAAGGGCGGCATAAAAAGATGTAGGAAGTCCAGTGGACATTTGCCATGGTTGGGGAGCCACTGGAGGTTTATAAGAAACACACATGAAGAGTTCTCTCATGGCATCCTCTTAAAATGTCAACTGCTACTCAGGCGAATGAGAGAAACGTGTCCTCGATGTCACCCCAAGACTATTCCCTGGCCTTAAATATATCGATGATGATTTTCTAACCCCCCAAGCCCATTCTGCTACGCCTCTCTTCCAATCCCATTCTCACTTTCACCTATCGGTTCTCCGCCTCCAACATCACCTTCCTGGATGTCGACCTCTCCATCCGGGATAATAGTGTCCCCCCCAAAGATCCATATAATACCCACCAACTGCCTTCAGTACCTCAATCATGAAAGCCGCAATCCCCTACTCACATAAATTCAATTCCATTGTGCCCTATCCCGTCTATGGCGAAGAATCTACTCAAACAAAGACTCTCTTTTCGAGTATTGCTCCAAGAAGAAGCATTCCTTAAATGTAGCTACCCGCCGGTGTTTATTAGAGACCAAATTCTGGGGTAGTCACGCCCACCATCACTAACGTCCACTATCCTGGATTCTGTCCTTACCTTAACCGCCTCATTCCATCCCTTCATCCACGTGGGCCTTCCACCATCCTAAAAGACGCCCAACTAATCCTCACCTCCACCTCTCACCCGGTTCCCTTCCCCAAACCACTGATCCTCTCCTTCGGCCAACTCCCAAACTAATTAGCCAATATTTTATGGAAAAAAGAAGGGCCTGAACCCACCCCTCCGCTTACTGGAGGATTCCACTCCTGTGGTAGACCCCGCTGTCTCACATGCCCTATACATCCACCCTCCAACTCCTGCTCTAGCCCTATCACCATCATCACCTACCCTGTAACCTCAAATTAATTGCACCATCTGTAATTTTATTTGCCTCTAATGTCCCGTCTTTGCAGAAAATAGCTAAACCTCGTTGGCGCTCATTAGTTTCAGTGTGGTCATGTTATAGTGCTTTGAAGTTGGCATGATATTTCTTTACCGAAAAGGGAAAAAATGAATACTCCAGCATTTATAGAGAGTGAATCCTCTTTTATGTCAAAAGCACCTTATTATAAGATGCATGGTTTCATAAAAGAGGAAGAGGCCTGCTTTAGTAAAATCGAATTACTGCAGCTATCGCGCTAAATTTAATTTATTTAACAAAAGTAGACATTAATATCCTCATAAGACTCGAGCGTCCTTACCCAATGTTACTTTGGAGAATCGTAATAAAACAAGCCGTCGTTTGATTCTGATTTTATTTCTTTTGAATTTTCTTTTGCAGGAAAGATGTCGTTTTATTTTTATAAATTAGATTTTCTATTATAGCATCCCAAGAAAAATCCTGTATTTTTAAAACATACTTCAGTTCAACGTTCCTAAAATCTTGTTAAGATATCTTAAATCGTACAACATCATAATTGCTAAGTGTCTTTAAAAAATAATTAGGTATGAGAATTTTTAAATGAAAAATAAACGTTGTAGATTACTGCTCAATGTTGTTTTAGATTTCTTGATCAAGTGTTACACGCTTTGCACGCACGAATAAAACTAAATAGCGTTAGGAATAAGCAAGTTAATGTTTTCACCGTTTTGGTATAGAATAAACCCCACTTGAGAAGGCTCGACATTGTGGAAAGATTCTACAACAGAAATAAAACAATTATTGTAATTTCCACTGAACAGCATATTACAGCATCGTCATGATGATGCTGTAATAGGCGAAGCCGGTCGATAAAATTCTTGTTTGGTGGAAACAATACTTGTTTTACTTCTATTTTGGTAAAAAAAACAATGCCGATGATAAACGATTTAATAGATTCCTGTTTTTATCCATTTTTGTATGCTATCTTCCATTATAGGTCCTCCTAATTTAAGTATGACATTTCTTCCGTATATCCTTGAACACACAGCAGACATCGCCTTACTTGCCTTAGCCTTTGACTCGTTTCCACCTTTTGTGAATGCATCCTTCTTCTTCATCTAAAGGCTAAGCCTTGTCGCTGCAACCATGAACTCCTGTCCTCTGCCATTCTCTTCAACATCTCGTATTTCTCAACTCCCATCACTGACTCCACGTCATCTAGGTATTTCTTTCTTGGTCTGCCTCTTCCTTTCTTCCCTAAAAGTTTCCCCTCCAAGATGTTCACAATTAATCCATTATGTCTAATCACATGGCCTAAAAATTTTGCCTTCCTTTCTTCCATTCCTCTGATCAGTTTCCTTTCTTCTTTTACTTCTTCCAAAACTTCAAGGTTTGTCTTTCTCTCTGTCCAACTTGTCTTTATCAATCTTCTCCATATCCACATTTCTGTCGCTTCCAGACGGGACCTCTCCCTCTTTCCTAACGTCCAACTTTCACTACCATAAAGTAAGGTACTCCAGACAAAAGCTTTTGCAAAGGATTTCCTTACTTCCAAATTCATATGACTGCTTGTCAGTAGGTTCCTTTTGCATTGAAAAGCTTGCTTTGCATCCTACCGCTCCTTTTTTAATAGCGAGTTATAAAAAAATAAGTTTAACTTCGTGGAAGTTGGCGTAAACATGTAGACTTAAGATCACCTAAATATACGCGCGTTTACCGTAAAGGTATAACAATTTATGCCAAAATAGAACTTGGGTTCGCCTAAGACTACTTTGTAGACTTTTGCTGAACGCGACGTAATAGCAAAAAAATCTGGTGTGGCCACCACATGACTTAATATTTCTAATAATTCCAAATAGGTTAAATGATAATAAATATTTTAAGAAATTGCGAGAAAATTTAGACTTTACAAAGAACAAATAAACTTAAATTGTAGCCTTCTGATATTGGATATAGCCCCGAAGCTCCAACAATTAAGAAAATAAAAAGGAGCGTGATGTGTTTACGATAGTCGCCGGTAGGTGGCGTGGTGGTGGTAACTAAAATATGTATTTTTTTAAATATCTCTTCAACAATGTATTATATGGGAAATAGTTTCAAACAAAGGTTGTAGAAAATTAAATTACCTACAGCTTTTGTCCCAGCACGTTTTTACATTTACCAAATATTAAAGCAAATAATTTGAAATAACAGAATAGTGACAAGAGTAAACACCCACTTAAGGTTGACTGATTTTTACTAAAAACTAATCATCACGTTCTCCGTTAACAAAAATATCAAATATAAAATTTTACGCTGATCTGATTAATAGTTTTTGAGTTAGAGCACCCACAAAATCCCGATCACAGAGACACCCACAGACATCATAGGGAAAATAGTCAAAACGTGTTCAGGGGACCTTAAAACATGTATTTACGTTGAAATCTCAAATTAGTTTTTTTTTTCATTAAAACAATACTTCGTATATGGAGAAAGTAAAAAGGACTTTGGCTGAGCTATAATTGGTGACGTCAACAACATATTACCAATCCGAATTTGTCAGGACTATTTTTGCTATTACGTCGCTTTCGGCGAACGGTAATTGACAGACTCAGACTTCATTGAAGGAATTAAGTAGTATGGTTGGTATTGCCATTTTTCTGCTAGATTTGCTATTCGATTGGTAATCTTGGATAGCACACATCAGTCCTATTAAGCAAAGTCATCTCTCGAAATAGATACCATAACGATATCGTGCATGATTTTTACAGGTGTATTTATTGTATGCAATTTAGATGCTAGACATTTAAATTTATACATTTATAATATAAATACATACATACATATAAGTACATATTATGTATTCTGTAAGTTGCCAATAAGGGGATCCAGGGAACAAAAATAGTATAAACATACCCATGCCATAAACAGAATTATTGCGTTGAGCTTTTTGCTACGAGAATTCAGAAAAGACTCGCGTAAAGACAATATTATCGCCGCAACGGTAGTCATTATATTGACTTTATCATCCATAAAAATGTCTCATTAAAACCGCATCTCCTACCCAACGAGTAGAATGCGTAAATACACCGTCGCTTCAAGATCATAAATGCACGTTACGCCGAATAATGGGTCTTTAAAGAAAACATTTATTGGTACAATAACGACACATTGTCTGAGAATAAACTGGTATATTGCCTTCACTTCCAATGATTTTATATAAAATAGCTCACAACCTTATAATAGACAGCTTAGATAAAGATATATTCGCATCGAAGATAGAAAATTCCCATCTTTAAAAAATATACTTACAGGTGGTTATTCCAATGGTAAGACATTTTTAAGCTTGAAAAATACCGAAATAATTTTTTTATGATGACGTCGTAGTAGAATCATATTCTAAATAGGTCGAGAAGGGAAATATGGCAAAAGTGTGTATGTTGCGCTTTTTTGATAAATTCATCGTGCTTTCAAAATCAAACGAGCCGAAGAGATTCGGAAGGCGTACAAATTATCGTTGATGTTTTGAATAGTGGAGAAATTTTGGCAAAACTTGATCTTACAGATTTATTTGTAAAGGATCCTCGAATTTTTCATGGCGTTAGTCCGGATGGAGAAGGACGACATTAACAAGGTTTCTCCTTAGAGTTGGCACTTTTGGAATTAACGCGCAAACGGAAACTTATTGCTGGAATTCGATTAAAATTAACCTCCATCCATGCCATGTTTAGATCGTAAACTGGTTCCCCACGAAAATCCTTAGAATTTCGAAATTTTTAAGGTGTACATTTAAATCCAAGGAACTAGATGACGCGTAATTCGGATTCCTTCCAAAGGTCTTTGAGTATTTAACAATTTGAAGGCAATTTATTAATTTTAATTAATGTTATATTTAAATATACGCATTCTATACGACTGCAATTACTTCATGTATTTCAAGTAAGGTTCTCCGGAATCATAATGAGTTAAAATTATTGGAATAAGAAATGCATTTTACAATTCGACATTATCATTTATGCTGTGAAGTCTACTAGACAGTTTTTTTTAATACATGGGAAGGTAATGTACGCTCCAAAAGGACACATCTTGGTTATAATATCCGGGATATAAATGAACAGAGCTTTTCATATAAACTTAAAATCACGCATATATATACTTTTTTAATATTTTTAAATCATTGTCGATAAAGATTCAGCTTTTTAATATGATATGTCGAGGATAATTTGGAAGAATAATTTAGGAGCGGCATGTTATAATTAAAAAATGATTTATAGGTTAATTAGGCCTCAGGCTGGACGAAAGATTGAAGAAGATAGTAATTTCGCAAGAACATGCTGCATTAAAACTCGCATTGTGGATCACGATGAAAATTTTTTTTTAAAACAATTTTAGAGAGAATATTAAGGAATGGGAGTATAATGAAGAATTTGAGGGAGAATATGAGAGCTGGGATGGCAAGGATTAGCAATTTGAATTCTCGAAAGGAGGTACCTCTAATAAAAAGCCATTTTCCCTCTGCCTAGACTGCTTCCATTTCTCTCATATCCATTCCGTGGCTTTGTAATGCCGGAAATGGGTTTTAGGGCGTGGAACACCATGTACTGGTTATGAGTAGGGAAGAAATGGGGCTAGAGGGAGCTGTGGAATGGGATTGGGTAACTGGGATTCCGTAAAAAGGAACGAGAGGGAGCTTTAGATGGATTAAATCATCTCTGCAGACAAGGCTGGATACAATCTAGGCCGAAATAAGTTCGGAAACATCTCTCTCTCTCCATCCATTCATAAGAAGTTGGAAATGGCTTGTATAATTTTCTTCCGTTTTTCGGATATCTCTTTACTTAATTAACGGTGTTGAGGTTTCTTGATTACATTTCGAGTAGTTTTTATTTTCTATTATCGAGATATTTCGAATAATTTTGTGGATATGTTTTTCAATTGCTGTGCATTAATTATGGGGCGAGGAGTAATCCATAATTTTTCTTGATGCAAATGCGCTCTCAAATTTTTTTATTTCCTTGTAAGGAGGAATTAATCTTTTTTTTTTCATGTTAAATTTATTTATATGTGAATCTATTATAATCTCATGACGAAAATATTAGTAAAGTTGTTTAGTTTTTAAACACACTACGCTTGAAACGGCACGATAAAATTTAGCAGCGAGTTTGCTGTAGACATTTTCATAGTTACGAGATTTCCCGATTACATTTGGCACATTATATTCCTTGAAATTTAAGGGATTATTTGATAATCTTTTAAGCATCGAGGCGTTACAATATAGAAAGCATATTCTTATAGTAATCCTGAGAAATTATGTGATGTTTTTTCCATAAAGGTACAAGATTACAAGACACGGCACATATGCTTACAGAAGCCTTAAAACCTCACGGTAATTGCTCTCCCGCGAGTTATTAAGTTGATGACAAAGAGAAGATGATGTAATTAGGACGGTCGAAAGTCATTAATTCAATTAACGGTTTAGTTTTTTTACCGAGCAAGTCCATTCAGAGCAGCATCGAGAAAAGATGAATCGCCTTTTCATGGAATTAAAAAAAAAGTCGCGACACGTTATGCCGGGAGAGTTAATATTTAGATTTTTTAAGTTTGAGAAGGGGGAAGCGTTGCAGGGACAGAAAGAGGGGAGAAGCAAGAGGCAGAGAAAAGGAGGCGAAATGAATGGACGAAATTTTCCCGCACATGCAAAATGGATGGAGGCGGGAAAAGAGAGAGTTTTCAGTTTGAAAAAAAAATCTCGTCTCTCCCAGGGGACGCTTTTCCTTTTTATGGTGGATGCTGGCTGTCTCTCTCTTTCCATCTCGTGCGGTTGGGGATGGAAGATGGGGTTAAATTAAATTTTTAACGAGGAGCGGCGCTTTTTCAGGGAAGGACGCTGAGGGAAATGGGTAGGTTCAGTTAACGGGGTCGTATCATCCAGAAATTTCTCAACCGTTAATTTATTAACTATGATCTGAGATATATCTGCCTCGCGGGAGGGAAGTTGTTAAAAAATGTTAAGGACGCGCAGACATTTTGAAAAGAAAATTTGCATTGTACTACACTTTTAATAGAGGAGAACGGGATGAATATCTTTTAATCAAATATTTTAGTTTTTGAATGGCAGGAACACATACATCACACACCCATATTAATGTATCATAGGATCTTTTCTGACCATTAATATGTATTTATGACATTTTTTAAAATTTACTTAGGTCTTTCATATATTATAATTAGGTCTAACCACGCAGCGGACGTTGGGTTTTCGTTTGAATATATTGTTTCAGCAAACATTTTTACATGCAGATATATGTATATACAGATCAATCCGTATTCGCAAAAATAATCCAAATATAGGTTCGTCTTATAATCCCAAATATTGACAAATATATTACTTCAATAGGAAATATTATCACAAGAAATTGTCTGGGCTTCTTCACAAATCCTTTGTTATAGTCGCTGCCAATTAAAAGGAAATAAGGTAGTAGCCATTTATATAACGGTACGGATTATATAACATTAGCAAGAACGCTAATATCAGCACTCTAATCAGGTAACAAAAAATACGTAACGAATGGTCGAGCTAAATACCCTATTGGTGAACGGTGAATGATCATTCGAATTACTCTGTTGATATCCTTAATGGCCGATGACTAGAGCGAAGGGATTAAAGAAGCCTTTGTTTGAAAAGGTGGTCTGCCACTTGGCAGCGTTTTCCTCTCCGATGCTTGGCAACGGATTTTCAAAGGAAATCTGGGATAAGGTGACGCCGAAGGAAATCGGCGCCAAACCCGGGAGCCGCTAATTCGCTCACAAAATAATGGAGGAAATGGGGATTTTCGATGAGATTTGTTTTCCGCTAAAACTCTTTTGCCGGCCATTACGAGATGATTGCTTCCCTAATGATTTCGGTTACCTGGAACGATTTAACTGCCTTTAAATAAAGAGTTCAATCCGAGGGATAGCGTTTCGGAATTATAATCGTCCTTTTTCGGGGATCGGTTTAGTGTTAGCTCCCGAATGTCGAGAAAGTGTGTTCGTACCGTGATGTGTTATTGGTGCACCTATTTGCACGTGTGTTAGTGTTAAAAAGCTTATTTAAAATGCCGTGTGATTTGTTAATTAGATGATGCACAACAATTCGCAAGTTCCGTTTATCCATCATGCATTTATGGCATTTTTTGTCGGAATTAATAACTTACATTCTGTTCAAGCAGAGTTTATCGTAGGATACGTTCCATAAAATCGAAATTCTTAGGAAAGATTCTCGGGTTCTATCCCAAGAAGCTTTATTTTCTCTATTTGGTTATAATTGGATTGGTATGGATATTTTTAATTTGCACTTTAAAATAGATGATACTCGAGACATGGACTCTATAGTTAAAGTGCACTTGAGGAAAATAGGAGTAAATTCATTTTTATTGCTAAGAGACTTTAAATCCATCACAGTTTATACCCGAAATTAATCTGGAATAAGAAAAGACTCCAGTTTTTCCCGCATTTGACAATGAGAATTTTAAACTAACATTGCAACATGTATTTTCGCCTCATTTTTGAGCCCAGTGCTTTTATAGGTGGAATATTCATTGTAATTTGTTTTTTGAATTGCTTTACTTAATTCGGTATTTTAATTAATGCGTAGCTAAGGCCTACATTTTGAACAACTTGGAATTTAATTTAACTCTTCATTCATGCCCAACTACTGGAGGAATCAGGGGAAGGCCTTCATCCGTCAATAGATTTAAAAAGGCTGATGATGATGGTGATGATGATGATGTTTACACACACATGCACGCACGAATACATATATACGCGGTACTACATTCAGATATTTCCCAGACTATTCACCAGAGTGCGCTACAAGGACTCGACGACTGATCACGTGCACAATATTATGTTCTAACCTTTAGCTAAACAGAGAAAAATAAAATTCCTACTCATTGTATTACTAGTTTCTTTGTTATAAGCTGTGTAGTATTGTCGTTGTTCGTGCAATTTCGAAGTTAGCTATGTCAAAATTTGAGCAACGTGTTAAAATAAAATTTTGCCAACTTCATACAGCAAGAGCTGGCCAAAAATAGCGCAATCCTCCTTCCTCATACGCCGTATTTTCTGGGCATCTCAACCTGAGAATTTATTCCCTTTTTTTTGAATGAATGGCTAAGTCTTTGGTAATGATGGATATGCCATCGAAGCAACACAGGAGGGGGATGGTAGCAATGCACAAGAAACGTTCCAAGATTGCTTCCAGCAGCTCTACTAACACTGGCAGAAGTACATTGTGGCATAGGGAGATTATTTTGAGAGAGAATGTTATTAGTGATCCCCAAAATAAATGAACTAAGCACGTTGGTCCGGCTTCGAAATTGCTCGAACACTGAAAATACTCCACAGCCTACAACAAAGAAAACGAATTTTGTCTATCTGTATAGCTAAATTCAACAGGAAACTATCGATCTCGCCTTATGGCCGAAAAAAATGTAAGAACAAGCATTTAAAAAATACTTGTCTCAGGTATCTCCAACATTACATTATGGCTATTGGAGATACCTGAGAAAAGTTTTTTTTAAATGCTTGTTCTTGAATTGTATAGCTAAAGGTAGTGATACTAGTGTACACATAGTCTGTCGTCAAGCGCTTATAGTTAATATAAAAGTTACTAAAAGGGGGACTTAATTATATAAATGCCTTGATTCAAACAATGTTATCTAATTATACTTCCTCGATGCAATATGCAAAATATTAATTAGCGGTAGATATAATTCGTCATGGCCAAACTGAAATTTCTTCGCCGTTGCTATTCCTATTATTAAAAATATAAAAGTTTTTAAGTGCACGACAATGTTCATCAAATTTATTTGTGTGCAAGGTTTGTTTATATATGAATATTTACCAGTCAGTGAATCCATCTTATATTTATTAATTTGAAAGTTAGGCTTAGATAGAAGATAAAGATGATCATTTCCCAGTACAATATGATATCTATGCCAAATTGTATGTGCAGTTGGTATCCAATGGCAAATTAGTAAACGCGTATAATTTTGACGTTTTCAGAATGAAAACTTCTCTTTGCTTAATTATGCTTAATTTATTATCATAATACAATGTATTTTATGTAAATGAATGAACTAATTTGAGAAACGTTCTGAAATCAAATCATTTCTCAGTATTTTTTTAAAAAGACAAGAGCTGGGATGTACAAATTTAATAAGGAGAAATTTAGAAAAAATAATAATTTGAATTGCTCAAGCGCATATATGTCGAAGGGGAGCAAAAGGTGTTTATTTTACCTTTCTACATTACTCAAAAAGGTAACTAACATTCTGTCCAATTTTGAAAAGTCCCTCTCAGCAGTAATTACAGATGTAAATTTCAACAGAGTCTAGGATTAAACTATTAAAAATGCTTATAATTTCTTAAATCTTTTTGTTTCGCTTATGCAGCTTATAATATACGAAGATATAAAATAAAATCAGTTTAACTAAAATAATTTCCCGAAGCCATGTTAAACATTTCACTCCTCGGATTAGAGAGCATAATTTGTAACTTTCCGAAAGGGTTTCCGATTCGAATGTTTATCGTGATCCATCGTTGAGTTGGTCGAGATCCTTGGCTCTCATTTTGTCATGGCTTAATCGCGCGACGATGCCCTGATCGTGAGACCTCTCCAACCCATTATCAAAACTAGGATACGTCGAAACCCGTTTTAAAAAATAAACAACCTACATCTCTTAAAATCGATCGGAAAAAAATCCATTTCATTTTAGCGCTTTTCGTCATTGCTGAAAAGCACTATTATCTTCGTGATGTCCGTCCGTCCGTACGCATATATCAGGGAAGATTTGCATGAACCGATATCCACCAAATTTGATACGTAGAATACTCACATAAATTAATGACCAAAAGGTAAAATTTGGACCGGATCGACTTAGCAGGGGTGCCACAATTGTAAAGTTTAACTTTTCGATAATTATAAATTTGGAAGGAATTGGCTGAACAGATTTTAACGAAATTTTGTATGAAGGAGGCATGCAACATAAAAAATCAAACTAAATATGCTTTGTAAAGATACAAAAATCAGGGTTGCCACAATAAAAGCGATAAAAAAATGTCTTTTTACACGTATTTGTGTTGAATTTACTGAATCAATTTGATCGAAATTTAGTATTTATTATGTACACATATATAATAAACTGTAATAGCATATTTGGATCAGATCGTCAAAACAGTGGTGCCACAATTACAAATTAAACTATTTCAGTAATAATGGATTTGGAGGGAATTGGATGGACGAATTTCAACTAAATTTTGCATATAAGATTTGTACAACATATCATAATAAAATCAAGATATTTAAAGCGGAGCTAAAGAACAGGGCTACCACAATAAAAAGTTAAATATATTTTAGACGTATTTCTAGAGGACTGACCTTATGGATTTTAACCAAATGTGGTGTGTAGAATCTTCATATAAATAAATAACCAAAATATCATTTCTACCGGGTTGACTAAACAGGGCTACCACAATATCAAGGTTAGAATTTTTCTGTAACTATGAATTTGGAAGGTTTTGGCTGAACGGAGTATAAAATGGTAAAACGAACTGAATATGTTTAGAATGGATCTAAAATGCAGTGCTACCACAATATAAGGAAAATAGTTTTCTGATTTAAAAGCAAATACAATAGTATAAGATTATACTAGGGCGAATTTGACGAAAAGCGCTTCTGTACCATGGGAAATCCGTGTACACCCCTACTTGTTTCAACCTTTCGACGATGTTTTCGCAGTGCTTCTTTTATTGCATCATCTTTCCCCTTTCAAATCCCACTAATCAAAGGTTAATCTGTCAATCTCTATACGCTATAATCTTCTCGTTTGAAAAAACGATATCATGTGCCATATTTTTGCGTTTATGGTGTTTTTTTACATCGAGTGTCCAATTTATATTTTTGATTTGTGTCTGCACCGAAACTCTCCTAGTCTGATTCTATATAACCCTCTCCCCGTTCTTAAAAAAAACACCATTACAGTCTCACAGCTTCACCCTTAACAGGGTTTTCTGCGGTCGAAAACTCGATGAATCATTGCATAAAACCGTTCTTTTTCCGCATACATGTATATCGCCAACGCCTTCCTTCCTTCCTTTTTCCCGATCTCTCAAAATCTCTCCGCATCGCATTTTCTCTCTCCCTTTCTCTCTCCCCCTCCTCCCCGAGGACCTTTCTCTACTCCTTCTCTACCTCTTCGCCTCTGTTTAAACATATAGGGAAAGCTTCCAGCCCAGCTCCCGATCCTCAAAAACCCCACATCGTCATCTCTCTCTTCTCTCTTTCTCGCTCTTCTTCTCTTCCTCCCTCCATATCCGTCGGTCTCGCTCTTGCGCCTGCATGGACCGATCATTTGTCTTTCGGGGAGAACCGCCCGCTTGTCAAACAGATCCCCTCAACGTAAGCCGCCCACTCGTGCCCACAAAGCCTCCCTCCCCCCTCTGCCCTCAGATTCCTGTCCGCCACACCTCTATCAACTTCTATCTCACTCGTTCTCTCCACTTCTCTTCCTTTCTCCTCGCATTCACCTTTCTGCTGCCTCCTTTTTCATAACCTTTCGTTCCAGTGTTGCCAATCTAGCGAATTTGTAGCTAGATCTAGCTACTACTTTACATCCACACTATCTTCTAAAAAAAGGCTCTAGCGACTTCTTACAATTTAGCAAATCGATAAAAAAATCTAGCTATTTCTAGCGACTTTCCAAAAAAATCTAGTTTAAGTTGGAAATATATAATCCCAGATAAATTTTTGTTAGATTTTATGGTCAAAATGCTCCGCATCTTTTCCAAATAAATCAACTTGGAAGACGGGTACATGAATAACAATGTCTGTTTTTCGTATTCGTTTCATATAATGATTTGGAAACAACAATAGGAAATAAATATTTTGTTCGTACCCGTTATATGAATTGTAATGTAGAGATTAAAAGATTTATTCGGACAGAGAAGATCACCAAAAAGTCAGCGATAGCAGGTAATGACGACAATGTTTTACGAGTTAGAAATTGGAGTATGCCCAGCTAGATATCTCCCATGCAATTCTTATGAGGTATAACTGGAGTAGTGTTGGGAAAAAGAATTTAAAAATAAAGTCTTATTAATTACCCGTTGAAATTGGTCTAGACGAAGGTTTCATCTTCTTGTTACACACTTTTATTATACACTTTTATTTAACTTACTCTGTTATAGATGTTTCTTTCAAATCTTTCTCGCTTTATATCTCTGCCCCTACAAATGCTACAGAGCTGCAATTTCGGGTATCTTCTTATTTCAGATAACCGACGAGAAAAATCGAAAATCACAAAAATGTTTATATCTAAGGGGTCTTTTTAACCCCAATGTTCCCTTTCAATACCCCATAATAAAAGCATGGGATTCAGTGCAAAGCTTTCTAAAAATGCAGAAGAGTTCTTAATTTTTTAAGGCAGAAGTCAAATACATACAGATTTAGCATACATAACTGCTTTTAATAAAAAAAGTACAATGGAAATGTATAAAAACCATAGAAACGACATTATTGCTTTTAAAGGGACCTTTAATGCTCTTAATGGAAATTAAAGAAGTTTTAATGCTTTTAAGGTAAATTAATGCCGTCATAATGAATTATAGTGGAACTTCCAATCATTTTAAGAATTTTCCTATATTGAAATAAACATTGAAAATTCAATTTATAATGTTTGCAATTTTCCATAATCCAAAAACTCAACTTTAAAATCTAAGAAGAATAAAAAGGAGAAATAAAATTTAAAAAATATTTTTCAGTATACACACTTTTATGTTCACTGAAAAGTAGAAAATACATTTTTCTGTCCTCAACTTGAATTAAATTTGGGGTGCAGAATAAAAGTGGGTGGCAATTTTTACCACCCACTTGTATTCTGCACAACAAATTTAATTCAAGTTGAGGACAGAAAAATCTATTTTCTACTTTTGAGTGCGCATAAAAGTGCGCATACCGAAAAAAATTAAAAAAATATATTTTCTTGGTGTATAAAAGACAATAATAACTTTTAAGTAATGCAATTATATGCTGTGCACACAAAAAAATACTCTTATTATATTGAGACACATTTTGGTTAGTTTCCTTACGCAGCCATGAATATCATTGGTAATTATATATTCTAGCTACCAAGAAGATGGGATCTAGCTCCCAAATTCTAAATAAAAGTGGCAACACTGTTTCTTTTCACCTTCCTTTTCTCAGGCTATCTTTTCCTCTTCCTCTCTTTCTCCCTCCTCTTCCCCTCTTTTCCTCCTTTCCTCTATTTTCTTTTCCCTCCCTCCGTCCACTCTCTTCCATCTCTTCCCTCCCTCCACCTGTATAAATCCACCTCTCTCTCATTCTCTCTTACTCTCCCTTCCGCCCTCTCTCTCTCTTACCCTCCACCCCTCATCTCCTTTTTCTCTCTCGCCTTCCCTACGTCTATCTCCCTCTCATTCTCCCTCTCATTCTCCCGCTCTCTCTCCTCAGTCCTTTCTTTCTCCCTCTCTCCTCTCTTCCCCTCTCTCCCCCTCCCTCTATTCTCTCCTCCAGTATACTTCCTCTTTTATTTGCTTCCATCTCAACCCACTTTCTTTCTGCCGTCATATCCCTTACTGCAACTGACATTTATCAACTCTCTCCTCACCTCTTCCTCTTGCCATTCCTTGCTGTCTCCTACCTATCACTCCTATTATCACCTATTCCTCTCTCTCTCTCTCTCTCTACCGTCTCTCCAAGTATCTCCTCCTTACCTCTTGCCTCTCATTCTCTACTCCCTGTCCTCTCATCCACCTCATCCATTTCCTCCTCTTCTTTTCATATGTTGTCAGTAGGGTTTACGGGCTTTCCATGCCTCCCTTACTGTTGTGGATATTTTATTTTCCGATGAGGTGATTTTAAAATGCTTATCCTCACATTATCTCTCCAACAGAATGCTTCTCTTTTACCTCACAATTGTTTATTATAATTTATATTTAGTTTGTTTACTATAATTTTTGATTTGTTTTTTCACTTATTTTTTACTAGAAAAAAAATTAATATGATTGGTTCCAATCTTGACCTTGTAAAGTGGATTATTTATCAATATATCTCCTCTTACTATTTTCCTCTCTTCTTAGCCACTTCTCTCATTTTCTTCTCCCCCTTCCATCCCTTGTCCCTCCCATCTTACCCCCCTCCCTTCCGTCCCATTCTCTACTATTTCCCCCCCCTCTTTTCTCTCCTCCCACTATCTCTCTCCTCCGATCCCATTGGTTTAATGTTTTTTGTTCAGCCTCCCATGCTTCACCTTTCTCCTCCATTACGCACTTCCTTTCTTCACTTTTTACCGACTCATCGTGCCTCTCTTTGTTCTCTCTTTCACGTAGCATTTCTCTTTATCTCTCCCTCTTTCTTCCTCTCGAATATTCATTGCTATGACCTCGCGACCTTTGCACTTTGTCCTCGCCCTCTTCATATTTTATCCTCTCTCTCTGTCTTGTTTCTCTTCGCCCTCATCCCAACTCACTTCATCCGGTTGATTCTCATTTTAATACCTTTGTTTATTTTTATGGAATATCTTAATCTCTTTTCTGTGTTTTCCGTCGTTTTACGAAAGGCTTTTATATTACCATTATAAACTCCATCCGACCAACTGACGCTATACAATATATTTTATTTTTACTCTTTAAATTTTTTTATTTTCTTTTAGAATATTCTCGATATATAATTGTGCTAAGCATAGAATAATATATATGACAGGAGGCGGCAACCTTTTCTGCATGGCGAGCCACATTCGTAGTTTTGAAAGGTTCAGAGAGCCGCATTGGAAATTATGAGAGCTTCGGAGGCCCGGATGAGTGTTTACGTCATAAGTTACCAAGATATTTTTTCGTCTCTTAAGAGCAAAAATGAAGTCTAAATAATTTAATAGCGTTAAAAATTCATCAAAAAAGTTTTTGAGGCCATAATTTTGTTGAAAAATACCAAATTGCTTATATTAAATTCCACCGACCACTTTTTCATCATAGCTTCGCAGGCCGCATTCTGCCCGCGGGCTGTAGGCTGCCAATATGACATAAATTTCAAAATAAATATCCGTCAAACTCAACTTTACTACGGTGGAAGATGACAAAATGAAGGTTTCTTTTATGTAAATATTTTATAATGTTTAATTTCAATACTTTACGATACATTCTTTCTAATTTGTTTGTTCTTTGATCAAAATTCCATTTCCGTTACTGTTCGTTGCTATGGGCTGACACGTGTGCCTTTTTAGAACCCATAACTCTTTAAAAATAATAGGATATATCCAAAATATAAAGTAAAAATTATATTTTTTACTTAACGTCTGCTTAAGCTAAATGGCCCTTCAAGTGCAAAACATGCTTTCTTCCATCTAGTTTAAAAATCGTAAACTTTTCGCGAGTGAAATGCATATTTAATAGAATTCGAGATAAACGTTCGCCATATAATCTATTATAGACAGTGACCAATTTTTTCCAACTCGGTACAATCGGCGTTCTTAATCATAACAAGTACAGGTTTGAAAACTGTATCTTGATAAAAGAGAAATTTTGGAACAAACTTCTTTTGCTAAAAGTTTGAGGATCAACTTTAAAGAAAAATGTCTGCATATGGCCCCAAAAGTTTTCTATAATTAAATTTGTTAATCAACAAACTTTTTAAACTTGTTTAATAGGCAGGAAAACTGAGTTTAAAATGAAAGGTGGCAGATCAAGGTCCCAAAAATATCGAGATGTGAGCTAATTGACAGCATTAAGGCAAATTATTATATAAGAATTATAATGTTCTTAAGTTAGCTCAAAAACTTAATCAGTACAACGGCGTCAAAAACAGTGCATTACTGAATAAAACAAAATGGCAATTTCATTTAAAGCACTGTCTGTCCTGGGTGCAAATGCATTTCATTTTGATACGGAAAGTAATTAATACCAAAATTATTGTTGCAAGTAAGATTATCGTGTTCTTAATGTAATTCTATTTTTCCCATCATCTTTTATTTAATTATTATGTCTGAATCTCTTTTGCCATCTCCTCTTCCATTGAGATCTTAGTAGAATCTAATCTACTATCGGTAAATCACATCTGATGAGGGCTGATTTGTGACCGAATGAGCAACTCGTTTTCCAACATTTTTGAGGCAGGCAGGTTTTCAACTCTTACGCCATTTTTATCCCTTTCTGTCAAATTCTTTCACTCTTAATTTCCTTAAGCATAATTCATAAATGGATGATTTTAGATGTGTCGCTACCTCCGTTTCCTATTTTTAGTGCTTTTCGTCATTGCTGAAAAGCAATATTATCTTCGTGATGTCCGTCCGTCCGTACGCATGTATCAGGGAAGAATTGGCTTAACCGATTTCAACCAAATTTGGTACATAGAATACTTACATAAATTAATGACCAAGATGGTATATTACGACCGAATGAATTCAGCAGGAGTGCCACATTGCAAAGTTTAACTTTTCGCTAACTGTGAATTGGGAAGGAATTGGCCAAACCGATTTCAACGAAATTTTGTATGGAGAAGGTGCGCAACATAGAAAAAAAATCAATATGTTTCATGTAGATTTAAAAATCAGTGCTACCACAATAAAAGTAATAAAAAAGTTCTTTTTATACCTGTTTGTGTTGAATTGTCACTATCAATTTTAACTAAATTTCATATTTATAATGGACACATATATAAAAAACCAAAATAGCACATTTGGACCGCATCAGCCAAACAGTGGTGCCACAATTACAAATTAAACTCTTTCAGTAATAATGGATTTGGAAAGAAATAGCTAGATGGATTTCAAGTAAACTTTGCATATAATGAAATCAAATTTATAAAGCGGAGTTAAAGAGCAGGACTACCACACTAAAAAGTGAAATAATATTTTTAATCGTATTTCTAGAGAACTGACAACATGGATTTTAACCAAAGATAGAATATATGATCATTATCTCGAAACAGTTTTCAGTAAGTCACTTAGTCATGGCGTTATACCTAAGGAATGGAAATTAGCGTTTATAACTCCGCTACATAAAGGCGGGAAAAATACGACCGAGAAAACTACAGGCCGATTTCGCTAACCTCAATATCTTGCAAGATTCTAGAGCACATCATCGTTAGTTCTGTGATGGACTTGCTCAGTAAATATCAGCACGGTTTTAGGAAGGCAAGATCTTGTGAAACTCAGCTCGCTCTGTTTGCACATGATATACTACGATCCGGTGATCGAAAGACCCAGCTAGACGCGGTTTTTCTTGACTTCAAGAAGGCATTCGATAAAGTCCCTCATATTAAGTTATTGAAAAAATTACAAGCCTGTGGAATAAATCGAAAGATAATCGAGTGGATCAGGGACTTTCTCAATGATCGGGAACAAATGGTAGTCATAGATGGATTTAAATCAGATTCGGTCAGCGTGTCCTCCGGCGTTCCACAGGGAAGTGTCATCGGTCCCCTATTATTCCTTATATACATAAATGACTTAGATAATGTTATTACAAGTAAAATCAAGTTATTCGCGGATGATACGGTAGTTTACAGAGAGATTAACAGTCCTGCTGATCAAGCATTACTTTCTAACGACCTACAAGCAATTTTCGAGTGGTGTAAAGAGTGGCAATTAGAGCTGAACTTAGGTAAGTGTTCCGTCATGAGATTCTGGAGAAACAAAGAAATTGAGGCGATGAATTACAGAATAGAAGGCGTACATCTAAAATTAGCCGAATCCGTCAAATACTTAGGTGTCATTTTAACAAGTAACCTCTCGTGGGACACACACATACGAAATATATCCGGGAAAGCAAAGCAGAAACTAGGATTCATCAAACGGATAGTAGGTAAAAGCGAAGAAAAAGTCAAAGAGACATGTTACTTTTCTTTAGTTAGACCGCTGCTAGAGTATGCGTCGAGCATATGGGATCCGTACGAGAAAGGATTAATCGCCGAGTTAGAGAAAGTGCAGCGAAAAGCTGCTAGATTCGTCAAAAATTGTTATGATAGAAATAAAAGCGTTACAGGCTTGATACAGGACTTAGGATGGGAATCACTAGCTGAGCGCCGATCACATGCTAGGTTAAAACTTCTTGAAAGATTTAGAACGAGTACTTTCTCCAGCGACGTCAAAGAAATAATAAGAACTCCCACCTATATCGGTAGAATGGACCATCCTCGTAAAATAAGAGAGATAGCCTGTAGGACAGAGAGATACAAAGGCTCATTTTTCCCTAGAACGATAGCTGAGCAGAATAAAACTTGCGATCAAAAGTAACCTCGCGTAGGGGCGTAAACCAAGGCCTAATTTTGGAGTTTTCCCCTTGGTGTTAATACACCCCCTGCCACACACCCTTGCGGTGGCTTGCAGGGTAAACTGTAGATGTAGATTATATAAATATATAACAAAAATATTAATTGTCAACCGGGTCGACTATACAGGGCTACCACAATATCAATGTTAGTATTTTTCTTTAACTATGAATTTGGAAGGTATTGGCTGAACGAATTTTAAAGAAATTTCGTTTGTATGCGCGAGTATAGAATGACAAAACGAAATGAACATGTTTAGAATGGATCTAAAAAGCAGGGTTACCACTATATAAGGAAAAAATATCTTTCTGGTTTCAAAGCAAATACATTAGTATACGATATTACTACGGCGAATTTGACGAAAAGCACTTCTGTACCACGGGTAACCCGTGTACATAATTACTAATTATTTTCTAAGTCCTTTATTCCCATTTACATCCCTTGTCTCTTTCCTTTAATGATATCGTGTGGAAGTCTTTCCGCTCCGTTGAATCGCTAAGTTAAAAAAATCGGAAGGCAACCTTTTTTCCCAATTCTCATTATTCCGCCTATTTGTTCAAGTATTTCATCCGTCTAAGTTTTTAAGGGTATGATATAACGCGAAGATTAGCAGCTTGCTTCTGAAGTGGAAAATATAACCCTGCTTGAAAGTCCACTTTCATCACCCAATGGGTTGAGGAGACGTAGCTTTTTAGTTTCTGAGATTCGCCGCTAGGAGAGCTATTTATTACATCGATCGCAAATTACTCTCCCCGGAAGACATCAAAAAGCTTAGTGTGTGTTATTTGAAGAATGAAATTTCAGCAGAAACGTGAGGTGCTTCCGTTTCAAGAGTCGTTATTGGCGTTTTTAATGGAAAGATGAATGGCTTCGTAATTTTTTCGTTCCTATCTTACTTTTCCACACACTCCAGCTTTGCGAAAGATACTGACGCTCTACAAACTCATTAACTAAATAATGCTAGGTGCAAAAGAATACTTAGCATGTTTCAATGGAACGAAAATGTAACTAATCTTTTTGTCTCGTCTGCGTAGAGAAAAATGCTCTGATATGAAAATAACCCGAGCATGAAATCTTATCGATAGCTTTTGTTTTTCGTCAGTTTTTATTTCGATCGATCCAAAAAATGAACTTCCCGATTGTTAACTCAGCCGAATCTAATTTTTCTGAGCAAAACTATTCATGTTTCAGATCCATTTTTAGGCGAAAGAGCAAGTGCAAGACCTGGATTAATAAAGGGGATTTCGATAATGGGAAATACTAACAGCAGGATTCAAGCTGATTTACTAAGAGATGGCGGCATTAAATCTTTGTATTTATGTTTTTGCGAGCTTGCATAAGGACTTTCTCGTATCCTTTTCGAATTTAACGTTCATGAGATCCCTTTACCTTCTCTCTCCCAAACTTTATCGAGGTTTTTCTCTGGAAACGCTCCATTCCTTCACAAAAGTATCTGTATGGTTTTCGGCGAGTATATCATTCGCATGTTTTTTCCGTGCTTCCTTTTTTTTGGGCGTCTCTGGATAATTTCATTCCTTTGAAGGGATCGCGTTCTCAGTAATCAGCGAGAATGTTTTCGTTTCCATCCTCCCGCACCCTCCCTCCGTCCCGCTTTCCTTTATATCCCTTTTTCGGCTCTCTCCGATATTCTCCCCAAGCACTCTCCCCTCTCCTGCACTACACCTCCACTCTCCCCCCTCTGCTATCCCTCAAAAAATCCTTTCCAACCTCACCCCTCCCCCCCCCCCTTATCATAGCTCTCCGGTCTTTGCGATTTGCTCTCCGAGTCGTGGAAGACTTTGATTAATGGCTTTCCTTTCGCCCATTACACGGAACATTATTAAAAAGTTTACTTTCAACGGCGCGAGGAAGCGTTCGCCTCGAAAATTTCTGCCTCCCCCTCCCCCCCCCCCTTGCCCCTCCACCACAAAAACGAAGGATTCGATTTTTTTATGTATTTTCCAGATGGCGTTCTAAGAAGGCGATTCTGTTCTTTTTTGTTTCCATTTTTTTATCAGTGGAAAATGTGGTTCTGTTCTCAGAATTTTGCCTCGTTTCTTAATCTATTCGTTCGGTTATTTAATAAAAGTTTTTTGCGTTTGTTAAAAGTCATAATGCATTTGTGTTCGGTTATTCCGTTTCGGTTTGTGTTGAAAGGATGGTAATACAAGTGAGGGAAGAATTTCAGAGCAAATTACATAAGGCGGTTGTTTCCTTGTTTTGGGATTATGACGTCATCATAAGATTACATCTTTGGTTGCAGCCGACTACCTCGTAATATAGGTAGTCCATGGATTTCCGTTAAAAACAATATTCTGTAATAATTCTTCCTTGCAATGACAGTTTTATTTTACAACGTTAAAAATTGGAAAGTTATCCCTCTTTTTACACAATTTTATTTAACTTACTCCGTTATATATTTATACTAGTAAAAGGTGCATGAATTCTGCAAGCATTTCATCTAACCTTGAAAAAAAATCATTTTTCAGATATTTCATCATTGGAAATATTTTTTAATTCTAAAGATTTCACCTCTGCACCGATTTTATTTCTTTCCTAATGTAACAATAACAGTAAAACAATCCCTAAAATTTTCAATTTTAAGAATATTATACTTTTTTCGCAGTAGGGTGCTAAAGCCACACATTTCTGCCAAATTTTAAAGTAGTAGCTTATCTAGAAGTGAAATAATATTTATCTATTTCTTTAAATTTCAAAAGATTTTAACGGCCACAAAAACATATTTATCGAGATTTTCAAATGTTTATTTGGGTATGTGCACTAAGCTCTAAATAACTTTAACATTTTAGCTCCAAACCGATATTACTTTTTCACAATTCTTTGATATTTCCAGTTTTTTGATTTTGACGTCGTTATAAGTTTACGCCATAGTTTTAAATCAATTACATTATAATACAATCCACTGATTATCTTTATAAGACCTAAATTAAATCTATTATTATATAGAGTTCATCAACCCCCATAATTGAAAGGAGCAACGTTCTTTTATTTAATAACATACGTCGCGTTTTAAAATTATGACGTCATCATATGGATACGTCTTTGGTTGAAATCAATGGGACAATAAGAATTTCCCTATTAAAAATCTGATGTGGCCACCACATGACTTTCCCCATAACTGTAATATTTCTAAAAATTCCAAATAGGTTACATAATAATAAATATTTTAAGAAACAGCGAGAAAATTTTAGACTTTACCAAGAACAGAAATAAACTCCAACCATAGCCTTCTGATATTGGATATAGCCACAAAGCTCCAACAATTAAAAAAGAAAAAGGAGCATTACTAACATAAGACGTAACTAAGCCTCAATTGTTAACAATAGTCTTCGGCAGGTGGCGTGGTGGTGGCAGCTAAAGATATAAGATATCTCTTAAACAATGCATTTTATATGGGAAAATATTTCAAACAAGGGTTGTAGAAAATTACATTTCCTACAACTTTTATTCCAATACATTTTTACATATATCAAATATTTCAAAATAACGGATAAGTGGCAAGAGTAAACACCCACTTCCAGTTGACCGATTTTTACTAAAAACTAATCAATTCTTGTGATTTTTATAAAAATGTTAAATATAAAATTTCGCTTTTACCTGATTAATAGCTTTTGAGTTAGAGCACCCACAATAAAGCTGTCACATCCACTCACACACACAGAGAGACATCATCGATAAAATGGTCAAAACGTGTTCAGGGGACCTAAAACTTGTACTTACGTTGAAATCTCAAAGTCGATTTTTTTCATGAAAACAATACTATCCCCTAAACTACGTATGGAGCAAGTAAAAAGCATTAAAGCGATGCTGTTATAATGCGGATTGCCAATTCCCATTGAAAAGCAGTCCTGGTTAGTATGGTAGCTGAAGTTCTTTATAGTTGAGCACCTGCTTTTTTTCGATTAAAAACGTATTTCTTCGTCAATTCGGCACCAATTTGCATTTAGTATTAAAAAATAAGAAGCCTCATTCTTTTAGCTATAGAATTGTTTTCGTCCCTAGTTTTTATCTGAATTATAACTAATTTAAAAATGCAAATTTATGAAACTCTGCCTAGATTTCCATGTCTTTCTAATGGAGTATAGAAATGGAACATTGGGGTCAAAAATATTCCACTAAAAATAAAAACATTTGGAATGTTCGATTTTTCTGGTTCGTTTTACCTAATAACCTATCATCCTGCCAAATTTCAGGGCCGTCGCATACATTAGGTTTCATATCATTGATCCTATATCCTACGTAAGAAGCCGCTATTTATAATAGATATATGTATATACGTTTCTTTCAAATTTGTCTCGCTTTATATCTCTGCCCCTATAAATGCTACAGGGCTGTAATTTCGGGTATCTTCTTATTTCAGATGACAACCGAGGAGAAAAATCGAAAATCACAAAAAAGTTTATATTTAAGAGATATTTTTAACCCCAATGTATCATTGCAATACCCCATAAGAAAAGCATGGGATTCAGTGCAAGGCTTTCTAAAAATGCATTTTAAAATTACTTAAAATTGGGATACAAATTCGGGAAAAGAACAGTTGTTTAGCTGAAAGAACAGAGTTCTTAATTCTTTAAGGCAGAAGTCAAATACATACAGAATTAGCGTAAATATCTGCTTTTAATAAAAAAAAGTGTGAATTTTCCTCTCTACAACAATGGAAATGTATGAAAACCATGGAAACGACATTATTGCTTTTAAAGAGACCTTTAATGCTCTTAATGGAAATTAAATATAAATATTTTATTTGGAATAAAAACAATTTTTCACTCTAGTAGTGTACCGGAAAACGTGTGCCTCTCCCCCTCTCTCCCCTCCTCTTCCCCTCTCTCTCCCCTCTCTCTCCCCCCTCTCTCCCCCTTCCTCTCTAAAACACAATTTAAGTCCAGGAAAAAAAATTTAAGGGCCTCAGGAGAAATATATGGGGGTGCCCGCTACCCAGGGCCGGATTAAGCAATTTGAGGCTTTGGAGCAAAGTTCAAAATGGAGCCCCTCTATCCTTCTCAATAAAGTTTAGCATATTTTAATTTGCAAACAATTGTATATGGTATATAAAATTAAAATTAATAAATAATATACAAAGGATATAAATTCTTGAAAAAAAAACTTTTAATTTGCAAACAACTGGCACAATAAATAAAACGATATTAAGCATTGAATAAAACTTTCAGAACTAATAAATTATAGTAATAAACTGTAAAAAATAAATATAAAAAAACAGCTAGAAAGATCTACATGCTACCCTTCTAGATTTAGCTTTGGCAAAATTTATTCTTCGAAAAATTTTATTTTCAATGCTCATCAAAGCTATAGCGTTTAGACGTGGATTAAGCATCGATGATCGTAATTCGTTTTTTATTATTGCCATTTTGGAAAAACCCCGTACAGCGCTGAAATTCGTAATTGGCAAGAACAAATATATCCACAAAGCGATGTCAACGTTTGGAAACGCTTTCTAATTTCTTGTTCTAAATTAACTTTATTGAGTCCAAGGCCATACTAGGTTCGTCTACAAAATATGTAAATTGAAGAAATCCTTCAAACAAAATGATTCTTCAATATCTAAATAATATGATTTCTGAAAATGTTAACAAGCTAAATTAAGCTCTTCTTTAGATAGTTTTTTTTAATTGCTTAAGAAGCCGAATTTTTTATTCGTCGATTGATAAGCAGAAAGTCGTGAGTTCATACATGTCAATAATTTAGCAACAATTGGATAATAACATTTTTGAGACACTCGCGAGATAACTTCACTGTCGTGCATTTCGTCTGGCATTAGCTTGCGAATTCGTGTCGTTCTATTTTGACTATTATAATTTATTTCTACCACTTTACTCAAAATTATTGAATTGATCACGTAAATCACCAATAAAATCTGTTAATGATTCCATGAGTTTTACTCCTGTTAATACGTCTAAGGTTTTCTCTTGAAGCTCTGTACTAACTGCATCAAATCTATTAAGAACAGTATTCCATAGAACGGTCATGAAGGCAATATCTATTTTCTTCATTTGCTTTACTAATGCCGTAGCACCATCACGTGTTTTACATTTCTCGGAAGAATCGTCTGCAATATTTTGTATGCGCGAATAAATCAATTCATAGTTGTGGTATAGAATCTTCGTTGAAATAGCTCTGGTTGCCCAACGCGTACCTTTTAAACTTGTAAGCGTGACAGGTCTCTCACTGCTGCCACTTTTTGGTTCTAGACACAGTTTTTCCCATCTTCTGGTAAACAAAACGCAAAAATTGTATAATGTCTGCAAAAAAAAAAAACAAAAAATATCTGCATCAGTGTAGTAACTTACAACTGCATTGACTCCAACTAAATTAAGTGAGTGAGCTTCACATGGAATATAATCCATATATTAATTTAATCTCTTTATGTGTGCTTGAAGTTCCTCATATTTACCGGACATGTTTGCAGCATTATCTTAAGATTGTCCGCGTGCATGTTGTTTATCTAAACCTAAACTCGCAATTTTTTTGGAGTACTCGATTAGCACTATATTGCCTCGTATGATTGTGGAGAGGTTCATAACCCACTAAACGCTCTTCAAAATTGCGTCATTATTTAGGTAGCGTAAGATGCAGCTTAATTGATAACAGTGTGCCATATCAGGAGTTGAATCGACGATTATGAAAAAACATTTGGCAGTTTTCACTTCTGCGGATATAGTGTCAAAAACTTTCCTTCCCTTTAGCAATACGATCTCTTCATATGTGGTTGAAGATATATAGGAAATATTTCCTCTACAAGAGTTTCCGTAGTTTTCAAAGTGTTTTGCTAAAAACGGATCAAAATTTGCGATAAGCTCCAGGGCACCAAGAAAATTTCCATTATCTAATTCGCCTACAATCTCATTGTTGCCTTTTAATGCTAATCCACGCTTGCACAAAAATTTTATTGTTTCCACGACTCGTATTGGTACTTTCCGCCAATATCGCTTTTGGTCTTCTAATTGCTGTTTAAAACATGCATCAATTCTGCCTATTTCGGAATTTTTTCCTATCCAGTGCACAATTGAAGTCAAATGAGCTTTACTTTTTTCGTCACTTAAAATATTCCTATTGCCATATGCCCAGTCGCTATACCCTTTCATAAAATTGTCTTCGGAAGAATGTTTATGAGCGAACAACTTACAGAAGAAACAATATAAATTTCCTGATGAAGGCGAGTGCATAAGCCAATCTCTTCGAACAACGTCACAGTTATGTCTCTTAAATGAACATAAATCTGTTTCACAATAACGGTAAGAATTTTGATTTACAATATACCTCTTGAATGCCAAAAAATCTGGAACTGGCAATATCCTGGCTTGGACTACCTTTCTGAACCTAAAATTTAATCAGTTTATTTGTAACATTTGGCCATAACGCAGGATCAGACGAAAATGTTTCATCATTGACTATATTTTTGCCGATAACATCTTCTTCAAGTGAAATATCCCTACTGTCTTCATTTGTATTTCCTTCCTCGATTAGCTTCCTTTCAACTTATGAAGTTATTTAATAATTTATTTTTTCTCCACTTTCATGAAAATGTTTATCCACATTTTCGGAACATGTAGAACAAGTTCCTGGACTAAAATGATGTTAATTTGGGCACTTTTTCTAATATTATTTCCTGGTCTTCTACTTTTTCATTCTTTATTTTTCTTTTCGCACTACCACTTAAATATTTTCTCTCCATATTTTTTATTCAAATTGGCAATTTAGGAAAAGATATGTAATGGGCATCTGAAAATAAATCAAAATTATTTAATATATATCATTCGCACAAGAAAACAATACGATAAAAGTTAAAATTAAATATTATTTATAAATTAACTAAATGAACTTTACATAAACAGATAACTCATACTGATAGACAAAATGTTTCGCATATATTGAATGTTAATAAAACAGTCACTGTTACTTAGTAATTTTAATTAAAGTTACCTGAATGCAATGCGATCAAGATATCAACAATAATGCCAATATATCTGAACCGCAAATTTGTGGATGTGCATGCTGGACTTGACAGAACACCTACACCTTCGCTGTACCAGTATTTATCAGCCTGCGGGGAATTCTGCAGTTATAGTTAAAAGTCACCCTCACATAGCGAAGTCGATTTTTCCTAGGAAAGCGTAGTATTTTTTAAAGTAAAACTCAGGAAAATAAAAACGTACAAACCACGAATATGGACGAGCTGCATCCTTGCCGAATTTATCTTTTCGAACGAGTGAAAAATAGAGAGACTGTCTTTATGCGAACAAACTCTTCCCGCTTGAGCATAACGCATAATACAGATTACAGTGGCGTATATCTTTCCTCTACATCAGTGTTTTTCAACCGGAGGCCCCCGGACCGCTAGGGGTCCGCGCGTTATTTCTCGGGGGTCCGCGAGTTAAATCAGGACAAGACGATTATTTATAATTATAACTTGTTTGATCCCGCGCACAGCTTTGATTAATATTTCAAAGTGAAAAAACGAGACAATTGATGAAAAATGAATGAACTTTATATGGGGAGGGGCCCGCAGAAATTGTGAGACTTCGTAGGGGGTCCGCGGCTCCAAAAAGGTTGAGAAACACTGCTCTACATTGTTACAAATTAACTTTCGCGAAGTGTACCTTTATTTAGAAGATAACACGCGAGAGTTATTAGGAGCCGAGTGTTTATGAAATCCAGCGCTCATGGCGGGTGAATCATAGAAAACGATGCATTGCCACAATTTTGCACCGGCACGGTACACAGAGAGACGCCATCAACCGAGAACGTGCGCCACACCTTTGCACTGCACACCGCAGTCCGCAGTATTAGAGAAATGAGAGGTATGCGCAGCCTGCACGAAGCCTGTGCGGCGCAGAACTACGGTTACATTTTTTTATTTGTTATATGCAATACAGAATGAAAATTGCACCACTTTATGTAAAAATCATCGATTGAGGCGATTAAGTAGATAAAAAATAATTTGGCCTGGGGCTCTGGAGCCATGGCTCCGCCTATAATCCGGCCTTGCCGCTAATCCACTGGTTCGATTTCATTCGACATTCTGTTTTTTAAAACTGTAAACCTCAGACTTTCAGTTACAGAGCTGTTCATTTTTCGAACTCTTGCCTTATTATTAACTAATTTTAAAATGCAAATTCTTAATGCCCTGCATCGATATCATGCTTTTCTTATGAGGGTAAAATTGAATCATAAGGTTTGGTAAAATACATCGACTACTCCGCAGCAGCTGACACTGGATCCATAAAATTTATACCATGTAGGTATATTTTCTCAGATCCTGATAGAGTTCGCTCAAATAAAAAGGGATTATTTTTTTATTCCCAATCCCTTACCTTCATTTAGAACTGCGCATGTCTTTATTAAGCCAAATGCCGAGTTCCCGGAAACAACGCCGTTACTCGCCGTAAATAAAGAAGAATATGCACCGAGCCCTCAGTACCTGACGTGTGATTTGACACCCGTCGCTACATTCAGCGTTAATGGCTCCGTGACGTGGCCCCGATTTTTGCCTCTCTCCAGTAATTGCGTCGGTCCGTTTTTAATGGATTCGCCATCCCGCGCCACCTTCCGAGCCGACTTTCCCCTCTCTCCGCGACGCGAGGTAGAGATAATGCTCTGCATTGCGCAGATTGCTAACCCGTGCTAGCTTTGCGATGACAAGGGAGGTATTAAAGGCGGTCGCACCGCTGACGCTGTTTCATCGCGCGTCATTTGTTTTTTTGTCGTGTGGAGTTCGTTGCCGTCTCATAAAAAATGTTGTTTTAAATGTGAAGCATGTTTCGGTTATGTAACCTAGTTTGCTTCAATGATCGTCTTTAGTCTTACTGTTTTTGGATAGTTTCATTTTTGATTGGCCTTATAATGAAAGAATGTACATATTTCGACTAGTTCAAACATTATAAAGACATGGTAGCCATCATTTCAATGCTAAATCTATAAAGCTTCCTAGATTTGAAAGAAATGGTAGTTCTGTATATTTTTAATCCGAGATAGAGTCTTCATAACTTAAGATGGAGAAGAAAAACTCATCCTTTTCTTTCGTGGCATTTTTTGCAGGATCTCTTTTGTAATTCCTATTTGTTTCTACAATTTCTTCTTCTCAATTGCTCATGAAAAAAGCTTTCTTGATTAATCAAAGACAGTTCTATTGATAGATAGATTTTTTTCTCTTATAAGCACCTGTAAATCACAAAGAAATGAGATGATACTTTTAAACGCCATAACCCTGAAAGAAATTATTCCAATAACTATAACCTATAAGATTCATTTATTCATTCGCTCGGAAAAAGATGGAGTGCGTATCTGATTTAACATCCTCACTCGACTTCTTTCAATTTATAGTCTGGAAGGAGATGCTACGCTACCTTTATTTCATTTCACCTGTATTTCGTCTCCATACCTTAAAGATGGCGGAAAAATTCTGGAGTTGTCTCCGTTTTTTATCCTGGGACGAGAAATGCGAGAGCGACTCTCTTACTCCATTCCTACCTCGTTCTTCAATCTTCCCCCTCAACCTTCACATTCGTTATATATCACTTATATATATCCTAACTCTATTTGCCTCCAAGAGTCTTCTTTTCCCTCTTCCCTATATTCTTTTCTCTGTTATTATTTTCTCCTTCCACTCGTCCATCTACTGCAATCTTTCTTCGATTTCATACTTTACTTACGCCTCCTATTCGATTATTTCCCTCATTCCCTTGTGAAATTTTTGCATCCATCATCTCTCTCCATTTTCCTATATATATATATATATATATATATATATATATATATATATCAATATCCCTTCCCCTCATCTTCCTCTTTCTTGCCTCTTTAAACCTTAATTTTATCTCCTCCATATCCTTTCTCTAATGTCGTTCGCTCCGCATCCTGTCACTCTCCATCCCTCTCTCTCCCTCTATCTCTCCATTCATCTTGGTCTCTCCTTCCCCTTTCCTTTCCTTTGTCTATCCCTATCATTCTCCATCTACCATCCTCCTACTCTCTCCCCCATACCTTTATCTTCCTCTTTCTCCCTTCCCCACTCTCCCGCCCTCCAAGATTTTTCCTCCCGCTCGCTCCCTCGTCTTTCTCTCTCCCTCCTTCTATCCCAACCTTCCTCTCTCCTCCAATTTTCTCTTTCTCTTTCCCTATTTTACTCCCAACCTCCCTCCCACCCTCTTTCTCCTCCCCAGATATCGAATGTTGGCGGTGGTGAAAGGTCGTCTCCTTGGTTGCCAACCGCCGCTCGTCCAAGAGAAAGCATGGAGGTTTTGTAAATGGAGCCGAGTTGTTGCTTGGATACTGAAAATCCGCCACCCCATCCTCCTCCCGTCCCGTCATTACGAATTGAGTATAAGGGTTAGACCCGGTACGAACGTGAAAGGAAAACTTGGCGAAAAAATTCTTCGTGTGTGGCGACATTTTATTTCCTAAGGGAAGTCGCAAGAACTGACGCGAAAACGCTTGAAAGGTGGAAAGTGAAAGGGAGTCGGGAAAACTCATGAATTATTGGTTAGGTCGATCGTTTTTCCATATTTTTTATATATGTATATAAATATGTGCATATTGCATTAATTGATAACAAGAAAAATGCGTATATTCATAAACATATTTTAAATGATAGTATATACATAACTTTATTTTATGCTTATTCATCCTGTTAGGATCTTAATACGAAAGAATAATTGTTGATATTTTTACTTTCTCCATATACGAAGCATAGAGAAAGTATTCTTTTCATGAAAAAAATCGATTTCGAGATTTCAACGGAAATACTTGTCTTAAGGTCCCCTGAACACGATTTGACTATTTTCTCGATGATGTCTGTGTGTGATAGATTTTTGTGGGCGCTATAACTCAAAAACTATTAATCAGGTCAACGCAAAATTTTATATTTAACATTTTTATAAAAGTTAGAAGATCCAATTAGTTTTTGGTAAAAATCGGTCGACCGGAAGTGGGTGTTTACTCTAGTCACTTATCCGTTATTTTGAAATATTTGCTTTAATATGTGTTAAATGTAATAAAAGTTGTAGGAAATTTTATTTTCTACAACCTTTGTTTGATATATTTTTCCATATAATGCATTGTTTAAGAGATATCTTATTTCTTTAGCTGCCACCACCACGCCACCTGCCGAAGACTATTGTTAACAATTGAGGCTTAGTTACGTCTTATGTTAGTAACTCTCCTTTTTCTTTTCTTAGTTGTCAACCGGAAGTAAATGTTGACTACGATACCAGAGCTAACAACATGTAATTTGCCATATAAATATGGAGAAAGTCATGTGTTGCCCACATCAGTTTATTTTAAATATTCTCAAACATAGCAAAGGACTTTAAACTACACAGAGTATACTTTAGATTATTTAACTGATTCATACAGGTACTTTATCTTTCTTAGCTTAAGTACATTTATAGCCCATATTAAACTAATGATTTATCATTTTAGTTAAACTTGAATGTTAGCAAATAAACTTCAAACTAGCTGAAACTATAATTTAATCCATAAATTATTTTTCTCAACGCTCTTTATAACTGGCTCCAATACATATTTGCCCATATGTCGCATTGATAAAATGAGCAAATGACTTGAACTTTAAATAATCAGGTCATTACAATTTTAATTTTTAGAATAAGAGATTTGTGAAAGTCAGCTCCACTCGGTTGATCTGCGAGGAGATAAATTCCTCCGCAGGTTTTCTCAGGCATAGTCTTCCGCATACATCACAGTCTAGATATTATTTCTCTTGAGGGAATTAAACTAGATAAACCTCGAAGACACGCGAGAGTCGACAACCGCTCGAGACATCCTCCGTAAACAAAAACAGAAGAGGCTGAGAAAGGAAGGTAGGGAGAAAAAGACATTTCCAGAAACTCCACTTCTGATCCGTAGACTTCGTATGCTGTCTTTCAAAGTCTAAGGCGCCCTAGTACTATTGCTTCTGACGGTTTTTTCTATTTTTTTTAGATTTTTCACTTTCGTTCACCGTGGTTGTCAAATTTTGTGGATGCTAGGGTTGTTGCGCGAGTGTCGTTTGACACTGAGGAGTTATAAAGAGAAAGTTAAGAGGATATACCACTATCGAGTTGTTTTTTCATATTACGGATTGCAACCTTGCCAGATTTCAATCGATAGGTGTATCTGGTACGTCTCCAAAAATGTTTGCTCTGATAATTTTATTCTTTCATCGAATGAACTCATTAAACATATTTCCTAATTTTAATGTTATGTATTTACGCGGAGGCAGATGCTTTTTGGGTTTCATAAGATGAAAGATACAAAGATAAAACTCGAGGGTGTATACTTCAACAGAGTTTTAACTATCAGTTACTCTTATAAATGATGTTTTAGAGAATTATATGTGAAATGATATCGCTAATTAAATTAGTCTCAACCGTTAGCTGTGTTTTTACCTCTCCGCCATACCCATATGTTTAACAGTATGTAATAAAGAAACCAAAGGATTTGTTGCTTCGATTGGAAATAATGGAGGTTTAAAAAAGGTTAAAATTTCTAAGGAAGATTAAATATTATTTAACTTCTAAAATGAATGGGGAGGGTTTGGTTAAACCTGGAAATGAATATCGCTTCGTACTGTTATATCATGAGTCAGTTTTTATGGAGAGGATACCTCATTATGCAGAAGTTGCCCGTATTAGGTGAATATTAAAAAAAAAATGAAATCTAAATAATTTGGAATACATAAATTTATTCCACAGAAGCACTATCCCAGTCGGTTATTTTTCCAATAGAAATTTTATCTATGAAAATTAATCGTTCACTCATTGAGTGAACAGTATGATAATCTGTTGCAGGTTTCTCATTTTGTTCGTGAAAGCTTAATCCTCGGATATTGTTCTGAGACAGTGGTTACCGCGAAAATACAAGCGCTGGGAAAATTCTCAGAAAATTAATATTCGCTGCGCGGCCGTTATTCGATAGAATGGATTTTCGTATTTTTCTCCGTAAAAGTATTAATATAGAACTAGAACGCTTTTATGTGAGTTTTGTTTCAATTTAATTATCGCACGAACTTTTTTCTCACCCGATTACGGATTTTTCTGTCCTCTTTATTGTTCATCTTTTGAGGAAATCCTGTCATGCGGTTTTTTTCCTCGTAGCTGGGCTCCTCATGAATAATTCTGAAACTGCTCCCACGCAAGAGGGAAGCGCTTTATAAGAAGCTTAAAACCGTAGATTTAAGTTGAAATTGAAATGAATAATGAGTGCGCAAGGAAGTAGTGGGACATTGGTGTGAGACTCATTTTATTTTAATTATTTTTAAAGAAATATCGGGAGTTTTTTCATCCTGAAATAACGAGTATGAAATACTCCAGCTCATTTTTGTGGGAAGTGCTGAATTTGAGGTGCAATTGTTTTTATAATTTTTGGAATCTCTCTGCGTTAAAACTTGAACCCGTGATCTGAGGCCTGTCTTTCAGCGGGCATAGCATTTATTCTAGACTTCGGCGATTTTTCACTGAGCTACAACCTAATTTTTAGAATGAATTTCTGAAGGATCTGTTTCTTAAATGGAAAAATTTCCGTTTATTGATATTTATAAACAAGTAGGGATGCACACGGGTTTCCCGTGGTACAGAAGTGCTTTTCGCCAAAGTCGTCGTAGTATAATCGTATACTAATGTATTTGCTTTGAAATAAGAAAATTATTTTTTCTTATATTGTGGTAGCCCTGATTTTTAGGTTCGTTCTAAACATGTTCATTTCGTTTTTTCATCCTATACTCTTCCTACAAACGAAATTTCTTTAAAATCCTTTCAGCCAATACCTTCCAAATTCATAGTTAAAGAAAATACTAACCTTGATATTGTGGTAGCCCTGTTTAGTCGACCCGGTTTATAATTAATAGTTTTGTTATATATTTATATGATGATCATATATTCTATCTTTGGTTAAAATCCATGTTGTCAGTTCTCTAGAAATACGATTTAAAATATTATTTCACTTTTTAGTGTGGTAGTCCTGCTCTTTAACTCCGCTTTATGCATCTTGATTTCATTATATGCAAAGTTTACTTGAAATCCATCTAGCCATTTCTCTCCAAATCCATTATTACTGAAAGAGTTTAATTTGTAATTGTGGCACCACTGTTTGGCTGATGCGGTCCAAATGTGCTATTTTGGTTTTTTATATATGTGTCCATTATAAATATTAAATTTCGTTAAAATTGATAATGACAATTCAACACAAACAGGTATAAAAAGAACTTTTTTATTACTTTTATTGTGGTAGCACTGATTTTTAAATCTACATTAAACATATTGATTTTTTTTCTATGCTGCGAACCTTCTCCATACAAAATTTCGTTGAAATCGGTTTGGCCAATTCCTTCCCAATTCACAGTTAGCGAAAAGTTAAACTTTGCAATGCAATGCAATGCTGAATTCATTCGGTCGTAATATACCATCTTGGTCATTAATTTATGTGAGTATTCTATGTACCAAATTTGGTTGAAATCGGTTAAGCCAATTCTTCCCTGATATATGCGTACGGACGGACGGACGGACATCACGAAGATAATAGTGCTTTTCAGCAATGACGAAAAGCACTAAAAATTGAACCACCACCCTACCGCCAAAATGTTAATTATGTCTGAATAAATTATTCTGAAGTGAATATTTCAAGTATATGCTATACAAACTGGGAATATTAAGACTACGTATAAAAATAAATTAATTTACATTAGAAAACGGAAAAGACACCAATAAAGAATATCTAATAAATAAACTGAAAATTTTTATGGCACACAGAATCTTCTCCGTAGCGAACTATCGACATCAATAGATATCCTAATTAACTTTTCAGAACTACGTATTAATCACCTTATATCGATTTATAGATCTTAAAAAGTATATCGATAGATATCCAACTAACGATATAGAAGTATCGATGTCGAGCTATACCGAAATATCGACATCTATCGATATTTATATATTTTTTAAAATCATCCCTCAGCTTGTTGCCCTCTAAAAATTCATATCTTTCTTTCGTAGGCATAGCAACGCGAGCGGCGTGAGTCCTGGGGAGCGCTCGCCTTTCGAGGGCTCCTGCTGCGGCAGCAGTTACGTCAGCTCTGAGGGCAGCGTGAACGGCATTGTGGGAGAAGAGGAAGAGACTCCCAAGTACAGGGTGGTGCTGCTCGGGGATTCCGGAGTGGGGAAAACGGCGCTCGTGTCCCAGTTCATGACTTCCGAATACATGAACACGTACGACGCGTCACTGGGTAAGAGGATCTGCCCCTTCTTCTCCTCCCTTACTTGCCTCGATCGATACGCACTCCCTAACATCTTCTCAGCTCACGTCGTTTCCTTCCCTTTCCTTTTACGATGTGGCGGAGCGAGACGCATTGGAGATCAAGAGAGAGAAGAGTATCTACGGAACTCGGAGCGTTCTTCCCGGTTTTCAATTTTTCGGTCCACATGTTCTCTTTGCCACGCTCGAGTGTCTCATTCTTTCTTCCCTTGCTTCATTTTGTCCGTCCTTACGACGCGGTAAAAACATCATCAATTTCGATTGGATTTGATTCGGAATGTCGTGTTGCTGCTGTCCATCAAATAGGTATACATATACTTATAATGGCAGTGACGTATGCAATTAATGGGCAGTGGATTTGGTTTAAGGATTTATGTAGAGGGGTCATCATCTAAGTATGACATAACGTGGTCGAATTCTATCACGTTTGTGTTCGTAGACATATTAGATATTAATAGATATTATTGTATTTTGTATTCCGCCAGCAATCAATAACTTTTATTACCTTTAATTTCCCGTATCCACGTTCTAGATTTAATGTTTCTAGGTATTTCCTTTTTATCCTAGAATTATTTTGTGTTAAAATAACTTCGCGTCGCACGAAATTTATAGTTTTGGTCGCCAGGTGTCTTACTTTGCTTATATTCACTTATCACCGGACAATGGTATAAATTCATTTTGAGCCGTTTCTAATTAAACCATCAGAGCATTAAATAATTTTAGGCGAGCATTGTATTAGAAATATATTTGATAATGAAATTTCTTCCCGATAATTTTACCATCAATTAAAGAAAGCATTAACTGAAGACTTTGTTTCCGATGCATATTTGACAAAGTTTTGTTTCATTACGTGACATTAGTTAAATAGTCAAAGTGTTTGAAATGGCAAAATTCAGATCGCACTATTTAAATAAAATTATAATGTATGAATTATAGGTTTTTGTTATAATATGTTGATTAAACCAGGCATGACTGCGATGCAAAATACGTGGCGTGTCTCTCGTTCTGTCACGTTCAGATTCGTGTCATCCGTGGCCGGGATGACATTAATTCACACGAATCGTGCCGCTACGGGCAAACTCGGAGACCCATTTTGCGACGGAGTACCTTGGAGATGAAGCATTTGACAGGAACGAATTTGTTCCGAGAATATTAAGCTTGTATTCACGTTTTGTAACACGGGAATTGATTGAAAATCATCAATCATTGTTCTGCGTAAAATAAGGAAAATAAGTCCGATCATAACGCAGACCTCATGATTTTTGCTAATGTTACTTATCTGCGATTCATTTCTTACCTCTATTCATGAAATCAGTACCTCCGTAATTAAAATTCAATTAATACGTAATTACAGCGCAAATAACTAGGAAAAATTACTTAGCTTATTTCAGGTTAAATGGGAGACGGAGAATTAATAATATCAGCCTTACATGTCAAACTGCCTGCACAATTATTTGCTCCGAATTCATAACAGTTTTTATTATATAATATCGTCCTTAGATAACGGTGAAAACGTCTTGGCAATTCTGTCTCCAAGATAGTAGAATGCTCTTGGGCTAGCTTTCCTCCTAGTACGGATCTAGTTAAGTGTCCTAGAGAATAAGAACTTCGATTTCCGGTCAGATTATATGATAATTGGTTCATCTCAGTTTGTAACTTTAGTTAACAGTTTTTATTTATTGGTCCATTTTTGTTCGTATAGGTAACGGCGCAGTCTCTCATGGGAGATTATTTATTATCTAAGACACGGGGACGTGCGCTATAATTATTGAATGTAATTGTTGATATTATGTACGCAAGCATCCATTGCTGCAAGTTAAAATTAATTAATATTTTATCTTACATTTACTAATTTGCGTCCGCCCTAACCTTGTTCCTCTTGTTTGGCAGAAAAGGCTACGATTCGTGTAGTTAACCAATAAAACTCGAAAAAAATCTTCTAAACCTAATTTATAGATACTGTGGCTGTAATATTCTCTTTTTATTGCGGCACCGTGTCCGAATAAAGCGCATGTCTATCAATATAGTCGAGAATGTGACATATAGTAGCACTCATGCCTCCACAAACTTTTATGAAAGAAATATATCACCGTTGAAAACCATGATTGAGTACGATATCTTACGCTTCTACGATAAATATGACGACTTCGACACCTCTTGCCAATTTGAAAATTCCCGTCGATCTCTCTTATCTTTAATTGAATTGTAACTGACGCCTTAAGTCTTGACTGATGAAGAGCATTAAAATTGACCTGCCCTATTCGGGAGGGACATTCAGCCAATTGAGCCCTAAGGCATTTCGGAAGTGTCATGCTTCCACAAAGGGATACCTTCCTACTTTTGTCGGAACGAGAGTAATTCGGAAGAGATGTCAAATATCCTCTCGCTCTAATTAAGTTTTACTGGCAATAGATCTGATTGCCAGAGTGAGACCTTTTCTTGTTTCAGAATCGATCATGTATGCCTGATGGATTTTCAGAATCTCAAAGGGATGACAATCGAATAAACAACAAGTTCCAAAGAGCCAACAAGACCGAAGGGACGACAATATTTAATGGAGACAAATACCGAATGGTTGACAATCCGGGAGGGACGAAATACGCTTCAAACATTAAAAAATATTATGTACTTATTAATTTCAATGTAGCATTGTAAATTCATTTTGTCGGACCTTTGGGGGTCTGCGCTTCGTTTATCGACTCTTCGTCCAGGTCCTGAAATTTTGAGTAATAATTTCGAATATTGTTGTACTCCGTCGCTTTAGTACCCTAATTTTGTACTTGGCTACTGAAAACTCTCTAGGGCATCCATCCAAGCTTCTCAGAAACGAATTCTTATTTGAGAAGTGAACGTTTAAGGGAGATTTGACCGATGGGTTTGATATAAATTCGCTTCCAGAAAATAATTACCCTTTAGTTGATAAATCGCGTTTGAGGGATGGCCATTTTGAGAGCTTCCACATTATATAATTCCACAAATAAAAATAAATATACGAAATAATACGCATGAATTTTTCTAAGGCAGCATTAAATTTTACAAGAGAAAAGCATTTTTTCATTTTTTACTTTTCATTTTTCGTTTATAACTCCCGAGCTAGACAAAAGTTAGTTCCAGTCATTTAAAAAATGCCGTTTTAATAACTGCATTTGAATCGTCATTTTTCGGCATATTTGAATATTGAAGGCCCACTGGCATCCGTAAAATATTTTATTGTTGTATATTCTAGAAATAATTACCAAATGTGTACTTTCTCCGAAACCGAGGGATACTTTTTCGCAAATGCAAAATCCCTTCTGAATAAAGAGAACATTCCTTTTTATTTACTTTGGCTTTCTAACAATAAAGTTAAGTATCTCCCGCGCAGATAATTAGTCGAGCATGGTCGATATTCCTCCGGACGCTAGGTTTAATCGCGACTTCGCCATTCACGAGAGAAAATATACAATATAGGCTACACTGCCGAATTTTTGGAGGACAAATACTTGCTTCCTAGAAGTTTATGCATTTCATTGTAAAAAAAAAAACATTTTAATTTTTTTGCTCGGATGGGAAAAGATAACTAAAGTGCCGTGGCATTATCTCTTTCCTTCCAGGCATTACTCTTCCGTAAGCGACATAAATGATGTCATATATTTAAGAGAACGATTCACTCCCTGCTCTGTCTAACTTCCCAACTCATCATGCTATTCGCTTACCATACATTCATATAGATCTTACAGTATCTCTGCCGTTATTTACTATCTCTTTCCTGCAGTATTTCGTAACATTTTCCTTTCTAGCTTCAACCCTATCTTAATAATGATATTCATACATCTATTTTACAACCCACAAAACAGTATCTCACCGAACCGATCATATTTACGTCTCTCTCCTTAGCCCATTAGGTTATGCCATTCGTTTTCTTTCGTTCCTCCACGCAAGCCAATATTTTCTCTTTTATTCATTATAGCCTTCCTTTCCTTCTAAGTACAAGAATCATTAGACCTTTTCCTTTTATCTGTATCATTTATGGCTGCTAGACTACACTTCTTAGTCAGTTGAGGGACATTATAAAGAGATCCCCTACAGCGTCGTGATTTCACAAAAGATTCTCGCACGCATATACACTGGCCAGGAATTACTTTGCAGCGCAACTTTTACGCTGATTTCCGTCAACGCTGAAGTCATGGGTCCGATTCCAGGTGCGTTAATTTTCTTCATTTGATTAACGCGGGGATGAGTGTAGCGCATTAATCATTTCCATATTAAAATGACTTAAAAATCATCTTAGGAGCTCGTGACTTGAATCAACGAACACGCCAAAGAAAGAAAATTTGTTTTCCCGCCAGAGATTTCTTGAATACGTATCGATTCGACCAACAAATTAGTTTTTATGTAAAAATTTGACGTATTCTTCCGCGAAAATCTTTCATCTTCAATGTTATTATTATTCTTGTCGGTTTCGTTTAATTGCTTACGATTGACTTAGATCAGAGGTGCTTAACTAAAAAGTTGACACGGGACAAAATTGACCTTGTTTGGACCTGGGCGAGCCACGCTGTTTTGTTTTGTATATGAAAATTTTTAAGTACCCTATTTTAGATTCAGTAATTACAGTAACAGATTTTACATGCAATTTTTATGCGACAAAAATGAGGTGGCAAAAAAATTTAATTTGCTTATTCAATGGGAAATGTTGCGCCGTCATTCTCTAGACATTCCACTTAAATCCGGAGTAATGCTGATAGTTGCTGTTCTTAGATTTTCTCTGAAACTCTTACGTCAGTGCTGAACGTAATGGAGCTTTGTTTAACTTCATGAAAGAGAATGTTTGTTCACACATGCGATAAATATCCATAACAAAATTTACTTGTATTTTTACGGGAAAGGAAAGCGCCAGCTGAATTAAATCCTGCCGGGCCACACAAAATGTGTCGGCGGGCCAAATTTGGACCGCGGACCGTATGTTGTGCACCCCTGACTTGGATAATAACTTCGCGTCGCATCTATCAACTATTCACGAAATTTTGTCGCTGTTTTGATGTTTAAACCGTAAGGAAAGCAAACAAATATTCAGTTTTCCCTTGGTGTTGTGTTAATGAAGTCAGATTTAGAGGTTGAAATTGCTGTCTTTTTTAAGACTTGTAGTATAATTTCTGTGAAAGCAGAGTTATTTTTTAATACAAAAGTAAGAAAAATTTATTTTAATGATATCACTTTTTATGCGCTAAAAGGTAAAAAGTAAAACTAAAATTCACATAATTGATTGTTCCAGAAAGTGAAAATTGTTTTTGGAATATAAAAGCTGTCTAGCGTAATGTTTAACAAATAAATCCTCATTAATATTTCTTTGTCACGCAACTTTGACGATCTCAAAACTATTGTATCTTTCTGAAACATAAAAAAATAGAAAGGAGACAACGGTGAAGATGATGTTAAAAGTTGTGAAATATTCTATTATGTAAATTTTACATATGTTGTTTACGTTTTAGTGCATATAAAAGTTGGTTTCGTTAATTTTTTTTATTTAAATTTTATTTTAACTAAATACTTAATTCTTAATAACTCGTCATTTTTGACGGATAACTGCGCTAGTCAACATAATTTTTTACTAAATGCCTTTAGACTTTAGAACCACCCATTATACATAAGGATACACAAAACTCTCAATTTCTATAACCCAAATTATTTCTATATTTTATTGACGCACAAGTTGTAAAGGTTCGACTGAATTTATTTACGCCAGACACGTGCATAAACCATGACGCAAAACCCTCAGAAACGCTGATGCTCTCATCAGCATTCTCTCCTCCTTTCTCTTCCACTCCTCTTTCAACTTCTGACTCCCTTCCTCTGTCTCCCCATATCTTTCCCTTTTCTTCCTTACCTGGAATTTCTCCCGGGAGTGAGATCGTCATGGCAACGAGGATATTCTCGTTTCCTCTGGAGGACACCTGTGGAGCTCCCGCTGGAAACGTGTATCAGCCGAGGAATTGAAGAGGCGGGAACACGGAGACAGAGCGCGGATCAGGGTAAAGAGACGGTAGGAAAGATAGAAGATGATAGGAAGGAAGGGCATTAATGACGAAACAGAGGGAGAGAAAATAACGGGAAAAGATATCACGAAGAAAAATTTGTTGAAATTTGTATTTTTACATGAAAAAGTGGAAGAAAATGTTAATAAGAAGATAAGAAATTAAAATAGGACATGTAAAGAAAACGTTTTGTTGTTTGTTCAGTTATATATTAGAACTATATATAAACAACGTCCGCAGACAGGTTCGTGATTATGTGCTAAACCGAATTCTTTACATTCTATTCTCCGCAACCTTCTTCAATTCTCTTTCTTTTTCGAGTCGCGAATCGCCTCCCTTCCTCTTTTGTCTTCAAGATTTCACCCAATCACATTTATGTATGTGCACACATTTGCATGTTTGTGCAAATTCGTATCCACTCCAAGAGCAGCGGCAACTAAATAAAAATATTACAGATTTTCAGCCATCTATAAGGTTTTTTGATATTTTCATATATTTGACGCGAATCAATACTGAGGAATCAACGTAGGAGTGAATATTTTAATATTTTTTTCAACTTAAAAAGGGAGAACCCGAGAAACCTTGGTCACTAAAAGGAGTGTTTGATGTACGCGGGCACAAGAGAGGAATTCGCATTTGCTTTTTATCTTTTATATTTCTCGATCCCAACCCTTTTTCATCTCTCTATATCCTTTGCAATCTCCTCGGCCTTTTCTGTCGTCGCTGTCGCAAACTATTCCAAAGGAGACATTGAAGTGACGGCCGTCAAATGTCTTTAAAATGAAAAACATGCGGCGAAGTCCACTATAGTATTATTGAATTCGTCTTAGGACTGAAAACAAATTCATAAATAAGCACGTATGTAAGTATCAAAAATTTAGTTAAAATATGTTGTGGATTGAAAATTGGAGATTCCTAAGTTAAATACTTATTTTTTGTCAATATTTGATACCTGAGTGCTTATATTTTAACACGTTGAAGTAAATATTAAACTGTTATTTTTTGCTCTAGATTGCGATTAGAACGAATTTGTCACATGTCATATTGGTTGCTCCGTTATTTTCAAGATTTAGCCCGAAGCAAGAAAAGTACAATTTATTTTTTTACAACTCGGTGGGTGTGAAAGTTTCTACTGAATTATCCAACCTTTTTAGGTAATTTCTCGTATGAGCCATTATATGTTGAATACACAATTCATTATTATCATAGCATCAAAAAAAGCACTTCGAATGGGAGTCGAGTCCAACCAGGGAAATAATAATTGCAAGAGTATCTACTTTGTAAATTAGTCGTGTTCAAGTTGGAGTCATCGACTTCATTTATTTTAATATAAGGAATGAGATCAGTTTTACAACTTCTGTATAATTGAATAATATTTAACGGAAGCGACGGTGTGAAAGCGTGTTCTCATGTTTACTCGTTAAACTTTAATGGATTAAGACAGCATCGTTTAACATTTTAATGAGTAAATTCGATATGCCGAGTATTTGTAGGACATCTACCTCGTAATTTTGGATTCATTAAATCTTTCGGCGGATATCTTTACCGTCTGACCGAAATTTCACTAGCACATAAAAATTAAATTAAATTCAGAATATGCAGTAATAATTAAGAATAACTCGAATATGTATCTCGGTTATCAAGGAGAAACCCATAAATATGGCGGATGTGTGTTACTGTGAAATGAAGACTGAAAATACGCGCGCAAGGCAAAATCAAGTCATATATGATTTATTTTAGGATTTTTTAAATTTAGTCATAAGTCGAAGATTTAAAGTTAGATCAAATGATGTTATTCATTCAACCATATTTATACCAGCTGCACTTAAACTATAAATTTATTTTCTAAGGTTCAAGCCACTATAACATTCGAAAGGATGGGATCTGGGAATACATGCTTAATAAAACTGTTGTACGACAGTTATGCCCTTGCTTACACGTAATCCTAATTCCAAAAACATTTTAAAAGAATAGACATAAAAAACAAAACGTTTTATGGGCTCATACTATCACATTGTTTACAATTATTTTATCCTTTGTGCTCTAAATATAATTCCTTGCGTCACTTTAATTGCTAGTCAAAGCGCAATGCATCAATTTTATTTTTTATATTTTCTATTTTTTTACAGTTACAACTTGAAAGAAGCTGTATTATAGCCAAAAACAATTTATTCGTTTAATATTTAAATTTAGCCATATATGTCTATATGGGGATTTTTAAGTATTTTAGATCGGAAATAGATACTTTGCGCACATAAGACTAATAATGCATAATCTTAAAGGGTGTATAAAGATGCATAAAGTTGATAGTTTTATTAATTTGTCGTCGCCCTTGTTCAATAATAAATAAATAGACGAGCTTCATCCAGACAATTATCTCCTGTTATTCTTAAGCTCCGCAAAATTCTCCGATAAGTTATTGATTTAATAAGACATCGATCGTTTAATTTACCTAAGTTTATTGATCAAATCTTGGAACCTTAAAGCTGCTCATTACCTTCAGTAGAGCGTGTAACTGATATAATAAAAAAAGACCGAGAATTCTCTACCCCGTGCTGCTTTATACGAAACTCTATTACGCGAGATGTACATTCGTACTTTTTTTATTTCCGGTCTTTTATAGGAAAGGCCCGATTTCATATCGGGGGCGAAAGAGAGAAAGAGAGAGAGAGAGATTACAAGGAAATCCCTAAGAACATCTGCTTTTCATTATGATTCGCTGTATGAAATTTCATCATTTCTCTCTGCCCCTCTCTCTCACTGGCAAACGCAGTCCACCTTTTTTATTCAATTCCTTTGACGTCGCCAACCGAACCAAAGCGTGCTTTGCAAGGGAAAGAGAGAAGTACCCAGACACGTGCGGTTAATCTCGAATGAATTTAGTCCTGGGATTTTCCCTCCGTTTGTCTCTCTCTCTCTGGACTTTTTTCATGCGTGCGCATCCATATAGGCTGTTATAACTCTCCGCAGCTTGTTTCTTTATGTACCTACTCGAAGAGAGAGAGGGATGGGATCAAAGGAAAGGCATGCGAAGAGGAAGAAAGTCGCGAAGAGGAGGGAGGAAAGGTGGAAGAGGGAAGGGGTGAGTGATGAAAGATTGATAGAAATAAAGGAGATGTCATTGTGAACGCGATAAGGAGAACAAAGGTAAGGAAGGGAGAAAGGAAGGGGAAAGAAAATGGAATAAAAGAGATAGTAAAGAAGGAAGTGAAAAAATATATTTATCGGCGAAATTGCAGCTGAACATTACTAAACGTTTCACGATTTGTTCAATATTAAGTATAATGTAAACCATTACTATTTACGATAATAATGACGGTTACAGCATTTATCGCATTTGAAATAATTAAGGAATAGATGCAGTCGAATCTCGATAACTCTGAATCCATGGAAGTCATCAAAAGCGAACGGAACTTCGAGTTTCAAAACTTTCAAAACTTCATTTTAACGCTTATGAAAGCAAACGAGAAAATGCCCACTTCAATTAATAGAAAATTCGAGCTATCGAGGTTTGACCATGTGTTTAGAGAAAAGAAAAGACGAATTAAGGCAGTAGTTAAATTAGGAAGGAGCGGTGAGATGCGACGATAAAGTGATAGATAACGAGAAAGATAGGAGTGGATGAAGGTAAAGCATTATGGAAGAGGGATGAAGAAAGTGAAAATATGGTAGTATAGAATCGGGGGAGGAGAGAGTGAGAGAAATAGTGAGCGAGAGGGAACAGAAACAGACAAAACAGTATGAAAAGAGTTGGCTGAGAAATGGAAGGCGCTTGTGTTTGTTGGACTTGCTGCAAGAGGGAAACACGGGCGCTGGAGCGTCGAGTGGCTTCATTGGAAAACTGCGGAATGAAGGAGAAACGATCCCGTATTTCTGCCGGGTCTTTTTTTTATCCTTTCGGTATAATTTCCTCTCTTCTCTTCCGAAAAACGTTTTCCGTTGCATAGCTAAACGTTTGATCTTAAAGTTGCTTCTTTGAAGTTACACTAAGAACATTTTGTGTCGTTAATGGCCATCGTATGGTTGCTATCGAATACGTTCCAGCCGTAAGGCTTGCTCGACAAATCTCTTATGAGGGATTATAGCAGTTAAAAATTTTTTAAATCTCTTGAAATTTTCAAAATTATGTAAGGCATAAGAATAATTTATTATAATTGAGAATACATTACAATGAGGCATGATTCCTTTTTTAAAGACGTGCATTTTTGTTCACATCTACTAGGATGCATTTCATCCACGAGTATACACTCAAGAATGTCTTCTCTAATAATATGCTTCCATAGAAATAGGCAATCTGATAAAATCAAATCGAGAAGAGTAATTTGAAATTGCTGAAGCTTTCAAACTTACCTCGCTTTTTTAAATTTACACTTTTATTGGAAACCCCTATTTCTCCCCTTCCTGAAACTTTTTTCGAAAACTTTCCGACTCTAGTACTCGGCAATCGGTCTGAGAATTAGAGCAATAAGGCAACTTATGTCACCTCCAACCACTTCACTCACTCTACTCCTGATAAAGACCCTATTCTAGAACCTTCACGGATGGGACTCGAGTGTGTGTGCGCCTCGAGTTGAGCGACGGGGGTCTTTGATTGACACTAATGGCGTCCCGGGTGGCAGGTGGAGCTCCCTTGCGGTTATAAATAGAAGCTCTGGGGCTGAAAGGGGCGGATAGAGAGATTTTGGAGTTAGTTGGGGTCGGGAAAGTGTATGATTTAGGGGTTAAAGGAGGAATGGGAGTGGGGGTGGACGAGATTACCGAAAATCTGCTATTCCGACGAAATCTTGCATTAAAGCAACCTTCGCAGCGTCTAACAGCGGTCGTTGAAGATGATACTTGCGAATGAAAATGAAAATGCAGAAAAATATTTAATTTATTCCTTCGTGTTTTGATGTAATGCTTCAGGTTAACTCTTGAAGCTGTCCTGTTTAACAGATGAACCTGATTCGAAAGTTAAAATTCAACGTTTTTACACTAATCAATGACCTTTATACTCTTTTGGCATAAAGGATATCATTTAAAAAACTTTCCACTTTACATGAGAAAAAGAAATATATTTGCGCTACATTATCATGGATGAAAATGTGGGTTAATCCTTTTCTCGTGCTTCCTGAATGTTGTAATATTGCTCAAGGGAGCCTTTTGGAGTGCGCCTCAAGTACTGCAAACTAATTTCCATCCATGGTTAATATACAATTATGTACGATATATTTTATCGGCTACAAAGGAAGCATTAAGTGTTTTAGATTATTTCTAAACAGTAAAAACCAGTGACCATATATTATGCAAATAATCTCATAATGATTTGCGCAATTTCTTTATCATAACAGTATTCCGCAGCCTGTGCGTATTGAAACCTTTGATAACCTTATCAATACGTCTTGCAAATACCTAAAAATTTATAATTATAGTATTTCCCTTATTTTCACTGAAACGATCATTTTCATTCATACGTAGTGTCACATTAAAGGTAACTACCTAACATTTAATCTTGTTTTGCAGATTTTTTATTAAAATTCTTCGTTTTTTCTTCTTATAAATGCAGGTTCACGGAGTTAATTTTTCTTCCATGATCTTCTTAGTCTCTGTGCAAAGAGTTTGTTACCATAGCAATTTTATAAAGTTGTGATGTGTATTTTAAATTTGGTTATAAGTGAATATCAATATACGCAATACATTGTTCAACGCAAATATAAATGATAGCAAACAAATTTGGTTAAATGCAGCTCGATATTGCGCGGCTCGTTGGAGTATAAAATAATATCACACGAACATAAAATAATAACTCCAGTAAATGTGTCATTAGTATCCAATACTAGTGTAATTACCCGTCAAAAATGACGGATGGGCATGAATTAAATATTAAATTAATATAATTCTATATGTGCATATTAGCTAAGCGTCAATTCAAAATAGCTGCTCAAATAAATAAATACTGGTATTATTGTAAAAATTTACAAATTAAATGTTAATCCTTTCGTTATAGTTGTCATTTAATTTGTAAATTTTTACAATAATACCAGTATTTATTTTAAGCGTTTCTTAAAGTTGCTCTTTTTACGACCTCTTGCTTGCGCGCAATGGGTATGCATCCTCAGGTAGTGCAATGAATAGCTGGATAGGAAGGGAGAAGAGAAACCTCCTTCACCTTTTCTCTTTAGTTCTAAAACGCACAAGTAGAGGGCCGGGCGTCCTCGGAAAAAATATTCCAGGATTCGAACTCTGTGTCGCTTTAGCTGGCGGAGCCAACACTCGATACACTACACCACCGGCCTTTTATTACGACCTACTGATTCCCTCTTGCCTACGCGCAATGGGTATATAAGAGGTAGTGCAATTAATAGCTGGTAAATTTTAAGAAGAAAGATGGCTTCCTCAACTTAATTTTTTTTAACACCAGCACTTTGGTATCCGGGCGACAGGAAAGTTATTTCAATCGCCTTATGCATTTACTGATGCCGTGGCGACCTATTTTCTTGTTCTTCTATGGAACAAGGCCATAAATGTCCTTTGGCTTCGTCGAATTATTAAATTTTACTTCTGTCTTTAGCTCCATTCTCCTCCACCTACGTCCTTTTTCAAACAAAACCTGCGGGTGACGCGATGGCACGTACATCGTCCACAGTGCTGCCCTCTTTGTACCCGCCGTGAAGTTAATGGAACCTTGCGTTCTTCGACGCAGGGGATCTGTCTATGGCTGTTGCGTCTATGCGATATTCGTGTCACACGAGGTGAAAAGGCGTCTGGCAACACACTGTGCGTCATACTGTATCCAGCCCGTTAGCAAACACGCTCACTCACTTTGCCGCCTGTCCTCTCTCTGAAAACCAGGCAAAACTCCTTCCCTCCCTTCCTCAGTCATGAATCTACCCCACTTATCGAATCATGGGGGCTCTTTTGCACTTTTTTAAATCAGAAGAGCAAGTAAAATCCATTATGTGTGTATGTATTCGTTTTCCCATTATCGGTTAAGCTGATTTGTCGGGTTTACGTTGAATTAAATCTTATGATCGAACCGAGCGAAGATTCGGCGCAGTTTATAATTTTACAATATCTCAGATGTTTTTTGCTTCAAAAAGTAACTTGGTTGACGTCGCTATTTTGGTCAGGCGAATAACGGTGGTAGAAGAATTCGATATTCCCCTCCACTTTTTATATACCGCAGTTGTACCCCCATTTGTTAAATTTATTATAGTTACTTTTGCCATGATATTCAAACTCTACTCGAGTTCAGCCTTTAAATAAGGTTTGTTAGAACTTCATGTAAAAATAAAAGATCTTTGGTGATGAGCGGGTCAGTTTACGGAGTATTAAATCTAAAGGGATTCGCGAATAGCATATAAAGATAACCCATGTTTATAACTTTAGAATTCACAGTTTAGGTGTTTTTTCTGGTTTGTAACGTTATCCTTAGTCGTAACATCGCAACTTTTGATTCCGAAGTCATACATGAAAGACAAAGCAAGAAGAAAAATTTAGTAGGCTCGACATAATCTTGTTAAACAAGTATAAGGCAATTCAACAGCTTGATAAATTCATTGCATGAAACTGTCATTAATGCGAGTTATATCATATATACGAATTATATGGATCAATAAAACATTTTAATGCCCTATATCGGTGTATGTTGCATTAAATCAATATGAATCGAATTTACGATAATTTAAAAAATCAGAAATGCTCGGGGGACTGCATACATTTCCTTTAATTCAGCGCGAAATGGATATATAATTTTTGGAATCACAAATTTACTAAAAAAATCACGCTTTATGCATTAAAAAGAGAATTGGTATGATAACAATGCGTTTAGTAATGAATTTTTCCGTCGGGTAATACTGATTTTTCAAAATGTTACAGAAAGTCAGTCATTTAATAATTTCTCTCCAAAGACCTCTGCGAAGCCATGAATTTGGGATGGAAAAAACATCTCAGTTGCGCAGTTCTTGGTAATAAATCCGTCTTCCTTTCAAGGCGGATTTTTATGTGAAATCTGACGATGCATTTTTTCATTTTGCAGACGACGAATTCGGCGAGAAGACCGTCTCCGTGTTGCTAGATGGCGAGGAGTCTGAAATGGTGTTCATAGATCACCCCAGCGTCGAGATGTCGGTAAGTTCAGTCACGTTTTTTCGTTTGAATAGGAAGATATGTAGGAGTATGCGAATTGGTAACTTTTTATTTCCTTATTCTTATGCCAGTGAGATTGAGGTCATGATACCATGTCTCCATTCTAACCAGTTAAAGAAACTCGCATGGAATGTGCGTATGTGATTATTGTGTATTTACTCGGACGAATACAATGATACATTTAGGTTCGAATATGTGGTTAAGAAGTGCAGTAAGAAGTCTGAGTTAAACATTGCCATTTCTTCTGTATAAACGCATCAGTTTCACTCCAAAGAAGATATGAATTACAGGTATAAATATAATTTAATAGTTCATGTGGATAAATAAGGAATATCCTGCGGTGTTAAGACGTTAAACGATACCAGAATGCACCGTTCTTTTCAACGCCAGTTGCTGTTAGAAATAACAGAGGGAATTTATGTAATTTTGCTGGAAAGTTAAAAGAGATGACCTACACTTTTGCCAAGTACCTTCAAGAAACATTTCAATACAAGCCGATTTATGTTTCGTTTGCAAGTTATAAAGTTTTCAAGGCAGGATAGAAGGACATCGAGTGAGTTAAAGATATCCATGTTCACAAACATCCTACGAAATAAATCAAGTCTTATTTAAATAATTCTTTTTTGTATGAATGAACAGAGTTAGTTCTATGAGTGAAATTATACGTATAATATAAATGTCATCGAATGTTTCGGAGTAGCGGCGTAAAGTAAAAAAAATATATTGAAGGTAGAATTGCTTTTGGATGCTCAAAATATGAACTATTGTAAATGGAATTCGTATTCTCAAAGACGTCAATTCAGAGAAGCTGTCAGTTAAATTAAACCTTGTCCAAGTTTTGTGCATGATCGGTTTTAACGGTGCTTTTACTGACAAGAAATATTTAATTTGAACCAACATAGGATAACAGGCCATATTAAAGCCGCCTTTCATCTATGAAAAGGAAATTCATGCAATACCTTTTGAATAGAAGTGGTGCATTGAGTTCTTGCGCGAAATCTTTTCTCTGAATTGATCGCAGTTTTTGCTTTTGGCGTCGATTTAGAGGAAAATTTGCAAAATACGCTTTTGATGTCAGAAACCACTCCTAAGCAAGACATATTTGTACGAGATACGGTTCTTATACTAATAAAACTAGTATTCAATCGCAATTACGCTCTTCCCCCCAATAAATTGCACTTAATTTTATTTACCCAATGCTAGGCCACTCAGTATGTAACATTCGCTTTTAATCTGTAAACAAAATATTATTTTAAGCAAATATTCGATCCAAAAGAATTTTGTGGATCATAATGGAGTTTGATAACTATTTATCTCCATTGATATTTATTCGACTGATTAATATCATGCTCCTTTTTTGCATTTCGGATCCATTCTGCCTTGATATCTGCTTTTGCGCATTATTTTCGGACCATCGTAAATAGCCTTTATGCTCTAAAATACTAAAGGATAATTTTGCAGTCAACGTTCGACCTCGTCACTCATTATAAAATATTCACTAACAACCGTATAAATATTCCGCGGAAATATCCCGTATCCACGAAATCGGTAGCGGCATAATTTTTTTCTGGCCCGTGTGACAACTCAAGGCATATTTTGCTCGTTGCATGGCAATAAAACTGCAAATTTTATATCCTTCATAATTTAAAACTTCGGTCAATTGAGAATTTTTTTGAAAAATTACTTCGTTTGGATGTTAGCCATCGCTGAAATTTCCAATCTCCGAAAGACCGATTCGTAAATGAAAGGAAAATTTAGCGAAAGGGAGAGAGGGATTCAATTTCCGCTCGCGAACGCGCGTTAAAAAGACAAGGAGATTCCATCCCCTATTCCGATCATTTTGAAAATGCTTAACCATTGGTTGAAGTCCCTTTTTCACGAGTGAAAAAGGACGGCAGAAAAGGGTGAATCTTTCCACCTGCGCCTGCGGCGCATTGGATGTTCTCTTTGGTATCGGCGAGAAAAAACTCAACTCGGTAATATCCGAGACGAACATTTTCTCGCCCTCCCACTGTTTCACCCTCTTTCTCTCCCTCTCTCTCCCTTTCTCATTCTCCTCCCCCTTCTCATTCTCCCCCTTTCCCCTTCCCAACTTCTCTCCTTCCCTCCTCTCTCCCTCCATTCATCTCTCTCTCTCTCCCTCATTTCCTCTCTTTCCCTGCATCTCTCTAACTTTCTTTCACTCTCTCACACCCTCTCTTTCACCCTCTTTCTCTCCCTCTCTCTCCATTCTATCCCTTTCCCACCCTCTCTCATTCCTTCTTTCCTTCCCTGTCATTCCCTCTCTCATTCCCTTTCTCTTTCCCTCTCTCTTTCCCTTCCTTTCTACCTCCTCTTTCTCTCTATCTCTCTTTCTCCCTCGCTCTCTCTTTCTTCATGTCTCCCACTCTCTCTTTATCGTTCTCCCACTTTCCCTCTCTCTCCCTCTTTCTTTCTTTCTCTCTTACTCTCTCATTCTCCTGTTCCTCTCCCTTTCTCTCCCTGTCTCACATCCTTCCATTTCTACCTGGCTTTCATTAAGAAAATGGTCCTTATTTTACCGAGCCTTGGCTGAAAATGATGCCTCCTCCCCATCCCATCCGCCGGTCGCCCCAAAGATGTTCGCGAGGAAAGAATAAATTCAGTGACTTCAAAAACATCTCTCTAATGGTCTCTTTTCATCAAATATGCTCACAGAGAGAGAGTGAGAGGTGTGGGAGTCGGTGGTGGAAGTGGTCGGTCGAGAGTTACACGATGAATTATCCAGCGGAGCAGCGGCGGCTACCGTACCCGCATTAGAGGAGGGGCATTTATGAGACCAACGTTCTAATTCATGATATGGAGAAGACAACTTTTGTTTTGGAAAGGATCGGCCAGTCTGAGAATTAACGTTGCACGTTCGAGAAGAGAAGTCCTCGATGTTGATTTTGCATAGGATCAAAAGTGTTACCGACTTTTGTGTAGTGAGGTTCAGTTTTATCTCATCGGAGTTTTCTAATGGCTGGATTGTATGATTACCATCATGCATAAATCGATTTTTTATTACTGGAGTCAACTAAATGAAGGCATTTTCAACTTACGTCCAATATCGCCACCCTAGTAAAAAGAAAAATTATGAAAAAATCATCTTTTTCGGCTCATAATTCCTCGATGAATTTATTTTCATTGGTTCTTTATTCAGGACTATCGATGACTGATTCTCATGGCATTTCTTTTGCCTAACCACCACCAATCTGCTATAAATTTTTAAAATTCAATACATGGCTGAATTCCTAGTTATAATCGAATTCTGAATTCGCAGATTTTATATGAAGTTTTCTTAGATTATGTTTTATTTTTGCTTTATGTTGAATTTCATTCACATTCTGTAAGCAGCACAAAATGAAACTTGACGATATGCGCTAAGCGTTCTTTTTATACTCACAGGTAGGTAATACTCCACTACTTATGGCTGTTTTTGCTGATTAGTTGCTTAATGTTCATAGGATGTTTCTTTATTATCGATAAAATTCAATTATTAATCGATTTTTTATTTACGATTCTATTACATTTCATATTATTACTTTCTCCATACGAAGTATAGGCGAAAGTATTGTTTTCATGAAAAAAATCGACTTCGATATTTCAACGGAAATACACGTTTTGAGGTCCCCTGAACATGTTCTGACCATTTTCTCGATGTCTGTGTGCATGTAATAGCTTTGTTGTGGGTGATCTAACTCAAAAACTATTAATCAGGTCAACGCGAAATTTTATATATTATATTTTTGTTAAAGGAAAAAGTGTTGATTAGTTTTTGGTAAAGATCGGTCAAACAAAAGTGGGTGTTTACTCTTGTCACTTATCCGTTAGTTTTAAATATTTGCTTTAGTATTTGATGTATGTAAAAATGTACCGGGATAAAAGTTGTAGAAAATTTAATTTTCTACAACCTTTGTTTGAAACATTTCCCATATAATGTATTGTTTAAGAGATATATTATATTTTTAGCTGGCACCACCACGCCACCTACCGACGACTATTGTTAACAATTGACGCTTGGTTACATCTAAGTAACGCTCCTTTTTCTTTTCTTAATTGTTGGAGCTTTTTTGGCTATATCCAATATCAGAAGGCTGTGGTTTGAATTTATTTCTGTGCTTATCAAGTCTAAAATTTTCTCGCAGTTTCTTAAAATATTTATTATTATGTAACCTATTTGGAATTTTTAGAAATATTATAGATATGGAGAAAGTCATGTGGTGGCCACATGAGATTTTTTTATAGCAAAACTATTGTTGGATTAATTTTCTCCCTAAGAAGTGGCGATATTCACTATCACGAGCAGACACAAACGTTACCTCTCCTTCGCTAAGAAAAACTATTTGTTAATCATGCAAATTCTGTGGCGACAAATTTTCATTTCATGGTATGTAATACAGATATCAACTTAATACCTTTTTACTATTATTTAAAAGTGAAACGGGTCATAATATTTCATTTTTTCATCGTTATGGGTCAGCTATTAAATATTGAAGATGGCTTTCTTCTTTATAGGGAAAAATCGGATAGATAAAATTCATTCCTCATCAGTTGTGTCCGTCTCTTTTAAACTGGATTTTTCTGTAGGATAATGGAACGGGAGAGATTTTCTGCGAACGTTGTCTTGCAAAAGTCTCATAAAATTCTTCAATTTTCTCTCAATAGTTTAAATTAAGGATCGATCACCCGTCTTCTGCATTTCGTGAGTCACAATTCCGCCTTTTTTTAGGGACCCTTCAGATCCCGTCGCGCGAATGTAATTTTCGAATGAATGTCTGTGGTTTTAGAATTTGATAACATCATCTCCGTTTGGATTTTCGATTCGTCCCATCAAAATAATACCGTCGACGCCTCATCAACTGTTAATGACGATCGCAGAGTTTGCAGGCTGAAAAATTCACAGGGTTTCCTGCTTGGCAAAAAAATATAACGTGAATAAAAATAAGGGATGGATAGGCCATTTGTCCGGGTTATTGTGGGACCGCTTCGAATATTCAGTTTTCAATCTCGGGCTTGACAACGTATCTACGCGATGAAAAATGAATGATCTGTGCGATTCTTTGCAACTAAAGCGCTGGAAAAAAATTGTGCCTATTTCGAAATAGGCAATGTTTGATTACCTTCGGATCGTGTTTTTCGGCGGCGATGGGGATGAGGATTTTATAAAATTATTCGCTAAATTTCAACCTTTTAATCTGGAAGGTTGTGTTAATTTATTTGCTTTAAAAAAGCACGTTTCTGAGTGTTTGAACCTCATACGAGTGAACTCGTTAAATACTAGGCTAGGCCAGTTACACGAATCATAAGTACTAGTGAATTGTACCAAGTGAACTAAATTTTATAGATTTAAATCATAATAAATCCAGCAAGTAAAACATTACATGAAATTTTACCTTACGTTAACTTATCTAATTCTTTCATTGCCCGAAAAAATTTGTTGTCTTTGAACCTTGCGGGTGGTTTTGGGACCAAGAGTAAATTTCACTACCAGATAGTTTTCAAATATTAGTCATTTCTTTCCAACACGTCAAATCAGTATGTATAAAACTTGTGACATAGACAAAAAAGTGCGCGACCAAGCGTTAGAGTCAGTAAAATTTTATCATTTATTATCTGTGAATTTTAAAGTCTAACGATAGTTTTATTTTTGAAATCCAGATGAGGATTATAGAATCTTTCAGTAAATACATATCGTTATCTTAGAAGCAGTTTCAGATGTTTTAAAATGTCGCTTCGTTGAATAATTTATAAGATTATAAGATCGCTTACAGTTCGCCGCAGAAGTGAACCTGTTTTCCCAATCCTTTCTTTAAAGAAATCGAGATGGAGCAACGGGAGTGGCAGCCACACCCTAAAAACGCCGCAATTTTCCCTCTCTTTGTTTTGGCGTGTATGCCCGACATTATATCTCACAAAAATCAGTCAAGTTTACGAGATGAAAGAGGCGGAAAGAACGACGGACGGACAGAGGAGTTCCTTTTTATGGGTTCACCTCGTGGACTGCGTGAGTAGAGAGAAAGGTTAAGCTTAATGAAGGAAGGCATGACGTAATCAGAAAGAATGGCGAAAGCTAAAGAGCATCTGATAGGAAATGTAAATCACGAGGGATTAAAAGAAAATAAGATTAAGCAGCGGCTTTAAATTACGAATTGTATATCCTATCAGCAGCAACGGTCGGCGGTATAAATTCCGCATGGATCATTACTACTAGTAGGCGTTAATATGATTTATTCTCTATTAAAATTAGATGTAATCATCAGTCAAAAAGAGTAACAGGAGTATTTATAGATAATATCTTTTTTCCCCGAGAGCTTGTCCATACACGAATAACCGAATAAGTGCATTTTTAATGAGTAAATTCGGAAACGACGCCCCTTTGAAATTATTATACGTTCGCTCGGATATCGCATTCCGCACGCCCTTCTCCTGGTGAAGTTCTTTTTCGTTTTATGAATATTAAATTCCGACGGGCGGATCGATGGATTCGTGTCGCAATATTGGATAAATTGGAGCATTTGGTCGTCCATTGAGAGCTGAATCCGTTCTGACTGATTGGTTTAGGACAAATTAATTGCTCTCGCTGTTGGATGATGAATCTCTTCGGCGCGTCAATCTCTCCTCTTTATGGTTTAAGTCGAACGTTTTGGACGCGCGAATTATAAATTTATTTCTCTCTCTCAAAACCTACCGTTGGAGATTTGTCTCTGTCGTTTCCGTATCAATCTCTATCGAGTTTTTCTAAACGCTACATGTCTTTTGAGAACTTTTTTGAAAAACAAAAACTTGCTTTCCGCTTGTCTTAACTTCCATGTAGACGATGCACAGAATACGAATAGGCGATGTGAGAGAGATCGAATTTGTGAGAACATGGCACAGTGATGTTTTGTTCTGTCTGTCTGTCCGTCTTTCTGTTCTTCTGGACGGACGATGTCTGCTGAAGAAATAAAACTCTCAAAATCAAGGGTGAAAAGAGAGGGTTGCGAGACACGGTGAAACAATACAGTAGTAAATAAACAAAAACTCCTTCACCGTAGAGAGGAAGAGAATACTCGCACTCACGCTGCAGGTTGCTGGTAAACACCGTCGCAGGACCTAAGTGAAAAGGAGACACACGCAAAAACATACAAAAGCCACTCACACAGTAAACTCGAACCAGAAATTGAAACTAGACACCGATGTTGCGACCCCCATCTCTCTCCTACACTAGGGTGACTAGATTCTTAGGAAGCAACACGATCTGAACAAGAAAATCCGGGACATAATCGGAAAAAATTCGGGAAAACCTGAATGTTCGTGTCTTTTTAATTGTAATTAAAAGTAAAAAAGCTTCGCAAATACAGAGCGCAATTTTGTTCAATGTATTAACAAATAATTTTAATTTAATGAATATGTAAAAAATCTTACAACACAATATATCACGATTTATAGGTAGCAATTACTTTCAGAACAAAAGATAAAGTTATATGTATATAGCCTCCTCCAATCATCAACCTCCCCACATCACCCTGTCATTCCCCGCCCAGAGTGTCACTCTCAGTTACTCTATCGCTGTAGAAGGGCATAGGCCCGATAAGCTTGCGTGTTTTTTGTGTTCGTGTGTTCAACGTGTCTCTTCGACGCCCCCAGCAGCCTGCCAACTTGGTCCCCAACTTGGTAAGTGTCCGCTGGGCTTCTTTCAACACCTTGTTGCCACCCTCATCACTACCTTTTAATTTCCTTAAGTTCATATATATATATATGTGTATATAAGTGACATAGATGATAAAATAACACTATATGGCTTCTATTTCATTTTATATAAGTTTATATATAATTTTTCAATAATTTTTTAAACTACGCCTGCCTGGCTCATTCAAATTTTCATAATTTTTAATCATCGAATAAAAAACTTGAAAATTCATATAAATAACAGATGAGACTACGGCGAGTGAAACTATGACCTGAAGAGTCGACTCCGACCGTAAACAAACAAAGGATTTAGCGAGAAGAACCAGGCGCTAAATACGTATTTCGAGAGCCAAACTCTCATCATCAGTAGCTTGGCTCTCGAAATACGTATTTAGCGCTTGGTTCTTCCCGCTAAATCCTTTGTTTGTTTACGGTCGTAGTCGACTCTTCAGATCATTGAAAATCAATATTTAATTTAAACACATAATATAATGGTATTGATTGTTTTAAATTAAAGGCTTTTTTGTTTGTCAGTTCATATAAAATTTATTTTTGAAACTTTCTTTCCACATGTGCCTGAAACACAAACCAAAAGACACAATTTCTTCATCTCTGTGGTCTTCTCTTAAATTTCAATGTCAAAAAATAGAAATACCACAGATCATACCAAGATTTAATAAGCAAGTTTTGTATTAACCAATATAATGTGATTCTGATTAATCACATGATATTTTTGCAGCGAGAAGATTTCGTGAGGCAAAAACAAAAAATCCGGGACAAATGGGTGTCCCGAAGAATTTAATCGGAACAGCGGGACGTTAAGTCAAACTCCGGGACAGTCCCGGAATTTCCGGTACGTCTGATCACCCTATCCCCACACTACTGAAGATGACAGCTTAGCTGTCGAAACATCGGTGTCTAGTTTCAATTTTTGGTTCGAGTTAACTGTGTGAATGGCTTTTTTTATGTTTCTGCGTGTGCGTGTGTCTCCTTTTGACTTAGGTCCTGCGACGGTGTTTACCAGCAACCTGCAGCGTGAGTGTGAGTATTCTCTTCCTTTCTACGGTGAAGGAGTTTTTGTTTATTTACTAAATCAAGGTTCTCAGACTTAGACTACATGCGGGACGAATTGATAAATTTAAAATAGGTGGTGGGCCGCATGAAATAATAACTTCTAAGCATTTTGTTGAAACATGACTAGAAATGGTATATGCTTTAATTAAGAACAAATTATCTTATAATTCCTACTTATGGAAAATCGATCTACTCTTTCATACCTCTTTGCCTCTTTGGTAAAACCTAATAGAAACTATGTTTTGAGAGCTATGAGGGGGCAGGGTATGAAGTGTAAAAGAATCGACTGTAAACTCCAACTCTTAGAGAAGTTTGAAATCCTAGAATTTCTTGAGGATGCATGTGTCGTAGTTATACGCAGGGCCGGGAGAAGACATTTTTGCGCCCAAGGCAAAGTTTTAAAATTACGCCCCTCTCCTAATGAAAGTATACGTACGGTACACAATTTTATTTCTGAAAACTAGTTTATTTACAATTTAGAGGTAAAATAGAATCCACCAAATATAGTTTATAATATAAAACGTTAAGAGTTCAACTTGTCATTTGTCGATCCCCAAAGTGTAACGCGCCCTAGGCGGGTGCATCGCTGGCCTAGTCCTTGCTCTGGTGATAATCAGAATAAGGGTATCTCGTAGTGTACAAAATAATACATTGAAATAACCGCTATAGCGGAGAGTAAATGGCGGGGTTTGTTTGCATGAAATTTCTGGCTAATCAACCTCTTGGATTATTATAGCCATTACTCCTTCCACACCGAACACACACACAAGGGAGGAGGGAAACCCGGTGCCGGCATTAACCTACTCTGTACGAAGAGTAGATACCTAGGGGGTCAACTGCTTAACGTACCTTCCAAAGGACTGAACGCTGACTTGCGAGGTCTCTTCAAATTACACAAGTAGGGAATGGGACGATCCCAGGTAGAAAAGTCCGACCTCAGACGGATTCTAACTTGAAACCGCTGCGTGGAAGGCCAATGCTCTAACCGCTCTGCCACCGCCACCCCGAAATGGCGGGTGCTTTTATTTTATTTATTATTTTCATGTTAAATATTTTGCTGCCTATTCTTATAAATAAAAAATGTATATATTCATGAACATTGTATACTTTTAACCGTGTAATTACAATTTTCATCAATTCTCTTTCCGTGTGATTCACTACGGAAACCATTAGGTGGACTGACTCTTAACAGGAACGACAATTAAATATAAAAATAATTCCTTTTATATTTTAATAAGTCCCGCGACCTTTAAAAATAAAATAAAATCCTGCTTAAATATTGCATAATATTCTCATTTAGTTTCCTTTCACAGAGAGATGAAATACATAGCGGTCTAATAAAAACACGCGAAGTTGTCAAGCTTTACGCTTTTAAGTCAAAGACACCGAGGGGGGTATGACCTTTTTAACTCTGATTTATTTAATGTAGAATAATGTCGCAGATTGAATAGCAGCTCGATTTTGAAAAAGTCGTGTTACTCTACGAGCGTGCGAATTACTTCCTCAGATAAATTTAATTTCGTTGGCATTTTTTCCCATAGTGGCAAGAGTCTCATAGCGACAAAAGAGACATAGAGAGAGAGACAGAGAAAAATGCATCGTTAGTTTCGCAATTAAGGACTCGTGCGTTGCGGGGGAAGCGTCGGAATAAAATTTGAGCAGTCCAAAAAAAAACGGAAAAAGTTCGCCCCCAAGCCACAGACTCTCAGAAATGGAAAGGGAAAATTTTTCTCAAGTGTAATTAATAAACGTTTGGAGTGGTATTTTTTTTCGTGCGAGTTTCTCTCGTTATGGCATACTACTGCGAATAGAATTTCCGCACCAGCGTTAAGTCAAAGTGCGTCCTATACGTAGTCGTTCCTGATCCAATCCACTCACTCGATCATCTTCTTCAACTACCTTTCATCTTCTCCACTTTTCTCTCCTCCTTTCCCTTTCCTACTTTCCCTCTCTTCCCCATCTCTCTCCACTTCTCTCTTCTCCTTCCCCCTTCCTCCCCATCTCTCTCCACTTCTCTCTCTTTTCCCTCTCATTCTCCCTCTCTCTCCACTTCTCTCTCCTTTCCCTCTCACCCCCCCTCTCTCTCTACTTCTCTCTCCTCCCCATCTCTCTCCACTTCTCTCTCCCCCATCTCTCTCCACTTCTCTCTCTTTCCCCATCTCTCTCCACTTCTCTCTCTTCCCCCATCTCTCTCCACTTCTCTCTCCTCCTTTCCCTCTCCTCCCCATCTCTCTCCACTTCTCTTCTTTCCCTCTCATTCCCCTCTCTCTACACTTCTCTCTCCCCCCCCTCTCTCCACTTCTCTCTCACTCTCTCTCCCTCACTCAGTCTCTCCATCTCCCTTTCTCTCTCTTCGCCGTCAATAAACTCCTTTGTATGTCTGTCTCTTTGTCTCTTTCCCTCCCTCCTCTCCCTATCCCCTGTCCCTTACTCCATCTACCTTCCTCTCCCTCTTCTAATTTCTCATACTCTATCTAATTTTCTCATCCTCTTTTTCCCTTTAAACTTCTCCCCTCTTTCTCCTTATTTCCTATAGTTATCTCTAGTTCTTTTCAGACTTTTTCTGTCGTGTATTTCTCCACGCTCCCTCCCTTTCTACTTTTCCATTTCTCTTTTTCGTTTCTCTTTATCTTTCTTCCGCCCCTTACATTTCCCCAACGCATTCTCGTTCTCTCTCTTCCCCTCAAATTCCCTTTCCTTTTTTCTCTCAATGCGATCTCCAGCTGGATGACGTCGTTATTTCATTTTCTGCAACGCTCCGTGACTGTCATGCGAATCAAAGTGTTCTGCGACAGTTCTCAGCACGTGCAACACGCATAAATTCGTCGCTCACGCAAGGGTCAGAATATACATTTTGGTGCTTGTAACTTTGGTGTCCGTTAAGAGAAAAAGTGAATTTATTTTCCTCTTATGTAAGAGAGCGCTTTATTATACATTTTGAAGGTTGTGAAGAAGTATGTATCTTATTTTGCTGGAGTATAAATCACGGAAATTTGTCGGGTCTGGTAAAATAATTAATTGATTAAATTTTATATGCTAATTTAAAATGAGTTTTAGTGATTTTTCAATATTCAAACCTGTTGTAACTTTCTCCCTGAGACATTTTGTGAATGAAAAATAGTCTTTATGAGTTATTTAATACAACAAATAATATGAAATACTAAAAAATCAGTGTTGTTCACGATGGCTTTATTGGACTTTTTCTTGAGAAATAATTGTATCAAACTGTATTATGATTTTCAATTGAAACCATACCAGAGAAAGTGAAACTTCTAATTTTCTCTCCTTTGAAATCAAGCAAGGAGAATATTTACGTGATCTGTGTGGTTGTAAGCACGTAACGTGATCATGTTATCCTCGTAATTATTTGCAGGGTTAGCCATACCGCGCAATGCGTGATTTAAACCTAGCAGGTTAATGATTGCAAGAATGAACTAATTTTTCATGGCCCGCTTTTAAATATCTCTAAATTAATTATCAAATGGCTTAACAAGCTTGATCGAAAGTTGGGAGTAGTCTCCCATTCTTTTGAAAAATAAATCTTTCAAAATATCCCAAAAAAGTTTATAATAACAAAGATAGCACCGTGTGTGGATTTTGTCATACAGAAAATAAGTAAAATGTTTCGTTTATGTAAGCCAGTGTTCCCGAGCTACGGCACGCGGGCCACATTCCCAGCCCATGAGTTTCGTAGTCAACGGACACAATGTAACTTCAAATGACGATAAAAATTATAAAAGTAATAGTTTCCGTCTTTGACTCTCTATCTCTATAAAAGATAAATATCAAACAAATCCGGCAGTGCAGATATCAAATTTAACCATTTCTTTTCATTAAATTTTTATTCAACTGGATTTTCGAATGCGCGCTACTCGCAGTAAGTGCAACAGTGAGTCATGAGGTCCTCTAAAAGCTTAGATCGAATACAAAAACAAAAAATATTGGGCCGTTTGAATGTACAGCAATACCCCTCTTAGCGCTCCGGATACGTTCCTGGAAAAGATACTAATGTATGTTCCCAGCTGATTCAACTCTTTCTACGAGCAATGGGTATGTAAGAGGTAGTGCAATGAATAGCCGGATAGCAAGGGAGAAGAAAAACCTGGTGCCGGCTTTTAGCCTGCTCTTAACGATGAGTACTAAGGGGCCCGACTGCTTAACGTCCCTTCCGAAGGACGGAACGCTGACTTTGCGCGGTCTCCTCTGTCACACAGACAGGGGGTCGGGCGACCTTGGAAAAATCCTACTTTAGCAGGATTCGTGCCCTCTGCCCTTTCGAGCAGTAGGTGAGTAGCAGCCAGCGTCCTAACCACTACACCACCGGCACCTCCCAACTGGAAAATAGAGCGCTAAATGAGGTCATTATATCATTGCGCATTTTTCTCGGCACTTTTGATACATTAACAGCATCAACACTAGCTGGTTTCTTTTGGGAGATTCCTGGTATAATATAGTAATAGCGCACGAAGTTGAGAAGTAAAGCGTGACCATGTGCTAGCGGATCAAGAGCGCAATTACTGCACAGCGCTATATAGAGTAGCGCTACGCGGATGCCGTTTTACCTCTAATTCAATTATTAAATTTAGCATTCAGTATCTACCGTTTTCATTTACTTCCCTGTCCTTTCGCGTGGTTTCGACGCATTCGCCCAACTCCGACCTCGTTGGAAAAATAGATTAAACCGAGAACGGGCAGATTTTGAAAGTTACTGCGCAAGGGAAACGTTTCTGTGGGCCCTCGAAGAAATTCCATCTTAATCGCGCCGACGAATGAAGTTTTCGGGTTGCGGGATACGGAAGTCGACTGCGAGTGCAAAACGGGAGACCGAGGAGGGTGACGCGATGCATCACGTAAGAGGAAGATGGAGGAAAATAACTAGATTGAAAGGTATACTCCATAAATGGGATACACAGATATTTCGAAGGCGTTCTTTGTAGGAAATACATACTAAACTGTCTCGAAAGATTGGGCGGTTCTTGAATATTTATTCTCTAAACTAAAAGTCGTAACTATGTGGTCTCACGGACTGTTTTGTGCCATATATAGTCCTCTATCCGAAAAAAATTTTTAGTCCACGAGTATACCTCATAGACCATATAAGAGCTTAGGAGAGGGAAATATGGATTGTTAATTGATGATTGCTGATAGAACCCTCTTAGCGATCGATGTAAACAAAATATGTGATGTTATGCTTGGGATTTTCTCTATTTTTATCTCCTAAATTATTAGTCCTAATTATGTGCTCTCGCGAATTTTTTTGTGGTAATTTTTTTTAACATAGAGCTTGAGAGAGAAAAATATGGCATTTAATTGTTGCTTGACGGATGCCATTTAACAAGATGCAAGTATAACTTTATAAAGGATTTTTGTAAAGTTGAAGTTAGAATTGACAGATATAGTTCAAAATCACAATTGGGCGATGAATTTTAATAAAAATCACTCCTACATTTAATTAAAATCCGTGGAGCTGTTTAGGAGATGAAGATTACGACGGACGGACGATACTTGCCCATAAGGCGTTTTTCTGCTACCGCTTCGCTGGTAAAGAAGGCCCAAAAAGGGCGAACTCTTCGTCCTCTAAGGAAAGAACGAGTTACAAAGCGAGTTTCATCATCTAGCGTTCCAAAAATCGTTCCGCGAAATGGATGGCGTTATAATGCGAGGGGCGAACCCGAGTACGTAACCCTTTTGAGAGAAAAGGGCGCTGAGGGTAATAATTCTCTTCCCGAAGGGTTTCGCAGGGAAGGAGAAACAGAGTTTTGGAGAGGAGTCGGCAGTAAAAGGAGGAAGAACGGTGAGAAATGGAAAAATGGAAAGATAGATGAGAAAGAGAGGGGGAGATAATATGATGGGGAAGATATGGGAGCGGAGAAAGAGGAGTGAGAAATAGGAGAGAGAAAAGGAAAGGACGAATAGAAAGGTAGATGGAGTGGGAAAGAGGGGCGTGAATAGGAAATTTGATTACAGAAATGTCTTGATGCGGCATTAATTAAGACTATGTAGTCTCTTTTTATATCTAACAATGTGGACAGACAAAGCAAATAAAAGAATAAGGGAATAGAAAAGGAAATGATTGCAAAAAGAAGTATGAGAACCAAAAGGAGTACGAGGAGCAGGAAAAGAGAAATGAGATAGGCGGATTTGAAAAAGAGATGTGTGGAGATAAAGTGAGAGAGGGCTTAAAGGAAAGACGGACAAATAACGTTAATTCGGGAAATTTAAAACTATACAGTCCCTATTTTAACTAAACCCTTTAATAAAAAATATATCATCATCATCATAGGTAGTCTGTCCGTAGACAGGTCCGTGATTATTCTTGGTTAAACCTGGTTCTCCATATACTTCTATTTTCCGCTGTCCTCTTCATATCTTGATAACTCTCTTTCCCTTTCAAATTGTCTATCAGCTGAAACCTTTTCCTACCTCTTTCCATTTTCCCATCTAGTTTTCCTTCTAACACATCTTTAATCATACTCTCTCTCCTCAGGTAATGTCCAACCCAGTTAGCCTTCCTCTTTCTGATAGTCTGTATAATCATTCGCTTCCCTCCTATTCTTCGTAGCACTTCATCGTTTTTCATCCTATCTGTCCATTCTATCTTCAACATTCTCCTCCAAGTCCACATTTCAAAGCTTTCCAAGTATTTGATGTCATTTTTCCTTAGCGTCCATGTTTCTGCCCCATAAAATGCTATACTCCATACGTAGAGTTTTATCAACTTCTTGCGGATATCTTCCCTTAAGTAGTTGTTTCTTTCTCCTGAAAGCCGCTTTTGCTTTTCCTATTCTAGTTTTGATCTCATCCGTACATTTTGCCTCTCGTGTTATGATACTTCCAAGGTATTTATATTCTGAAACTTGTTCTAATGGCTTTCCCTCAATAGTTATGTTCAGATTCTCTTCTTTACCCGATATTCGAATGACCTTGGATTTTTCTGTATTTATTTCCATACCGTATTTTCTACCTATTATCACTAGTCTATTTATCATTTTTGTAGCTCCTCTTCCTTTCTTGCTAGAAGTACTTGATCATCTGCGTATTTTACTGTTCTTATAATCCTTCCTCCAATTTTGAAATCCCCTGTGCCTTCTAAAGCTTCTTGCATTAGACTTTCTCCATATATATTGAATAGGGTTGGCGATAGGCAGCAGCCTTGTCTTACTCCTCTACCGATATTTATTCCGCAGGTGTCCACATTCTCAAACCTGACCTTTACAATTTGATTCACATATAGATTCCTAATCAATCTCCTGTCTTTCCAGTCTACACCTATATCCTTTAATATCTTCATCAACTTTACCCAATTTACTCTATCAAAGGCCTTCTGCCAGTCTACGAAACATCCGCAGATATCTTGACTTCAAAAATATATATACACACAATAGATACCGCATAGTTTGGTCACATTGGGTTCATCTTAAATGAAAACATCCAGCCCCTGGTAACAACAACCAGCAAATTTCCTCAAACTAGATTCGGTTCTTGAATAACGAGTTTGATTACCATAACCAATAAGCGGAATTCATTGTAAAGATCAAGAGTAGATAAATGTTACACTACTTAAAATCTCGATGTCTTTAAATTTAATTATGACACATAAAGAGATAAAAGATAAAGTCATTTGCTCGATTCTTGTGTAGAGTAAACAGACCTACCGGTTTGCCAGGATTTGTTCCGTTGCCCCGAAATGCTTTTTCCGGAAACCGTATTTTCCTTTTTTTAACATTCGCACTATTTAATTTGGCTTCGCCATGTGGCTGTATCACCTCTGTAATTTGTGTAAAATGTGACTCTAAAATATTTGTTTCCATAAATTTCCTGATCGATTCAGTAACAATACTCTGAACGTGTTGCTTGAATCTTTAAAATTATTAACATTGTATGCTATCCTATGGCTGAAATTGTAACCGAGCTACACGAAAACTGTTTACATAGCATATAAACGGTAGAAAGGCTAAAAATCGCATATTGTCCCCGTTATGTCTGTTTCCCTTCTCCAGAATACGTTGGGTCACGGTTTTGTTACCTCAGAATCCGGTCACCCTATGTTTACGGGATAAAAACGAAGTTGAAAAGCTGGGGAAAGAGAAAAAAAGCACATAAGAACAACGCTGAGATACATATATAGGGATAATGAAAGAGAGAGTAAAGTAAATAAAGATAAAGAACGAAAACGGAGAAGGAGTTAATAGAGTAGGCAAAAATATAGGTATTAGTATTTTTGAAAAGAATGGTACAGTAGATGAAATAAACCAAGTATCGGGAAGTGTTTCAGCTATACTTCCCCATCTTGGGTTAAGTCCATCGGGAATCGTTTATCATACCCATTTCGCAGCGTCTGTACCCAACGTTCTGCTGTCGTGAAGGGAATCTCATACCTCCCACACCTCTCCGCCCGCGCCATCTAGCGAGATGTATGGGAACGATTAAAGAGGAAGGTTTCTCCGATACGTATCGCAAAAAAGGAGCGGGAGGGAGGAGGAGGAGAGAAAGAGAGAGAGAGAGAATATGAGCGTGGGAGGTGAGTTATATTAAGGATTATGGTTTTTCTCTCTCTGGAAGCAACGCTTCCAAGAATTTCCGCCGAAGAGGTGGTGGGGGAAATGAAGGCAATATTAGCTTTCTTCCAAAAGGGGACAAATTTCTGCCGCCGTTGAAGTTCGCCGGGAAGGAAATTATTAGAGCAATTTATTAATAGGGAGGTGGAAAGGAGGAAGGTGATAGAGAATATAATGAAGCGAGTTGGGAAGGTGCGTGAGAGAGAGGGAGTGAGATTGGTAAGAGAGAGTGTCAATATGTCGGGATGTCTCCTTCGTGTAAGACCACGACAGATGATGACAGACATACAGCCATTACAAGTTAATTTGTATGAGCTCGTACGTCTTGTGTGTTTTTATCCAGTATTGGATGGAAATTAAATATTTAAATTTGTATTCATGGATAATAAAATTCAAGAGAGGAGAAAATTTCTTTCTGTTATCTCAATTATTTTATTCAAAATAAAGCTCGACATATTACTCGAATACAATGGACAATCTGGTTATAGACGCATTTATCTCGAAACTGCTCTTAACAAGACAAATTTTTTGTTCAAAAAGTTTTTCTTCTCCGGCGTAGCGTTTCCAAAATATAAATTTTATAATATTTTAAACGACTGCCATTTTGTTTACAGATGGCGGATGAAGATTAAAATAATTTTCTTTTGGCCTCCTAGCTGGTAGAAACAATCTCTCTTCGACAAACAGTTCCTGAGATCTAGAGAGGGACGGACGGACAGACACTACGAAAATTATGTGTAGGATATTTCTTGCTTTATATTTTAGAACTTGTATTGCTCATTTTTAGCATTGTTATGTCTTTTATATCCCATTAAAAAGGCTCTTTATAAATTTTCACAATATATTTTCGAGACAGGAAGTCGTATTTTAGAGAGTGATACTTAAAAATAATTGCTCTGGAAACCGCTGTTTAGAGACTTTTTATGGCAGCTGAATCTACCTTAATTTTAGGTTTCGCTTATTTTAGATCGATAAAAGAAATTTTCTCTGTTTTACATTGGAGATATTTATTAGAGTCAATTCGACAACGAAGATAACCCTTAAAATGGGCTGAAATTCTTTAATTTGAGAGCGGAGATTGTCTGCCTTGGGAGCTCAAGTCGCACCCAATTCGCCCGGCAAATGGAAGAACCGGATTCGATTTTTTTGTAAATACAATAAATTTTGTGTTATTCTTGTCTTTCTCTCTCTTGGATTTTTTACGTTATTTTTTGCACGATTCTGTTTTATCGTGTTAAATAAACGAAATTGTGTTTAATTTTGGGCCAGGACTAGATTTTTCGCGTTATCTCCGCGTTCCCTCTTGCGATGGAAGTTTTTGTGTCGTTCTGTGATGATACCGGGAAGTGGAGAGTTGTTGCAGTGCGCGATAAGGGAGTGTTAATCATGTCGGTGATTTAAAGCGGGAAAAACCGACTAGTTGTTGGGGTTTTAGCTTTGGCAGGGAAGCATTGGAACATTATTTCCACTCTTTGATTCCTCTCTATGAGCCTTGGAATTTGGGGTTTCGTTGAGATTTTTTTGTTTTGGTTGAAATAAAGTTTTTTGAGAATGAACAGCTTTTTTAAACCTGAGTTTTTTTCTCTCGATCGTGGATTATTGAAATAGTACGCTACTTTATTTTTCCTCAATCTCTCCGACTTATTCTAAAATCCGTCGTATATTTACTGCTTATTATCTCCCTTCTCTTTCAAGGAATATCGATCGATAATGCGATAAGATATCCGCGAAGGCAGTAAGATATCGAACTGAATATTCGATATCTGTGTGACCTGTTCCCTTGGATTCTTTTCGTTTTCTGTTTGAACAGCGACAAAATATTTTGTCCGATTTAGAGGCAAAATCTCAAGAGAGCCATAACCATGAAAGCGAGGGTATATGGCGATCTACACTTTTTTGTCTAATTTGAATGTATTCTTGTAAAATCTCAGAGTATATTAGTCATAATGCCAATAACGAATGTTTACACCTATCTTCATGTTTATTGCGCAATCGCCAGTTAAGTCTGTAGGTTTGATGTAGATGAAAATTGGAAAGGAAATTCATATCAATCTCAATCGCAAATCGAAATCGTCGTTCCTCTGATTGCACGCTCCCGTCGCACAGTCTCTTCCTTCCCTTCAGCCCAACATATTGCTGCATTTCCCACACACTGGCATCCGATGTTTCACGAACTAATACCATAAACCATTTAATCTCCTTCCGCGCCATATCTCAGCTCCGTTCTTTAAACTCATAGACCGAGAGGGAGAAACTAATTAGTGGGAGAGATTTTGTTTTCCCATTAGTCTTTCCTCGAGGAAGGATTTCTTGAAGCTTCAGCGGCAAGCTATTCAACAAATACGTGTTCTTATCGCGGGTTTTAATGGTCTTAAGTTCAATTAAACGTTCAATTCTTAACGGAAAAAAATTGAAAACACACACTAATGGCATCAGATGCGTTTCTAACGTGTGAGCTCACAAACTTACAAGCTTGTTAGTTAATCTTGTAAATTCGCTATGGCGAAATAATTTATCGATATGAACTTTGTATTCGTTTTTTGTGAAAGTATCTCCAAGGTGCTTTTATACATCTAAATGCTTTCAGAGAAAAAATTGAATAACGTCCGATATTCTAAAATAAAAAGATCGTGAAAATAAAACTAAACTAAGAATAAATCCATGGAGATTTTCCACTTCAATCCACAAATGCAAGGCACAGAGAAAGATTTCCGATCAGTGAGAATCAGCAAGGAGGGTACAAAAATAGACACTTTCCTCATACCCTAAGCATTAGGAATATTTGAAATAATCTATGAAACTAATGACATTTTAGTCGATCTCTACATCATTTAAAGGAAATAAAACACGTTGAGATAGGTAAAAAATAAAGCGCAAACGGTGGTTATTCTCGCGAGAAAACTGCCATTGAATGAAAAGGTCTCGAATTCTTATTTAGTTGCTGCGAGAAGTATATATGTATAGGTATTAGAGTTTGAAAAGTGATACATCCATCACCAAACGAAACCAGAGCATTCTCTTTCGAGAAATTCCCTGCTACGTTCCGTTTGGATTTAACAAAAATCAACAGCGAGAGAGAAATCATTCTCTTGTTTTGCAAGAATCCAGCTCAGAGACACGAGTTCAAAACGAAGAAATAAAAGTTGCGAAAAACAGAAATCAAAGGATTTATTCCCTAGAAAAGTGTCTTTATCACGTTCTTTCGAAAGGAGCAATTGGTTCTAGTTCACAAAACAAAGAGTTCACACATATATAGTTTCTAGATCGCGTAACTGACTCGAGAAGGAGAAAGCACACGTACATTGAAGTGAAAATAAAAATGGGAGAAAAACGTGTCATTTAACTTCACGCGTTTGATTTGGCGTTGGGTTCCGTGAAACACTTAGCAAGTAGCAAAAAATTATCTCCAGCTCAAAGAAATTTTTTTATTTTCGCTTAATTTTAATTTTTCTTCGCGATTTATACGGTTTCAAAACTTGCAAGGCAGATTTCGGAATTTTTCGGATCCATAACGCTAATTATGCCGGTTTGCGCAAGTTTGTAATGATTTACAATATAACAATCGATCTTAATCGTAATCTATCGATAATCGCTCGCGAAAGTTTCATCACAGAAATTGAGACCTATGAGTTATACTTCGATCTCACTTTGAAAAGGACTCGAGTCTTTTGTTCTCTAAAATTTACGTTCGAAGCCAACCGCTGGCCGAATTATACGTAAACACGAGCAGAAAGTCCTTTTCGATATATCATGACTCCGTGAATTTGCAAAATTAAACATTTTCGCTTTTTAATCCTTAATCATTAATTTAAAAGCTGTACAGAATGTGTAATTATAATCTTTTGCGAAGTTGATGGAAAAAGGTATCCGCCCAATAAAATGTGGACAATATTCACATTATTCAGCCAATGGGACTGAATATTTTCTTCGTGAATTATATCTAATATTTATTTAATTTATCTGTATCTAAGAAAAAAATCTATTAGAATCGTTAAAGAAGCCATATCATCCAACTTGACTCAAGACTAAATGAGCGCCTTCAATTTAAATCGCTGCGTAAAATTAATCTGTTGTCGGGTTGTATCGTATTCTTTAAGAATTGGTGAAACTAAGTAAATGCTTGAATCCAAAATAATCGCTTCTATTTTCCATATCATTGTTTGATTCCCCGCATAATAAATAAGTTATTAAAGTAAAATTTATTTTCGGTTATTTAAATATCCTTTTAATTCAAGGATTTCTAAATGAATAATAATAATCATCATCAAGATGTTGCTCTCTTCATATCTAAAGTGGTTAAAACGCGTTCACTTTAATTCAGACTTGGCTAAAAGGAGTCTTCCCTGTCAGGTTAATACCAAATCTTTCATTTCTTTCATATGATATCTTATCTACTGCTTTTTATCTTTTATAATCTATTTTCCGGTAATTAGCCATTGAGCTATTAGTGCATCTTTAATCTCGTATTTCGTGCGTGAAGTGTGCACTTTTAAAAGCTGCCATAAAAATTCAAATAGTACAAAATTATCCACTTGATACTAGTTGGTATGTTATCAATGTAACGGATAGATCTTAGTTATTATCCAACTTTGTTGGAGTACGGAACATGTGAGTTAGGGCAACATTCAAAGATGATTTAAGAAATGTATTCTTCCATTTAAGAAGAAACGAGAAATATACATCTGAAATGAGGAAAATATGAATGTGATAGATTGAGCAACGAATGTCTTTGAAGGGTTTAATTTTGCAAAATATAGTATGGTTTAAACTCTTTAGGTTATTTTGAAACATATTGCTATAAGTATCATTATTGTAGCTTTTGATTGTGATTTGTGATTTTTAACTGAATCTGTCAATTAGAACTTCCACTTTACATAATAACTTCAATAACTTTATACTCGTATCTCGTTAAATGGCATCTGTCAAGCAACAATGAAATATCAAACTTTTTATCTCTCTAGCTCTTATATGATTTGCAAGGTATAGATCAAAAAATTATTCGGATAGAGAACAACATTTACTACAAGAAAGTCCGCGAGGCCACATAATTACGAGCTATAGTTTCGGAGATAAAAATTCGAGAAAATCCTGAGAAAAACATCGCATATTTTGTTTACATCGCGAAGACGGTTCTCTCAGCAAACAATAATTAAAACTATATATTTCTTTTTCATTCCCTTATATTATCTGTGAGGTATAGATTACAAAATTTATTTGGATAGAGATTAACATTTACTACAAGATAGTCCCCGAGACTAGAGTTTCGGAGATAAAAATCCGAGACTCACCTAATCTTTCGATACCGTTTCATATCTATTTCCCATTAAGAACGCCTTTGAATTCTCTGTGTGTTCCATTTATTGAGTATACTTTTCCATCTTGCTTTTAATCGGAATCACAGTACTGTTAAGCACTGAGGGTAGAAAGCGCGACAATCTGAAACTTATCTATATACAAATCACATTATCGGAAAACACTTTTAGGTTTGAGTAAATGTACCGCTCGAGTTTTCCTGTATTTTATCACAACAGCGAAAGAAAAACGTCTATTTGAGATTTTTACGAGGACCGTAATCAATTGAATTTTTCGTTGATATAAATTCTTTAAGTTATTGGTAATATTTTGGGAAATATTCGCCTATATATCATCATGCTATCTTTTATATGGTAAAAAAGAGTAAGTAACTCAAAATCGTTTAGCTGATTCTTTTGATTTTTATAACATTCTCATGACAGTTATTTCGCTACCTTTGTTAAAAAATGAATCATTTCATCGGACTGTAGCGGGTGTTTTTCACGAAGTTAGGTCGCACATTGGAACAGTTGATATATTTCACCTTACGTATTAAAAATTTAACGATAAAATGCTAGAAAAATTCTGCACTTGATTTCCCTATCCGGTTTTAATCGTTGAATAAATTATGCGGTTTATATCGATATCTATTCTAGAGCTATATTTCTCTCGCTTCTCTCGGAGAAGGTTGCACCAAGATCTATTCGATCACATGGAGAAATCCTTACTAGCATAAACTCACTCATATTCCATATCGCGCCAAGTTTCTACCTTTTGGTCCTTCATACTGGAAGAGCCGCAGCGGTCATTTTGACCTTTAGCGAATTTAAAAGGAGTGCCATGCTCGGAGTTTTTGTAGCGCAAACTTCCGGCTTTGTGAATTTTCATCAATTAGGGTTTCACACTTTCATGCAAAAAATTGGTCTTTTACCTGCTACAGGAACGCCTATACAGAGGGGCATACCTAGAAGGGCCATTAGCGGTCATTTTAACCGCAGTTAGTGTTTCGCATAAACCGTGTACAGTTAACCCCCGCACCTACGACCTAATAAGATCAATTTGCGTTGACCTCTGCTGTGCGAAACAAATTCATTGAGAATTGTAATTTGTGCTACAAACCTGGACAGAATGTCACTGGTTATGAACAGCTCTTCCCCAGCCATGCTCGGTGCAGATTCACGCAGTACATGGTCAAAATATAAAATATTAACAATATTACCATTGTTTGTGCGTCTCAAAAAATCCTATGCATCCATGAATATATAAGAACTTCTTCCAGTCGGTATCTGCCTCTCAAAAGCATGCTAAACAGCTATTTAGTGGTAGCGGTCAAAATGACCGCTCGTGGCCCTTCTAGGTATACAGGTGGAGCCGACCCTTCTAGTGTTAACTCTGGAATTGTAAGACGGTTTTCCTAAAGCGTTAATGATAACATGGGATATAAAGTACGCCATGAAATGAATAATAAATTTTGACAAGATTAAATATTTTAATTTTAGAACAAAATGATACATTAGATAATTATGTCACTTTACAAAAGGGGGAAAATATTCAAAATATTTTTATAAATAGGTTTATTTAAGTTAGCTACTAAAAAAGATGGTGCTTTAAAATTAATAGAGATAAGTGGAAATTTTATTCGATGCCGTCATCGCAAACAGTTTTTGTTCTGTATAAAACTGTACATATGTATATATAATTATATATATATATATATATATATGTATATGTATATATCATATTGCAACAATATCAATTGTGATAACATGTGGCAGACGGTATCCTAAGATTCGAATATCTGACCACTCTCACACACTATTCACAGACTGAACCCTGAGATATATATATATATATATATATATATATATATATATATATATATATATATATATATATGTGTGTGTGTGTGTGTGTGTGTGTGTGTGCACAATAATACCCCGCTATACGCTGTTTTGCATCAACGTCTTCAATCAATTAAGGAACATATGTCGTTATAAGTTGCGTCGCTTCGCACATACTTCGTTTGTGAAATGCTAAAAGAAAAATTTCAGTAATTCCAAAAGCGGTACACCAATTATTACTAGCACAATAAAATTCACCTATTCGTTTTTTTTAATTACGTTTAATATTATTTACATAAATTAATTTAATTTCGTGTCTAATATCATTTTGCGATCCCATCTTGGGTCTCTCCCTACCGAATGACCAAATATGTGTGAGCATTGTTACGCAACTTCAACTTCACTTACTAATGTTAGGTACAGAAATTTCATTCATTATTATTATTTATCTTCATTTTGAGCTAATGCACCTCTCCAGCGTTTTTTTTATAAATATCCCAATATCATATTTTCATAACTGCGAATTATTTTTGCTTCAATTTACAGCAGGTGAATCTTCGATATGGTGATTTTGAAGTGAAAAACTGTATAAGCCTAAGGGTGATCATGAATTGCGTGCAGGGAACTAGGAAGAACGAATTTTGGAGGAATAACCGAGGACAGCTTTTCACATAGAGTCCTCCTCACCTTCCCTTTTCCGCTCCAAGATAGGAGACTGTAAACACTCAAGGGAATGTTCAAGTGCGAAAAAAGAAAGCGTCTTACGTTTACACAATAATATTGCGCTGGCCATATGTTTGGGTGAGCACGATGGGTAGGTGGTTCACAAGCCACACAAGGGATGAAAAGGAACTATCCCAATTTTTATGACGATGCGTCGTAAAAACTTATTTCTGAACGACAGTCAGCTATTAGAGAGCTTTGTGAACAGATGTGTCTAAATACTGTGTCTTTTCATCCCGGTTTACGTTTGCATTGATATCTCATGAGATACTGGATATCATTTGGATTACGTAATCTGCTTGAAAAGTGCTCGAAAGTGCGAATTAGTGTGCGTGTCCTAAAATAAACTTCAGAATCATCCGAGGAGACGCAAATGTGTCACAAAATATTCGCCAGGAACGTAACCCCTACCTTTAACATTGTTCTTATGGAAAAAAATGTTTCGCTATACGTTGTTCCGTTATAAGTCATTGTTTTCAGTAACGCATCTCCGACGTATAGCGGGGTATTACTGTATGTGTATATGTGTGTGTGTATATATAAATATATATAAGAGATTTTATAGAATAGAATAGAATTCATTGACACATTACATTTACATAGCTGCAGTACAAGTCTGTTAGTAAATTGGTGTCTCGTCAATAACTAACATACATTAACTGTTACACATCACACAAACGTTATAATACAAATGTTACATTCAATAATATTTCAAATTATACTTAACATTATGCCAATCAATGAAAGCCACGTCATTGTCTTCCATATATTCCATTAATGAATAATAACTCTTTTTTAACAAAAACTTTCACTTTCTCCTGGGAATATTTTACATAATTACGTTTTTCTCTAAATTTTAGGGACAATTTATTATAAACTTTGATACCAGTATAATATGGACTATTTTCCATAAGTTTTAATTTGTGCTTTGGTAGATTAAAGTTATCATTGCCTCTTGTATCATATTGGTGCTCAGACTGAAGATTTTAAAAGTATTCTTGATTATTATTGACATAGCTTTTTAGCTCATAAAGATAGAGTGATGGAAGAGTTAAAATATTATATTGTTTAAATATTGGCTTGTAGGAATCTCTGAAGCCTGAGTTAGTCAGTATATGTATCACTTTCTTTTATTTTAAAAATAGTTTCCCAGTCAGAAGCATTTCCCCAGAAAATTATGCCATATTTAAATATTGAAAAGAAATTGCCATAGTACACTGCTAATCTGATTGACATGCTAGTTATTGGTGCTAGTATTCACATATTGAAGCATGCTCCATTTAATCTTACTGCTAAATTATTAATTTGGTCTTTCCATTTCATATTCTCGTCAATATATACTCCCAATAACTTGGTTGAGTGCTTGATAATTATATTATAAATTTCATTAATCGGTTCCAAAGCAGCATTTTTATATTCTGCAGTTCTAAAATTAATTACATTAGTTTTAGTTATGTTAAGCCCATTTGCAGAAAACCATTCCTCCATGTTTTCTATTGTTTGAAGCAAATTTTTACCTAGCTTTGCTATTGATTTTTCTTTTAAAATTGCTGAAGTATCATCCGCATATAAGATAATGTCTTCTTTTACACTATAGAGCAGATCATTCATATATACAATAAAAAGTAGTGGACCAAAGATAGATCCCTGTGGCACTCCTATTTCCACATCACTCCACTCTGTACACAAAGATTGATTTTTATTACTTATTATTGTTTTTTGTTTGCGTTCTGAAAGATAAGATTCAAACCATTTGAGAGAATTGTTATGAACACCATAGTACTTTCATTTTCTGATTAATATTTCATGTCTAACACAATCAAATGCTTTGGATAAGTCACAGATCAATCCTGCTGTAGACTGTGATTTATCAATGGATTCAGAAACATTATTTACAAAGTCTAATAATGCTGTAGTAGTTGAGTATTTCTTTCTAAGGCCATGCTGACTATTTGATAACAGGTGATTAATAAGCTCGCACGTCTTATGAAAATTCATTAATATCGTAGGCGCTACCAAGTATGATCTATATGGAAAATGAAATTCCCAGGAGTTAAGAGAAGAGGAACGTGTCTCATATTTCAACCCTAACAAAACGAGCTACGAAATAATTTTTGGTGCGTTGCATGGAGCTTCCTCCATGAGTTTGACGAAGTCACGTATTACAAATAAACACATTCTCCATCTTTCCTTACAGCGTGTCTCAGCGTTCGCCTTTCTTTCCCCCTCTCTTTGTATCCGCCATTTCACGATTCCCCCCACGTCTTTTCCCCCATAAAGAGATTTCCGCAATGCGCACATTCCGATACTGTTTACCTTCTCCAGCCGAATCTCCGTCTCGCGCACGCACCTTTCTTTCGCACAACCCCAAAGGAGAACCCTTTCACTCTCCGGCTCCCAATCGAAGGCGATGGAGGAAAGGAAAAAATATCGAAAGACGCCATCCCGCACCTCTTTCCCCATTCTGCCCCCGGCTCCATTCTCGCCCTTTTCCCCCTAATATTTCGCCTTCCCCTCACGTTCCGTCTCTCCCTTAGCTTACCCTAAACCTTAACCTCCCGCATCCCTCTCTGTTGCTCCTTAACCATCGCGTATTTTTTTGTCTTCCTCGAGAGAATCACCTCTCCGGCGAGATCGATTTTTCTTCTCTCTCTCTACTCGCGAAGCAGTTGAAAGGAAAGAGTAAAGTAGAGAGAGAAAGGAAAGGTAGATTTCGAAGGTGAGAGAGATTGAGGGAAAAAGAAGTATGTAGATTTAGAAGGAGAAAGATAGATAGACAGATATAGATAATATAAGTCTTTATTTGGGCGAGATTGTCAATTACAGGCAGGAAGAAAGTAAAAAAGAATAAAAATAAAATAAAATATTACATAAAAAAGTAGAAAGGGTGGGGGAGTAGGAGATAAATAGGAGAGAAAGAGAGAGGGAGAATAGGCGAGAGAGAGTGACAGTAGGCGAGAGAGAGTAGTAGGAGAGAGAGGAAAGAGGTCAAATGAAACGGAGTGAGGGGAAAAAGATGGATGCCGAAGGAGAGAGAGAGGGAGAAGCAAAGGAAAAGAGAGTAGTGAAATTAAAAGAGGGAGTGAGGAAAACGGAGGGTTAAAGAGAAAGGCAAACTATATAAAATCGGAGGAATAAAGATGCGAGGAGAAGTGAGAGAGAGAGGAGGGAAATGGAAAGAAGGGGGAAAAGCTGAAAAGGGGAAGATGAAGGAAGTGAAGGGATAAAGTAGAATGGAGACAGGGAAGGAAAGAGGATTGTGAATAGGAGAATAAGGGAGATCGGTGGATGGAGAGAGGAAGTAAAAGGCAAAATATACTAAAAGAAGAGAGAAAAAGAAGGAAAAAGGAGGGAGGGGTGGGAAAGAGAAGCAAGAGAAAGAGATGAAGAGAAAAGGTCTAGGCGTTAGAGATTTGTAAGGAGATAAGGAATCTCGTCGGCTTCGTCGGATTCCTGTGCCCTTTTGCAATTATTTCTGAGAAATTCAGACGGCAGATAGAAGAATGTATATATAATTAAAAGAAAACTAACTGCCTGCAGGCTTGAGTGGTAAAATCTCGGCGGTGTTGTTTGCGAATGTTTATCCTGTATTTTAGGGAGATATAATGTAGGAATCAGATAATTGATGATAGTTTCTATGCAGAGAATATGTAGTGTTCAGGGCTTCGAGCCATACGGTGTAGTTGTCTATGAATTGTGGAAAATACGTGGAAATGATATGAACGTCGTTGGCGTAATTTCCTCGCCCAAAATATTTATTATGTTTATAAAAGAATACTAAAGGAACGTAGAAAGCTGAAGTGTGACCGAGGTTAGATCAAAATTTCTGCTAAAAAAAGCTGTGTAATTCTACGTGATTCATTGATCAATAACTCGTTCGTTTAAAAATATATTTTTACACTTACCGAACAACTATCAGAGATAATTTAGTTTTATTTGTTTCTGGTGAGAAATTTGTGCGAACAAGTATGAAAAAGCTCGAATTATTACAGAAAAATTCAATATATTAATTGAGGTCAAAGTATTCTTCGATAAATGCACTACAAAATTTTATTTCGTTTCTTTAAGCTAATTTCTTAAGATCATCATTAGTGTAATGTTCAATCAAAAATGACGGGTAGGCATGAACGAAGTATTAAATTACAATAAAAACAGCTCAAGATGCAGATTTTAGAAAAAAGTTTAATGAAAATAGTACCAACGCAAATAAACAAATCCCTGGCTCATTTTTAGCATTTAATGAATCTTACAAAATATATGTTAATGACAGCAAACTCTCGCCATTTTCGGTATTTTCATTGGCGGCTTCGGCTATTCGGTCGTAGCAGCCAGTCTATACGTCTTCGCTTAAAGAGCCAGCTATGGACTGATCGTTCGCAGAGTCGTACTATTTCTTTAATTTAAGATGAAAGAAAATAAACTGACAGTGGATTGTTTGCTTTATTACAATAGTCGAGAGAATCAGCTTTCCATTTCATATAATTCGTGATTTTATCTCCGGTATTGATTTGTCTGTCCTGCAGATTGATATTAAGTGAAAGGCAATATTGGTTTTGAACTTGTGCATCCACGGGAGAATGTGAATGTGTAACAAAGAGTGTGCACGGGTTTCCCGAGGTACAGAAGTACTTTTCGTCGAATTCGCAGTATAATAATCGTATACTAATATATTTGCTTTGAAATCAGGAAATTATTTTTCCTTATATTGTGGTAGCCCTACTTTTTTATCCATTCTAAACATATTCTTCTCGTTTTCCCGTTCTATACTCGCCATACAAACGAAATTTCTTGAAATCCGTTCATCCAATAACTTCCAAATTCATAGTTACAGAAAAATTCTAACCTTGATATTGTGGTAGCCCTGTTTAGTCGACCCGGTTGAAATATAGCGTTTTGGTCATTTATTTATATGAAGATTAAATATATTATATTTGGTTAAAATTCATTCCGTCAGTTCTCTAGAAGTATGCGTAAAAGAAATATTATTTAACTTTTTACTGTGGTAGCCCTGCTCATTAGCTCCGCTTTAAACATCTTGATTTCATTACGGGTTCGATTCCCGGTCAAGGACATGATTTTTTTCTCCTTCTCAAAGTTCTAAACTTATATATAAAATTTAATTTAAATCCGTCCAGCCAATTCCTTCCAATTACTTAATTACTGATTGAGTTTAATTTGTAATTGTGACACCCCTGTTTGGCTGAATCTGTTTAAATATATAATAAGTATTAAATTTTGTTAAAATTGATGTAGACAATTTCACACAAATACGTGTAAAAAAATTTATTGCCTTTATTGTGGCAGCCCTGTTTTCCATATCTATACTAAACATAGTGAGTTTGTTTTTCTATGTTGCGCCCATCATTTATTAAAAACTTTGCTGAAATCGGTTAAGCCAATTCCTTCCAAATTCACAATTACCGAAAAGTTATACTATGCAATTGTGGCACCCCTGCTCAGTCGATCCTGTCCAAATATGCCATTTTGGTCATTAATTTATGTGAGTATTCTATGTACCAAATTATGTTGGAATCGGTTAATCCAATTCTTCCCTGATATATGCATACGGACGGACGGACATCACGAAGATAATAAGTGCTTTTCAGCAATGACGATTTGCTTCTCGAGGAGAATTAATGAATCGTTATCGACTTAAAACCTCTTTACAATGCGTCGAAAAACATTTTTATCCCTTGTTTCCGTTTTAATTCTGCGAGAGAGAGCAAAATGAAAAAATGTGCGACATTTGTCGCCCTTTTTAAAAATTGCGGCATTTGTTATTTCCTTCGGAGGTGTTCGCCATCAAAATGAGTTTTTTTATCCTAGGAGAGACATTGGACTAACAAGTCGAGTGTTCTCCGTGAGCGTCGATAAAATTAGCGCGTTTTTTATTTTTTTATTTTTCATGTGGTTATACCTCCAACACGTTCCGTCACTAGAGCCTCGTTCGTTTTATAACGTGGGGTTCTCCGCGAAGGTAAGGTTAATGTTTAAATGAGATAGGCTTAATAGCTAAGTTAGTGTTGCGTTGCGTATCACCATTCTACATAAACATGCATTTTACATAGAAATACAGGGTGACCCAAAAGTCATTGAAAGATTTGTTTTTATTATAGTTTTTTTGACTGAAATTGAAATTGCAAATATTGGTTTTATTCATTGATTGGTGTAATTATCCATTATGTGTTTCCCGAGACTCCTTTATTTATATCTGAAAAAGTAAAAATAAAAAACTTAAAAATAAAAAAGTTATAATAAGGAAAGTCGTTCAGTGACTTTTGGGCCATCCTGTATAATTTTTTGGACAATTAATACTTCCAAAATGACATTTACTTTTAGAACGAAATCAATTTTGCATTAAAAGTTTGAATGTAACCCTATCCGTCGCTAAAAAAGTTTTGAAAACTCAAAACTTTTGAAGAATAAGTGGCATTAATGCGGAAATGTACGCTCAAATTTCCAGCTTTCCATTTTTTTTTATACCTTTAGAGAAAACAAAATTTTAAATTGCCCCTCAGCCCCCGAACTTTTAATTTTTTCAAAACTCAAACCTAAAGAAAAAAGAAATTACAGCAGTACGGAGATATATCCTCCAGGTGTCAGTCTATATCATTTAAGGTTTCATCACAATTTCGATTTAAGCAAGTGCACAGATAGAGAGATGGCAAAGTGAAACTATAAGCGTATTTTTTTAAACGTTCTAAAAATAAACGAGAGCCGAGGTGTTTAAACTACTTTTCAAATATCCCTGAAGGATGACGAGCATAACAGGTAATCCGTAAGAAATAGATCGGTGTAGCTAATTAAGTCATCCACAATCGACTGATAACTGATTATTTTTAGAAATATTAGTGTAAAATTTGATTATCCTCGTGAAATTCTTCCTTCGGACAACTGAATGGTTAAAAATCACATTAAAAATGCGTTTTGGATTTTTTTTGGTGATGATGTGCAGAAAGCAGATTAATATGTTGCCAGTCGAACGTTTAGCTGTTTCTCGTAATACCTTAATAATATGCACTCTGTTATCTTAAGTTTCATTTAAAGGTATAATATTTTAAATGGGAGTCTTGGATCAATTTTGTATATATTTTTTAAACGCAAACTCGAAGCTTGTTTAATTTTTCTCAATTCAAAATATAGAGCGTTGAAAAGAGACTTTCATTGCGGAAGATTTTCTGCACATTTAAAAACAAAACTTTTCCGTTTTATTGTGATTAATTTGTTTTGTTGCGTCTATAATGAACTTGTCTTGTTTCCGCTGAAATCACCGCCAAAAATACACTATTTAAAAATTCAGTTGAAGCATACAATTCTAGATATAAACCCATTTCATTCAGAATTTTATTTGTCGAAAGGACTCATATGAGTATGAAATTTAATATGTGCATTTTGATATCATTAGCTTTAAACTTAAAAATTTAACAATAATTTGTAATCTCTCATGGATAAGTTTTATAGAAATATTGTATGACAGCGCGATTCATGTGTTGCTTTATATTTTGAACGGATTGCCATATTATTTAATTTGCCTCGTGTTGAGTTTTACGACGCAGTTTGGTATCATAAAATACAAGAAGTCGATAAGATATCCAGTATAAAATTTTGTGTGGCTTATCCAAAATCGTCCAGTTCCGATCGATAATGCAAGTACGATAAGGTTAACGTGGTCGTAATTCTCATATTCTCATTTAACGTTTTCTCGAATGATGAAAATGACTTTTTTTATGCGATTCACTGAGGATCCGCGCATTTTCTTTTTCCATTCAATTATAATTTACACATTTGAACGCCGTATCATATCCGGACCAAAAACATTTAGGAGGATATCATCATTGTTCGTGTAAATTCGTAAAATGGCCCGCGGCGCTATGTTTTGTGTAGTAGATCGTCATTAAATGTGGATCATTATAAATTCTGAAGGTTTTTAAATAAATATATAGGCATGGTAATACAAATCTTCCTGTCATCTTGCCAAAATATAGGTGAAACTGTTCATTATTGTATTTATTTATTTATTTCTTACTACGGCGAGGTTGAGGCCATATGGCCCCTTCTTCCACCTAACCATTATGATACACAATATGATAAATATAAATGTACAGAATTCAATACAAATCAATATAGAGAAATGAAAATCATTTCAAGGTATTCATAAATAATAAAAAATAAGAATAGTACAGCACAAATATACACAAAGTAAAATAATAAAAATCATCATCACTGCCCTGTTTGCTGATGGATATAGTGATGTGCTGATATTTAAATGAAGGATAGAAGGAAAAATACAGAGGAAAGTATTACATTTTTATGAGGACCTAATGCTGGCTAAGTATTTAGCGCAATGTACTGATATTTTTTGCAATTTAAAAAACAAAACTAGAAAAACTGCTTTGTAAAAAATTGTGTTTGAACTGGGAGGCAGCTCTAGCGGTTGTAACATTTCAGTCGCTTAAAAATATGAAAACCCTTTCAATAGCCTTTATGCTATATAAGCTAATTGGATAGTTACGCCGATGCCTAGTGCAACTACACCATCAAATAGTACAAGAGAAGTCGTAGAGATGGCATTACCGTGACTATAGAATTCCCATCGTATTAGAGGAATAATTCAAGGCTAAAATTTTTGAAATGTAAAATACTTGTATTTAAATGCATTAGAGACTTAACTAATTCTGCTTATAATTTAGAGTTTGTGTATAAATTTGTTTAATACTGATATTATTAATCTTTATTGTAAATTTATAATATATCCAGCCTTAGAATTTTTTATAATTTATAAATGTTTATTTTATGTAGTCTTGTGTGTTGTTCAAGGTACCATTTCTCCTAAGATTTTATAACTGCCCAGCTATTCATTGCATTACCTTTTAGATACCATTGCGCGTAGGCAAGAGGGAATCAGCAGATAGTAAAAAAAATTATGATACAAAGAGTCAAGTTAAATAATAGAATAAAAAGATGTGAACAATAAGGTCATGAAAATCCGTAGGATTGTATGCATGTGCAATGATTATTAGCGATAATAATAATAATTTAGCGTGCTTCCAATATATGCAATGTAAATTGATTTAAAATTTTGACATTTGGGAAGGCGAAAAAATCCTGTACTTGACCGGGAATCGAACCCGAGTCAAGTTTAAGATTTATGCGCAAATGCATAATATATCATTTCCTCAACTTTCCATCTTGTAAATTGATTTACTTCATCACTTAGTTTGCACATATTGAACACGAAACAAATTATTTTAATTATACCCTTTATATATATATATCTAAGTTCCATAATAGGCATCGGGGAATATTATTTTCGATAACGTGATTTTTTTAAAAGAAATATTTAACTTTTCCTGTAGAAATCCAATATTTCCCGAATTTACGCGCTATCTTCAAGAAACCGACCAGCTAACCTTTGTATGTACTCTATTGATTCGCGAGACTACGACATATTGTTATGTTATATACTTCCATCTGCCTCTGGATTTCCACGAAAGTGCCGAAGGAGTTCCGTTATGTTAAAACATTTGCCAGTTTCGCACCACTAGCTGGAAGGGCAACAGGTACGCTTTCCTATACCTCTTTTGTCTTTTGCTCTCTTCCACATTTTAGGAAGTATCGATCTAGCCCTGTTAATAAACATTATCTTTCTCTTTGGTCTTCTCTCTCACTTGTTCATTTTCCCTTCACTCTTCCCTCTCTTCTCTTTGTCACTCCCTTTCTTTCACTCTCTCTCTCCCTATGTCTTCCCCACTATCTACCTCTATCTTTTCTGACAGATATTTCCCCTCTTTTCCTCTCCCTCTTTTTCTATTTTCCTCCCTCTACCCCTCTCTCTTAACGTATTTCTCCATGTATATCACCCACTTTCTTTCTCTGTCGCCCTGCTTCAATATATATCTTTATATATAATTACTCAATATCTGTACGTCCATCTGTTCGTCCGTCTATCTGTCTGTCTGTCAGTCCGTCTGTCTGTCTGTCCGTCCGTACGTCTGTCCGTCCGTACGTCTGTCTGTCTGTCCGTCTGTCCCCTCTTTTATCTCTTGAACACTTTGTCATAGAGAAATGCTGTAAATATCATATTGTTTCTGCCAACTAGGAGACCCGGGACAACTATTTTCGTTTACGGAAGTATCCCAGATTCGGCTCCGGGAAACGGTTATATTTTTCCATATGTTTACACAGGAGTTTCGATTTTTCAAGGTTTGATTCATTAAACTACGTCAAACTTAATATATTTCAATGTTAATAATTAAAGGTTATTATTATTCAGTAAACTACATGTGGGCTGTGGGCATTTTTAATAGTCTGCCTTTCTTCCTCTCTTTCTAATTAACCCTCTTCCTCTTTCCCTCTCTCCTTCCTTCTCTTATTCTTTCCGCATATTTCTTTTTATCTCTACTCCTCTCTAACCTTTTATCACTTTTTTCCTACTCCTTCACCACTTTCTTTTCTCGCACAACAAAAACAAATTTGCCGAAACTTTTGAATAACACGTTTTCGTCTGGACTAAGCAAAACACCTTTTATCCAAGGCACCCTTTTTTATTCGTCATTTTTTTCGACCTTTCGAACGTCGCGCACATGTAAATCCCGCACGTGTAGCATGTACGAGACGGGGAGACAGTGGGGGAGAGAGGAGAAGATGAGGGTGCGTCCTGTGCCGATCCACCCTAACGCAGGTCGCACCATCCATGTCACGAGCAGATGTTGGTCATCCGTATCGACTGGAACCGCGCCCACGCTTCCGCTGGAATGGGACACGAGAGGGAGGGGGCGGAAGAGGAAGGTAGGAAGGGGGAGTGAAGGAGTTAGATCTGATCAGGGAGGAAGCGAGAGAGGGGAAGGGGTCGTTCCCGACACCTGTCGCGGGGGATGACGGGAAAGAGAGGGACCGAGTTGCGAAGACGGAACTGCCGCCGATTCAATGCCGCGACTCGCGAACGGGCGAGGAAAATCGAACGGTTCATCGCAATGCAGCTGATGACGATATAGGTGAGATTATTTTTTAAATGACGTCAGAGCAATAAAATATTCTTCGTTAATTAATTTATTTCTTTATTCATTACTATTTCACATACAGCACACAATGGGCCAATTTGCAGTGAAATCTATAATTCGACAAAGAACAAACACAAACATTTATGTCCTAGGTGGGATTCGAACCCGCGACCTTAGTATCCGTTAGTATTTAACCATATAATTCACATTTACAGCTATTTCATTGCAAAAATTTCCCTTAATCGAATACTTTCAGAGACATCATACGAAATAAGTCTAAAGGAAGATCCAGGATAACAGTTGAATGGACGATGAGGGATGCTTTAATAGTCGCCAAGCGATTCGGAAAACCAGTTACGCATTTCGGCTACAGAGGATCGGTCTTCCATATCCATCAATGGATCGTTGATTTGATTTTGGGATTTTCCACCGTTTTGTAGATATCGGATTCATTCTGATAGACAATTGAATTTTAGCCGTAATGTGAACTCGGCATTTCGTTTCCAGAATATTACGTTCAGCTTATGAAATATTTTTTTCGGTAAATTGTCAATTATTTGCAAATATAAGCATAAGGATACGTGTATCGAAATAATTCGTTGAATTGCTCAATCAATAAGTATGTGTAGGAATTTGTTTTTGCTGAGATTTGGAGTGGCTAATGAGAGATTTATTATCTATTAAATTATAGCAGGAATTAATTGAATGTGTAAGAACTCCTGTACCTGACATAGCCATATGTGAACATCATCTATAATCTACTGAACCTCTACCTAGATAGTATATGCCACAACCCCGGCGTATAATGTGGTAAATCCCTTTCGTTGGTATCTTGATTTAGCGTCTTATTTAAGCGAAAATTAATTCGCCTATTTTTGCGTTTTGAAATTTCGGCCGCTCTACTAAGGGGGAAAGTATGATTATTAAATCAAATAAAACTTCTTCAATGCCGCTGTTTCAATAGTTATCGAAGTCATCTGGCACAACACTTCAAAACCTGTGCTGTTATATAATATTATTGTTGTTTTGGCTATGTTGATTCAAATTCCGTCAAGTCATTTATTTTGTTTTTGCTTTGCCAAAAACTTAGTCCCACACCCGTGTACAGTTTGTATAAAAAATATGTGTACTCTACAGTTACAGTAACTTACTGGCTTCGCCTTCAGCTGTTTTGTCAAGCCTGCGCCGCCGACATATCTCCTTCATTCTCTCTCGAATCAGTAAAATTGCAGCTCTTGGTTACGTGATAGTTTATAGCGCGTTTCATTTTATAAATGCGCTTGTTTTCGCTCTGTCTGCCGATCTATCCGTCTGTGCAATCGAATAAATTAAAAAGCAAGTAAACGATAAGATATATAAGAACGAAATTTGCAGGGTATATGTGATCTATGATGTCATTTATTTCGCTGCAAAAAATATTTTGGAGAAATCGATAGGCGTCTGGGGTTGCCATCAAAATTTTAAACTAAGATTCTGAGCGAATGGTTTCAGATGGAAAGTGAAAACTTTTAAATTAATTATTGAATGAATAACTTAATGTCATATAGTTCTATTAGTAGATTTATAAATAATTTTAAGTTTACAATTCTATATAAACCTCAATAAATAAAACGCGCTTTTACGTATTGCGTTTTTTCATTCTTTTCCTCCCGCGGAAGTGAAGTCGACACAGGTATCGATTGATCAGTTCTCTCTCGTTTCATAATTTGCTCAAGTAAAGTGCCTTCGCTATCACTTGGTCAGTCCTTTTATTTGACCTTTGTTCGTTTCGTTTTTAAATATTTCAAACAAAAAACGTATTTAATAATTATATTTAGGAAAACTTTGCTTGCGCCAATGAAAACGCAAGGCAAGTACGTATTTTTCTCGCCATGGGGACCATTGCCAAAAAATAAAGAACTTTAAAAATGTTATTTCAATTAAAGCTGTTAACGATAGGTAATACAATTTTTAAAGCAAGCTAAGAAAACAAGAGTATTTTGATGGAATGATCGATCATAATTACCACGAAGCTTTGACAATACGTATTTCTTTAAATTCATTGCAGTAGTGGTCCCGTTATTCCCGCCATTATTGCGCAAGTATTATTTTCCTTTTTTGAAATGGAAAAGGCTTCTAAGCGAACTGAAGTTGTAAAATTCATAGGGTAAAAACTCGTACGTATTTTTTAATTAATAAGTGTATCTTTCTGTATTTTTATTTAAACCCATGCGGATGAAAAGGGAGGGTTGCGATACACGGGGAAACAATACAATAGTAAATAAACAAAAACGTCTTCTCCGTAAAAAGGATATTAAAGATATCAGGCTCAAAAAATCTTTTGCGAAGTATTTACTACCATGCAAAATTTTCACTTTCCGTTAGTTATATTAGCGGCGAAGTAAAATTTTTAGTAGCAATATGATGAAAAAATCATTCGTCCCGTTGACATTTCCTTGCGAATGATTCAAGGAGATAAATTTACTTTTTTAAGGATGTTTCCATGCTCAATTTTTCATGCCTCCAATGAATCCTTATCATGGAGCAATTAACGCTCGAGTTCCTGCAAGTTTAGGAATAGGTCTTTGAAATGCGCGCCAGCATATTTCCTCATGCATCAAAATTCTATATGAAGATAAAAAGTAAAATGCATCAAAAATAAACTGATGTAGCCAACACATGACTTTCTCCATATTTATATGGAAAATTACATGTTGTTAGCTCTGGGATCGTTGTCAATATTTACTTCCGGTTGACAATTAAGAAAAGAAAAAGGAGCGTTACCAAGACTAAGCGTCAATTGTTAACAATAGTCTTCGGTAGGTGACGTGGTGGTGGCAGCTAAAAATATAAGATATCTCTGAAACAATGCATTTTATTGAAAAAATGTATCAAAAAAAGATTGTAGAAAATAAAATTTTCTACAACTTTTACTGTAATACATTTTTACATTTATCAAATATTAAAGCAAATCTTTCAAAATAACGGATGTGACAAGAGTAAACACCCATTTTCGGTCGAAAGATTTTTACCAAAAACTTTTAACTTTGATAAAAATGCTAAATATAAAATTTTGTGTTGACCTGATTAATAGTTTTTGAGTTAGAGCACCCACAAAAATCTGTCACATACAGACAGACATAGACATCAACGAGAAAATCGTCAAAACGTGTTCAGGGGACCTTAAAACATGTATTTCCGTTGAAATCTCGCATTCTCTTTTTTCATGAAAACAATACTTTCTCTATACTTCGTATATGGAGAAAGTAAAAACGCAGGAGCCTTTGAGCAAACGAAGTTACCCTGAGATGCGCGCAGAGCAATTGAGACGATGACGAATATTCTAAGGAAAACGTACTTGACGACTTGTCCAGATCAGCATTTCAGTCCCTTGACGTAGATAGGTTTTCACTTCAAAAATGACGTTAAATTTTCCTATTCGAAACGAATGTAAGGAAATTTTCTATTACTGGCGAGAAGGACGGGTGGGGCTGGAAATAATAAGATAAGAGGTCTGAGAGAATTTTGTAACACCCAAGACTGGTGACTTATAGGAAATCATAAGAATAAAGTTTACTGGTTTTACAGACGAAATATTGGCCACACACACACACACACACACACACATGTATCTACATATAGACAGTGGAACTTTCATAAGCCGATGATCAAGGGAAACAAAAAAATATTCGAGTTATAAAAAATTCGAATTATGGAAATACGTTTTTCTCATAGAAATGTTGCTCGTTAAAATTTATTCACTTCGAGGTACGAAAAAAATCGAGTTATAGGCGTTCGAGTGATGGAAGTTCCAACGTAATTTTATTTTTTTATATGTATTTGCAATAGAATACTTCGATTACTTCATATGCCACATTTTCACGCTTTTTGATTCAATTGAATTTTTCCATGAAAACGTGACAGATTCCATCAATTTGTCGCGGAATTCTTTCGCGTGACAGCAAAGAATCAAAGATTCCGGGAAGGTGAAAAAAAACCTTGTGATGTGTGATACTGACGTCAGATGGCAGTAAAGGACTTTCCCGTCTAAAATGATATTCGTCGTTCCATTACATTTCCGATGATAGGCCTGAAAATAACAAATGGTCTATACAATCTGACCTTTATCGGACCGGTAATAAAGAGTGGTTTTCCCTGTTGCTATTTTAAAATTATCAAGGAGTGCATGAATATTAAAGAGTTCGCTGGACTCGATGGGTTTCGGATTCGAAAATATAAAATTCGCTGACCGTTACGCAGTCGAAATTGTAGTTGAAGAATTGCTTAAGAACGGGGGTTATTATTACATGCTATATGATGATTTTTGAGAGGGGCAATGAAAGTGGTTCAACTAGAAATACCCTGTGTAAAACTTTTTTTCATAGGAACCATCGCATTGGGCCACCTCACGCAAGGTTCCCTAACTGCTTGCAGGAAGTACTGCATCGCCCCCCTAGTTCCTATTATGATCTCTGATTGCTCGAGGAAAAGGCGAACCTCGATATAGTCCTGCCCTACAGTCGATATCTCACGTTTAACCGTCGTGAACTCGTCTCCCAATATGCGCGGGTGCTCTAACTCACTGTTACTCAAACGGTGGGTTGCGACCCCCTTAAGGGGGTTGCGAGAGGATTTTTAAAGGGGTCGCAAGCACTCCTTACTGAGGCAAGCGATTTTATTCTGGTTTTAAGTGTCCCGAAGATTTTAATTTATCGGCGTGTTTTGATCAAAAAATAAAGAAAATTCTGTAGCTTCTCAACATACGAAACATTTTACCAATGCGTTATTTTTATATAATAAAAACAAACAAATTATATCTCAACCGTGATTAGTACTTAAAAAATTAAACTATACACCACATATTGTCTGAATATTTTTAATACACAGAGGTAGTTGTAAATAAAATAATAGTGCTAACCTTGTATTTATGGAGAGCACAAAATAAAAACTCTCTTACTATTAATTGCCTTATCATCGTCATATCCCCTCTGTATGGAAAAAAACAGGAGTGTTGTTTTGCTTCTCGAATATTATCCGGAGGTCGCGTCGACCAAACATCAGGACGGAGGGGGTCGCCTGACGAATCTGCCTGGGAACCACTGTTCTAACTAATCCTAAAACGTCGGCCAAACTTTCCAAGAGGCCTCAACCTATCCCTCACTCGAAGATCACGGCGTTCGAAGCAACATCTCTGCAGTATACTGAATAAAACAGGGAATCTCGTTATCTTACGCACCGAAGTAATGTCGGGATCAAATAGTGTTTCGCAATCAATTCGTGTAGACCGCCACGTGTATCGATGCATCCCTCCTGAGGCGCGAACTAGTTAAGCGCCGGCGGAACGGGAAATGGAAGGTGGGAGAAGGGGTCGAACGGAGAGGTGAATTAGTCGAGCGCAGGATAGCAAGGTAGGCGGTTGAAGTAGGGAGTTAGAAGGGGGAAGAGAGGGAGGGCGGCAGAAAACGGCAAGCTTCCTCGGGGGCAAGGAGCGAAGAGATATTTCTGAGCGGAGGACGGAGATGGAAAATATTTGAAGAGGAAATTGACGCTGTGAAGTTCGCGCGGAGGGGCGGGTTGCGAGGGAAGGAAGGGAGAGAGTCGCCTGGGACTTGGGTCGTGCGGAATAAAGGAGGGGGAGGAGAGTGGTGAGGAAGAGTAGAAAAGCGCGAGATAGGCGCCCCTGTGTGGAATGGAAGGGCTTGGATAGGGGGGGAGGGAGAAACGAAACGATTCAGATGGAGGAAGAGGGCAAATTGTTGGAGGGAGGAAGGTGGAGGAGGACGAAGGAGAAGGGTTTGGAGGTAGGAGTAGGGGTGAGAAGACGTTAAGGTTCGGAAAGTTGAGCAAATTCCTTCAAAATGACATCGCGATTGGGACTCATGCTTCCCATTCCGACCCTTTTTTTCGATTCGGAGTCAAAGTGGTGGGTGAACATTCAAGAGCGCGAGAGCTGACACGAGGCTCCATTCTCCCCCGTTAGGAATAAAATAAACCAAGTATAGGCACTGCAGTGTGTAGTGGTGTCCTCTGGGGGCAATTTCATAAAGCCTCCTATTCTTTTGATACCATTTTGTTACCGTTAAAAATCCTTATAGGTGAGTTATTTTTAGGTGTATCAAAATGAGTAGAAATATCTCTCGTGTGACGCAAATAAGTCCATGGCGAAACGAAGACCTCATTGAGATATTTTTTTTAATCGATGCATAAAATACTATGATTGAGGTGTATTCTTAAACTCCTTGAACTAACGACAATCTAGCTGCGTTTTAATAATCTCACGTATTTTACCGCTTAGTATTTATTTAATGCATCAGCATTTTCTTCAAATTTACTAGGATTTGATCCTTTGCGTTAACGGCAATACTCTAACTCAGTGTTTCTCGAAGTAAGGATCGCGACCCAGCACTGGATGTCAATGTTCATAAGGAAAATGTGAGCATTCGAAGCAATACCAACCGAAATACATAAATAATGACGAGGAATGGAAATCCCCAATTTAATAAATGCAAATCATTTTATATATATATTATATATATATATATATATATATATATATATATAACGCTACTTTAACCAGTAGGGATCCTTTTGAATATCTCGATCATTCAACAAATCTTTTTTTGGGGTTCGATTTCCTACTGTTTGTATGAAGGGGCGAACTTTTCTTCTGCTTTTATTATTTTTTCCTAAAAGTAGCAAAAGAAATTTTTAGCACTGAAAAGTTTTCGGAAAAATGGCATTATTAATAGAATATAAGCAAACATTGAGGAAACTTTAAAGAGCCAAACGTGTTTCTCCAGAAAATATTTTTATTTATTGCATTTTTAGATGTGAAATACCATATATGAACTGCAAAGCCAAATGAATGCATATTTTTTAACGTTTCTTTAGTCTAGTGAGCTCTTTTTTTTCCTTTGATGTTTTGTCCATAGGCGGAAGATGCTGACGTGGAAGTTTATGCCGTTTGCTATCGTACGAAGGAAAGAACTCTAACCCCATAAACATTCCAGCCTATGACACTCGCTAATCTTTTCTCTGTCCATTCCACTCGGAGAAGAATGGAGAGAATCGGTGAAAGTCCATGTAGGATACTTTCTCCCGTTAAATTGGACTACGGATAATAAGAAAGATGAGTTTATGAAACTCCGTCAGAAAATGCTTCAAGCTTAAAAGTGAGAGCATTGTGAGAATCTCAACAGCTTTCTCCATCATAATTTTTCCAGGCCCTGTCAATTATAATCAGCCATAGAGAGCTGCATAATACTGCCTTTGCAGTATAGAAAGCATGCAAATAGCTTGACCGTTGCTTGTTCCGGCCTCGATCGTTCGTCGCGCGCATGGAATCTTTTGAAATAGAGCGGTTAAGTTCTTTAATTGTTGAAGGAAAATCTAAACCATATCTTGACGAGGCTATACTTTTTGAAGGAATGTCTTCTATAAAATTTAGAGTTACTCTTTCGGAAAGCTTCGAGTTAGATGATTTCAATAATGAGTTTCAAGCAATTTTCGTCATTCCTAAAAGCAAACGGATCTGGGATCGTAAAGCGAGGTAGATAAGGATTAAGGACCTGATGTTTATAAATAACTACAACTACTTCTCAGCAAAGTATATTAGATTTAAATCAAGGTATTTTGGAAATCAATTCTGTCCTATGCACTCTCTTCCGTGTGATAATAATATATTAATAATAGTTTTATACGTATTGAGGATCTGTTAAATACGGCTTGTCATTTCATTGCTTTGATTCAGAGTAACCCTGTGATAAAAATGTGTGAAAGAGACGATTATGGAGCAACGTTCTCCAGCGAGGCAAAACAAAAATTTTTATTATTCGTAAATATTTTAATTATTTATTTTTATTAACTCTTAAACACTTTTTGCGTAAAAATTACTTTTAAAAAGTGACATGGACACCAATGTCACTAACAGGATTCGAGCCCGCAAACTTAGTACTGGATGGCGAACACCAGTGCCGACCGAAATTAATTCTATAAAGGAACGGTGTTGTGTTACAATTACATCCTCAGTGGATACTTTGTTTTGGTTTCGAAGTAATAAATATACTCACCACTGCTTTAAGCTACATGCGGCAGATCATATATTTTGGAATGCGTTACCTGATATCCGCTTAATTTGAGTTTGAGTTGTGCGTATCCTCAATGTTTCGACGATAGCGAAGAATTCCTGCGAGTCTACTAGCAGCGGTTCATAAAAATGAGGATCTATTTTTAGACTATAAGCTCACGGGGAAAACTCGAAGAGGCAGTGTTATTTTTATGGAAATCTCAGATATACGTCTGCTGTGGGCAAAAAGCCCTTCTCGATTCCAATAAACATAGCTTGGGTGAACGGTTTCCAAACTTGACGCATTCGCGACCCCCTCTTAAGGCAATCGACCTTATCGCGACCTCTTCAACCCTATCATTGTGCAAAAAACTGTTTTATATCCTAAATATACCCATGGGCGAACGTAAAAAGGAAACAAAAACACTTTCTTTGCGACCCTTCCGAAAAGCTTTCGCAATCTTCAAGTTGGGAACCGCTGCCTTAAATCATGGAAAACCGACCTCGACTCGAAATATTGTTTTGCAAACGATTCGTCTATTTTTTCGGCGTGATTTTTAATGTTGTTTTATCCCGTGCGAAACGGGTCACTATTATAGTTACTGTTTTTCATGTAATCCGCCATGCATTGTTCCCTTTTTATCACATTTCTCCATCCCCAACTCTCAGCTTAAATAGCGATTACCTGTTGTTGTTGAAGAGATTTACCTCACGAGGTTATTTTTAAAAGTATGAATGCCTATCCAGCAACGGTGAACCTCTTTACGGAGATAAAATGTAACCTCTGTCGCAAACATTACAACCTTTTTTCTTTTGTGGCTCGTGTTCCTTCTAGGATTTAGAATCGGAGACGAAAATTTCTCCGAATTCTGTCTTTTACGCCAAAAAGGTTTCCAACTGTTCACATCGCACAATATCTTCTCCCTTCCACTCGCTTACTAAGAAGAACTGCCCATCCAAACATCCACCGGCTCCTTTTCTCGGTGGATTATTCTTATATTCTTTATAAACGATGCATATTCGAAGGCCGCAATTTTCCATTCGATACCGACCATCCCTTCTTTGGTGATGCGTTGCTGAATCCTAGAAGCTCTGTCAGAGCGGAATTTTGAATACGGATTCCTTACCCGAGGTTCTTTACATCATATACAAGTGAACGACTCTTGGGAAAATTGCATATAGCTCATTTTCCTCGTCTCTCTTTCGCTGAAATGAAAGCGCTACAATATGCCCATGTCATACATACATTCCTTCACTTGCAGATATTTTGTGACACGTCTCCTGTTCATGAATTCTGTGGGTGGTTCCTTGAGGGACCTAAATAAAACGAGGCTATGTTTGTAAATTTGCGCGTGCATGTATATATACCTATATCTCCCATTTTCTCGCGGCTTATCTCGCTACATAGAGATACGCCGAAATAAATATTTTGAAGACTTGGTTTTTTGTAGTATTTGGAGGAATTACACAAATATTTAAAAACAAAATATTTAAAAAGAATTTTATTTAAATTTCTGATGTACCGAAGTTGATACAATCACGCATCGTAAAAACACGTATATATTACAAGTCTGTTGTAATAATACGCTTAATCTCAGCCCGTGACTCTCGGAATGGCAAGCAATACTACGAAATTGTAATTACAAATTTCATTTTAATGAAAGTAAAATTACGATTTTATTTTTTACTGTACATTTTTATGTATAACACTGGTACCGAATGAAAGTTTCATTGTCAACTCTCAACGGATTTCAAATCAAACAATTTAATAGACTGTGACTGAAAACTGTGCTTATTGACACTACAGCCATTTTCAGATTTTTATGATGAGGAAAATGAGTGAAAATATGACTTAATCCCAGTTAATTCCTATTTTCTTGAAAACATTCCTTAGTTGCACACCGTTTAAAATTTTGTAGTGGATTGTAGATAGGCATTATGAATTTTTTGAGTTATCATACACCTCGATCATACGAAAAAAATTATACACAGAATGATAAGAAGAAATGATATTTGCTTCATATTATGCGTAATATGCTTTTCCATCTTTCATTTAACTTGGGGTTCTATGTGATTCATCTGTATAAATTGTGGTAGTAATTATAGTCTATCTTGGTAAGTTCTTGAGCCCGAACTGCTATCCTGGGAACATATTTCATAGCCCAAATGTTCGCCCATGCTCCGGAAAACAATATTGATATTCAAACTCCAAACATGATATATTTATTTTCCATATTACACTTAAGAATTGTAACAGCATATAAATTGCACACGAACTACATCGTTTATAAAATTACCCTTCGCGTCAAATTTCTGTTTTGAATTTAAGCGATAAGAAATTAATAGCTTTTCGTTTTGTTATATTATTAATGCAAGGACTGTTAATTACGGAAGCGCATGAATAATTGTCCCTTAATTCCGATGATTGAATAGCTACATGAAAATTGAAGAATGGCGGTGAAAGTTTGCGGTTGCTTAATGGCTTTGAAAGACGATAAAACATCTCGTAGACAACTCTTATTCTAAACGGGCTATCAGAGGAAAGCGAGCTTCCTTTCAGCTGCGTCACATCTTGGAGTGGGATGTTTATGAGCCATCTTTACCGCTCCATTATCCCGTTTATCCTAGTGCGGCTTAAAGGGGGGATTAAGCATTTATCCATCAAGCGGACCTCGAACTTTGAAGGAACTGGATTGGAAGAGATGGGCGCTTTCACAAATGTTTAAACCAGATCTTTTAATTCGATTGACTGTATGACCATGGATAAACTAAAAAAATCCAGGCATTTGATTGAGGGTATATTAAAAATTCTGATTAATTCACCTCCTCTGCTACGTTCAATTCTTACTTGATGAAAGCTGGTATGTGTAACTTTTTTTGCCATGGTATACTAGTGGGACTAGTTATTCTTAACGATTAATTACCCATCATCATTACGAGTAATTTTTCTTAGAAATTTTTATCGATCAATCCTTATTTATTAGATACTAGTGTTATTGCCCGTCAAAAATTATGAGAATGCATGCATAACGTATATTATTGTTGAAATTAAAATAATTCCCATTCTCCCCTCTCATTCTCTACCTCGCTCACATTCTCCCCTTTTCTCCTATTCTTCCTTCCCGGGATTATATAAAAATCATGCATGCAGAATGAATACTTATTTGATGAACATTTCACTCGACAACTTTAATATGCCCAAATTATTTTAACTTTCTGGAACATACTATTACGTACATTTTATATTACTATTCCAAATAAAACGTTGTTTCATTAAAATAAAGTATAATAAATGTTATTTTTCAGTTCATATTCAAATATTACAACTGTACCTACTCAAAAAATAATAGAATACTTATTTATTTTCGTTAGGTACTGTCGTATTGTTTATCGTTGCCAATGTATTGCTTAAACTTCGAAATAACGTCAACATATCGTAAATATGTGAACAGAAGCGACACGACATTATAATCCCAGTCAATCATTTCCAATTACACGAACTCAACCCGAAAATGTAAATCACCAAGACGACCGAAGATTTTCATGCGAAAACACGTCAAATTTGCACATTAAAAATTAATTTTTGGACATATTTGACATCGTATTCGAAAATCGACGGCATTAAAACAAAATTCCGTCCCTGTAGGCGTTTGTTGTTTCAGGTCTTGAACTCCTACAATGATTCTAATTTTAACATTCAAATGATTAATCTGCTACATCAATACATTTAATCAAATTGATAAAATTAATCTTCCTGGAATCGAACCCATGACTTCAATGTGGACAGCGAGCTGTTTAAAATTTAAAAGTTGCGTTGCCAAGTATCTCCCGAGAGTTTGATCGAAGAAGATTGAAAAGTTTTGGATTCTAAGCGGTTTTCTAATTCTCCCATTTAACTCCGTGGACATGGGACAGACTGGCTAAAACTCAATTTTATATAGTAAGATTCCTGCTAAATCTTTTTCGAGGATTCGTTTTCAAGTCCCGGCAATATATTTTGTTAATTTATTTGGATAAATAATTCTACAAAATTTACGCATAAGCATTTTTACTATTTTTTAAATAAATTAACTAGGTTATATAGATTTTCATTGGAATTTATGAGGCGTAGCCAATAAATAGATGCACAAATTCAATAGCTAAGTATAATGTTCACGTTTTTGTAGTTAATTAATTGCCATCTATTGGAATGTTTCGCGGATGTAATTAGGTTCCGAATGTGGACCTAGGATCAAGGAAAATTCACCGCCAACAATTCATCGCCACGGAAAATTCAACCACCAGCAATTCACCGCCACGGAAGTCGTCGCCATGGGAAATTTATCGCCTTGTATAGATCATGTTGTTAACAAAGGCAGTATTAAAAAATGCGTGTGCGGACTCTGCACCGACAGAAGAATGGAAGTAAATTGTTGTTAAATTCCTAGTTGATAGATATCAATATTGCCTATATTTTATTCCTAGTTGATTGATATCAATATTACCTGTTTCATTATAATTTCTTACACGTCCCCCCTTCCTCCTCCCTCTACACACTTCTCCTTTTCTTCATTACATCCTCCTCCCGTTCCCCCCTCCCTTACTCGTTGTTAACTTTTTCTGCATATCATTATTTTTAAAATTCTCATTCGGTTGTCATAAACAATTGGCATATTACTTGTAAATGTGGATTACTTCCATTTCGTCCCCGGTCAAAAAATGAAACATTATCGTATTTATTAAAACCGCTATAGTTGGATTATTTTCCCTTATATTCTTCTGTCGGCGTAGAGTCCGCACACGCATTTTTAATACATCCTTTGTTAACAACATGATCCGTACAAGGCAATAAATTTTCCGCGGCGTTGAATTGCTGGCGATGAATTGATGGCGATGAATTGCTGGCGGTGAACTTTCCGGATACCTTGGACCTAAAATGTTCCTGGTTTTTGTTAGTGTCGTGAAATTGGAAATAAATAAATACAAGTAGCAGTTTCTAGAGAGAGACCCAAAAAGTATACGATGAATTAAAAACTGGTAACTCGCTACCCTTTGGTATCGTAAGTAGGTTATGCAGTCGATATCGTACTCTCATATTGGCCTTACGTGTGTCACTATATTGTATACTCTTTTTTATTTTTCACGATATTATTGGCCATTTCCAACCGCGTTTTGCAGTTTGCATCTATAGGTACTACCGCTATAGGTGTTTGTTCGTCGTGAGAACTACTATCCAATGCAAGCCTGAGAACCTTCTCCATGAAATGCACTTTGCCACGAAATTCACGCTATGATTATGGTAATCTAAAATCTCTCCATCAGAAATGGCAATTCGGAGGCAAGCACACTGGAAATGCACCGTTGAAACCGCAGTATATATGGCCATAATTTCTGACGCACGGCAAAGTGATGCTCATATACCACCGATCCCATCTCCAGGCGCGAATTTTATGACGTCATAATCCATTCTGACGCTTTATACGATAGTTTCGGTTCAGGAAAGCCAATCTAACGACAGCAATATGACCTAAAGGCAGATCATGTTGATGTTCACGTATGTTCTTGCACAAGCGTTTCACCGCCACAGCTTCGAGGAAAACTTAAAATAATAGATGGGTCTGGAAAGGAAAACGCGACCGGTTCATTGTATGAAGAAATAATAAAAATTGTTGCACGTGCAAACATGCAGGACATCAAACTCGATTTATATTTATGATATTGTGATGTTTAAAAATATCGAAATATTTGCTTTGAATTTAGTTGTTAGTTATTTATATCGCAGAGAACTATAAATATTATTCAACTGAGTGATAATTTGCGAATATTTTGTTATTTATCGTAGCACGGATGTGATAACTCTCTTTTTTCTACGAGTATTGTAACAATAAAATATAATTTTTTGTGGCACCGTACGTTCTCTACTTCTACGTACTATTTACCTATACTTCTTTTTTGACCTTTATAGAGGCATTTTAAAAATTAAAATCGTAAGTAATAATAATAAATAGGTCATTATTTTTTACAAAGCTCTATTGAAAAATAAAGGATATCGCGTTAAAAACGATCTGAAAAATGTTTCAAAAACTTCGCAGTTCAAATTCAAAATGATTCGGCTTTAACCAATTCATGCAACATGCATTTCATAACTTGCTTAAAAATATAAAGTTCCACAGACCCTTATAAAATAAATATTATGAGGAATAATATTTTTCTGATACTTTTCGTAGCCAAGTAGCATTCAGTACGTCGCATTCTCTTTTGCCAAGATTCCATTCCTTTGCTATTCAGTTTATAAGAATGTTCATAATTTTTACTATATATATATATATATATATATATATATATATATATATATATATATATATATATATATATATATATAGAACAAATTCGAATGTTTTCATGTTACAAAAATAGTTATGCAACTAGCTTCTTTTAAGATGAGTTTCGTAGTCAACTGGAATAACTGGCATTTCCCTCGCTCGAGTTTTTCAAGATTTCTATTGATTTTATTGCATGATTTTCTAAAATTAACAAAAGCTGAATCATTGAGATATCCTTAAATTGAATGCTATTCTGCCAATTGCTCCAGGATGTAATAAATTAAAATCGTGCGAAGCGAATCAAAACAACGCATGTCCATGATTGCCAACTCTAAATAAGTAATATTAATAATAATCGGTCGTGATGAAAAACTTTAGTCATCTTCTGTTGAAAAATTTTGCATGTTTATTTTCTTTTAATTAAAAATTCTAAGTTAAAGTAAACAACATGCGATATAATAATTTGTACAGTTACAACTTTTTAGCTATTTTAGGGTCAATTATCTATGTTCATTTATTCATATCAGAAAAATACGAAAACCTTTTACAATTTTAATATTGAAATTGAATTAATTAAGAAAGGGAAAAGTAACTTGAATCATGAAACTATTGGTCGTTTATTATTTTACATTCTGTAACTTCTTCTTTACAACACATCAGACCGATGCCCTTTTTGCGCATAGAATAAATAATATTTGAAGTTTAATTAATTTTAACATTCATACGACATAATAAGGAAATCAGCAATTTTGTTAATGTTATAAAAGTTAGTGGGGAGGTGAAAAAGTCATTCAACATTTTCAATAAATCAGCATTTACTTTCTGAAATTTGAATCCAATGTTTTTATAGCGAGTACATTTCCTTACATTGGCACACAAAGTTAATTTTACGTAACTATAACAACATTATTTGAGCATTTGGATTTTTTAAATATAGGATTACAGCTTATGTTGTCCATCCATCTAGTTCGTATTCTTGAATTAAAAATGTATTTAATATTTTTAAATTAACCAGTTTATTGAGAAACTTCTTCTGTCAGTCTTTAAACTAAGAAAAACTGAGGATCACATCATGCAATGAAATATACGATTGCAACATTATTGATATATATATGAGTAAATCGTTCTCAGCTGTGAACTCTACTTCTGCATACAGATATGACTGTGTCACAGCTCACGAAGTCTCTATATCCTCCTCCCTCCCTTTTATCTATATTATTCAACAGAGAGAGAACGAGGGAAAAAAACAAACACCGTTCAGTAAAAAATAGAGCCAATTCCTCGACTCCATCATCCTCAGAGAAATCCCTTTCCCCCTTCCTTTCCCGTCCTCCATTTTCTTCCACCTGTCTCTCATCGCTCCCTTTATTTATTCATGCGATCATCATTTCCACGCGTCTTCATGCCTCTTTTATCGTCACCTCTTTCGACGCGAGTCAACTTTTTTTCTCCCTCTTCCTCGCCACTCTCTGCCCTCCCACTACACTCGCCTTAAAGGCAATCCTGTTCCATCGGTCGGTTTCTCCCACTCTCTAACTCATACCTCCAATTTTGCCGTCTTCCCCCACTCCAGTCCTCATCCCTCCCACAAACCCTCCGCCCCTCACCCTGAAGCTCTCATCTCTATCCGTCCCCTCAATTATTAAAACCTCCATCTTGTCCTTATTCCTCTCTCGCGCCTTATTAGATTTCATCTCCAGCTCTCTCTCTCCTTCCATTTCTCCCTCCCTCCATCTCTCCATACCTCTCTCCCTCTTCTCACCTCACTCACTCCTTTTCTGTCTCTCCCCCTCCCTTTCACTCTCTTACTTTATTCTCTAACAACCCTTCCCTCTCTTTCTCCTTTCGTCTTCCCTCTCTCCCCATTCCTATATTCTCAAATTGCGTATTTTTTTAACCTTTTTTGCGCGTTTTATTTTATGAATGCACTTACGTGTTTGCTCTAACTGTCCATCTATCCGTCTGCACAGTCGATTAAATAAGAATAGTAAGTAAACAATAAGAGATATAAGACTGAAATTTGTCAGGTGTGTGTTCTATGACGCCATTTATTACGCTGTCAAAGAAATATTTTGAAGAAATCGTTGGGTGGTAGGGAGCCGCCTTCAAAGTTATTAAATTAAGATTCTGAGCAAATGGTTATCGATAGAAATTTAAAATTCTTCACTGTTTGCGTGACCGTTAATGCTATAAATAACACTGCAGAAGAATCGTTTTTAGAAAGTCGATAGGCAGCGGGGGATGCCTTCAAAATTATCTAATTAAGATTCTGAGCAAATTATTATAGATAGAATGTTAACATTTTTAAAATTAATTTTTGAATAAATTATTTTGTCATATAATGATATAACTAAATTTATTTTAAAAAATTAAGTTTACAATTCTAAATAAACCTCAATAAATATAACAGGCTTTTCCATATTGCGTCAGCAAATAATGCTCCCATGTTTAATATGTATATTTACGTATGCACGCGTACATGCGTATATTTATTTGTTTATGCATACAATTTTTTCCTTTATTGTTTTCTGAACTGCTGAGGAATTTTTCGCGGATTTTTTCACCTCTCTTCATTCATTAAATTTTAATTAAAAACTTTCCCGTTGAATTTCAACGGTCATTTCCCTAGTTAGTTATCAAGTTAATTTTTGAAGAATAAATAAACATATTCAAATTTTTCACATTAAGACTAAAAGAAAAAATAAAACAAACAAAAAAATTTTTGTCAGTAAATTTTATAAATCGCAAAAAAGTGTAAAAATAAAAATATTATAGTTTTGTTATTAATAACATATAAAATGCACTGAATGAAAAAATGTATTTTGAATTAATAGAGATATTGAATATATAAAAATTATGTTGCATTCTTTAAGACATCTGAACTAATTATTAGAATTGCAACATATCTTATACGTATATGCAATATCTCTATTAATTCAATAATTTAAATTTTTTGCTCATTCATTACGTTTTATATAAGTTATTAATAACAAAATTATAATATATTTTACACTTTTTGTGCACTTTATAAAGATTATTGACTTTTTTAAAAATTTAATTGTTTTATTTGTGTTAAACAAGGTGGATATATAACATATATTTTAGGTTAAAAACTTGGAATACATAATGAATTTAAAGTTTTAGCATATATTTGCCGCTCAAAATGGCCAATGAAATGAATATTTACTGTTTCGTTTGCATAAATACAGATCTTTTTATGCATGTTTTACGTCTAATCCGTGAAACGGCAGATTTTTCCGTAATTCGTGTAATGGCCAACAGCTTTATCCATTTCATGAAATAGGCAAATTTAGTGCCTAGTTTGTTCGTGAGTTGGGCAAAGACAATTTGCCTATTTAATGAATTGGGCAAACACTTGAAATACTGAATAAATTAAAACAGGTTATTATTGTTATTGTTCTCCGTCCGTCCATCTCTCTGATGTGTCTTACTCTCTGCATTTCGGAAACTAAGAAAGATAGAAGAAAATTTTTTAATGCAAAAGTTGTTTATCTTAACAAGGACATTACAGGAAAATAATTTGTATTGTTCGTCCGTTCGTCCGGTCGTCTGTCGATCGGTTTTACCTCAAGGATTCGGCTATTTCCCGGATTCGGCGTAACACATGCACTCTCAAAAAACCATACCTAGGGCTTAGGGCAGAGCTGGCGAATCTTATCTAGCTCGCGTGCCAAAATTAACTTAGAGAAAATTTGCCTCTTTGCGTGTTATCTGGGTCTATTCTTACAATGAAGCGTATAGTATGTCTTTTCCCACACTGGAAGAAATTTATATTATTTGATTCAAATGATATATTGAAAACAAAGTATGAAATATAGCTTTTTATCGAATTATTAGAACGAATCCCACATCTTCTAGACTTTAAAATATTATTAACCGTTAACGAAAAATAAGGCTCATTAATGGATAATGTTATCTTCAGTTGAGGTGGTACTCTCTAAAAAACATTAGGTATCTCATGAAAAATCGTTGTACATGAAAACGATTTAATAAATAACAAGAATTAAGTAATGAAGAAGATGTATGACATGAACGGACTGATCCGAGGCATCAACCTCCGTTTGTCAAATTCCAGTTAAATACTTATCGGATGTTAACGATATAATAAAAATGTCAGATACTGAATTCTGTGCTGATGCCAGGGGCAGATTGGGCCGCCAGAACACAGAGCATAATCCCTGTGGGCCGATGACACCTTTGGGACGGTTCCTTCTCGGGCCAAGATGTTTTTTTTTCAAACTCTAAAGATATTAGATTTTCACACGCGTCTGCATGTAGGTAATTTCGGCGTCACCACACAAAACACAAAATTCTTTATCGTTCTTTTCAATTGCACCATACCTTCCAGTCCACCAATCCTTAAAAATCCTTTCACTTCCTTCACCGGAAAAATTTGCTTTTTTATTCCTCGATTCCGCCATTATTCAAGGATAAAAATTTAAAGCGATATAAACTGCTATTCACAAAAACAAAAATTACTTAAATTCACTTGAAAATCCGAAGCTCCAACAACTAATAAAATAAAAAGGAGCGTAAAGTGTTTACAATAGTCGCCGATAGGTGGTGTAGTTGTGGCAGTTAAAAAATGTAGTTTTAAAAATATCTCTTCAACAATACATTATATGAGAAAAAATCATAATATAACTGATGATACCTCTTGTAAACGAAGCCTCTCTTGCGCATTTTTCAACACGTACATTTATTAGATTTCCGGGATCACTTCTACCATGTCGCTGTATTAGCGAGTGGCACATTTCATTTTGTAGCGTGCCAACCAAAATCGTTCCGCGTGCCATAGGTTCGCCAACCTCGGCCTAGGGTATGGTGAGACACGTTTGTAATCGCATAATTTTCACAACTACGATAAATGCCATCATTATGTATCGGCAAATGTTCTATTTTATAAATTATCGGAAGTGAAGTAAATTTATAATGAGCACAGAGCTCTCTTGACGTTAATTTTATTCAATTATAATCATAAAACACTTTCGCATAATCTCGAGCTCAATTAAATGAATTCAATTACGCTCATGTGTCTACGGCTGTTTCTATTTTTTCCCGAAATCTATTAATAATTACAAATTAAAATGTCACAGTATATGTCGAAAATGTTGAAATCGTTTTTCTTCCATTTTGAAAGTCTCAACCGCAGCGTATTAATATTTAAACTGATATTGCCGAAATGAAAGGTGATTAACATTAATTAACGAATTCTCGTTGATTTAGACGAACCAAAAAAGTGATACAACCAGTAAAATATTCGATTCAGAATGGTTCAAACAGCTTTCCATATAATTGAACTCAACCGAAGTACATGGTTCTAAAATAATCTGGCCGATATTTATGGAATTGGAAAAAAGTATCCGTGTAGATGTTCAGTAATATTATTCAAAGAGGTTGAATCGAAAACTAAGTGAAAGGAACTTTTTGTGTATAAACCGATTATAACAATAAATATTTTTATAAAAATTGAAATGTATTTTTAAAATAGCTTTCCTGTTGGTATCAATCCTATTGACTATCTAAGCATTCATGGTTTATTTTTTATTCAGACCAAATTTCGATCACCGATTAAATATACGTTGTCGTTTTATAAAAAGTATGAAACAAGCATGAAAGTTTATTGATAATACCAATAGCATATTCTTAATCTGCAGGTAAATGGCTTTCATTAATTTTCTTATTCATAATTGACTTGAAAATCGGCTTAGTTGTCATCCATATTTTCGTGAACTAATCCAGATTAAATTAAAAATTCTAAGAAATTCAATTAAGGATAAACTACGAGTATAAAACGAATACCAGGTATTTTTGCGAAATCTATCAGTGCTCCACTTTCCAGGTATAAAATTTAGTAACATTCTAACCAGTCATTGGAGTATTTCTAAACTTAGATTTTAAGAGGGACGTTTAGCCATTTTATATAGAAAATCTATAGAAAAATTATTTAAGTTCAGCTTGTGTGAGAGCTACGTCTTTTGAATTGACACTTTAATTATTGATCACGTTTTTTATTATTACATCTAAAAACAAGATTCGCGATCTTAAGTCTCCTAAACTGGAATCCAAATACATATTATTCTTTGTTCAACATAGTTTCGATATCAGCGTTCAGGGGCAATACCGCCATCTTATTTGCAAGCTGGAAAACTGTTTATTCAAAGATCCATCAGCTCCCTTGATCTAGCTTCCCTCTTGTCATCCCATAATTTCACGGTACGGTTACTCCCACGCAAAACTGCCTCCCTAAATTGCTTCGCTTTTCGATTCGCAACGCCGCGTTTCTCATTTCGACGCCGTTAACGCCACCTGTGTACAAAACGCCGCATACTCATTCCCAGTCGCGCGAAACAATTTGCGTCTAGCCTCCTTTTCGCTTCCGATGCTCTCCATATACCTATCGTCCCTTCGTTCTCTCTCTCTCTCTTGCTCCCTCCATATATCGTCCTCTCTCTCCCTAACTCTTCCTCTATCGCCCCCTCCCTTTCTCCCTCTCGTTCTCTATCTCCATCTATCTCTCCATCTCTCTCTCTCCATTCCTCTCTCAACCTCTCTCCCCTTCTCTCTCTCAAATCTCTCTCCCCTTCTTTCTCTCCATCTATCTCCATTTCTCCCTCCTCTCTCCATCTCTCTCAACCTCACCTTGTCTCTCTCAATCTCTCTCCCCTTCTCTCTCCATCTCTCTCCTCTCTCTCCATCTCTCTCTCTCTCTCTCTCTCCCTGTATTTCTCTCTCACTATCTCTCTCACTATCTCTCTATACACCATCCCACTCTCTCGAACCAAGCCAATTTCCTTACGTCCACTTTCCCTCGCAAAATCCTTCTCTTCCTTTCCTTTCTCTTTCCCCAACTTCCTACCGATTTACTTTCGCTGTCTGAGGCATATCTCCATCTTCAAGACAGTTGTGATTAACTGCCAAGGCTTTATTAAATTCCTACGCGCTGCTGTAATCAATTAATTAGTCCTGTTTATTCATCTCACGTCTCATGGCGTCCGCGTTCCGCCGTTGGCACAATTCTCGAGCGTTTTGAAGGGAGAAAAGGAAGAGTGTTTGAAACGGAAAGCGTAGGTGTGTTTTTTCGGAGATGAGCGAGACGAACTTGTGATCGTTTGTTTACTAGTTCGGCTTTTTATACATGTGTCAGGGCGGAAAGCGTTTCGGAATGCTTTCTCCTACTAAGCGGCCGTCTTGGATCGTATGTCAAGTACCGTTCGGCTGTTTTTGAAATCAAAGCTTGTTTTCTCTCGTAGTGGGAACCGGAACGTGCGTGGGGGTATTTCGAGATGAAAGTTGATAACCTTTATGATTTAACCCATCTTTCCTTTTGGTTGGATTTGAAAGGTGGTTCTCAACTTTTTTCGTTGCGACCTTAAATTGGCAACCGCCAGATACCCACGACCCTAAGGCTTATGAAAAACCTTACATACATGTATATAATATTAATAAAAATGTACATTCATATAGAGAAATTTCGTAAAACACGCCTACGTCACCGCAGCAAACAGAGCCTTATTCACTATAAAATATGAAACATTTCGCAAAATATTTTTTCTTTCGATTACGCTTCACGACCCAAGGTTCGGGACCACTAGGTTAGAAGAAAAGAGACTTCTTTATCAAGAGAAGTCATATTTTTAAAAGCTTAAATATGGAACTGGGTTTTTATATTTTTTGATTTTGCAAGTTTATGAAGATCACACTAATAATTACTTTTTTTTAGATTTTCATTTGCGAATGACAAAAATGTATAATGGTGAATCTACAAAAAGGAAAAAATATTGCCACGAGTGGCTAATCGGCCGTCATTTCGCAATTTCTTTCGCTTGAAATCCGGTTTAACAACTTTCAGTGCTCTAGCGCCCAAACCGGATAAACTGCGACGTTGGAGGCATTTCTTTATTAAGCGAGCAGTTTTTGTACCGTGCTTGTTTGAATAAAATCCTATCTTCAGAAGAGACTAACGGTAAAAGTTACCGCTTCGTACTGTGGAAGTACTTTTTTTTTTAATTGACTACACATTTACTATCATTTTAACTAATTATTTTTCTCGTATACATTCGTGAAGTAACTGATTTCGTAAAAATGCTAGTAATGTAATCTTGCATAATTGAATATCATTCATTAAAATTTGGACAATATACATATCTAAAAACTATAAAATGGTTATGAAAGTTGGATGCGCATTTCGGCTGTAAAACAATCGTTTTCAGTGGTGAAGAAAGACTTGGTCCTTACCCGACCTATACTGTGAGTGTAGCGTTCTCGGGTTATTAGCCGGGTCATAATTCGTCTTTTTTATTGGTGTCTTTTATAGGTTAATACTACTGCTGACGGCTTCCATGTGGCCAAAATGCGCATGCGGTCTTCATAAATTTGTTGTGTTCATTGGAGATACCTATTCGTTTCAGCTATAAGGCAAACTCGATAATTCCTTATTGAATAATTTTGTATATTGAATATGACGCACGAAATTCAGGTCGATGGCCAAGATAATTCCTGTAACCGTAAAGCAGTTACGTTAACCAGAATGGCATTTCGATCACAAAGTAACCGCATTCTTGAATATTGAAAATATGCAAATTATCCCTGAATACGGGTAACTCGTAGGTGAGATCCGCATATGGTTTAAACAAGCAATTTAAATCCGTCGAATGAACGGTGTATTTTTTAATCAAACGCGCAGTTTTTTTTATTTTCCGAAGAAATATTAGAATATCTCTGATAGCCATAAACTACTGAGCAAATCATAAGTTCGCTCCATCTACATCAGTGCATCAGTTCTATTGTAGTTGTTATTTCCGTCTTTCGTTGTGTTATCTCTTGGATGAATTTTATAAGATTTAAAATTTTATTTTCATAAAATTCGATTTTCATAAAAGTTCAATCAAAATATCATCACTTAATATTATTCTAATTAATTTAAAATGATGTATTTTCGGAAACCGATGTGTGTCTATTCTTCTGCCGATATTGGAGCGAAATCGAAAATATTGCGACTGTGGTTGTGTTTATGTGCGGAACAACTGTTGCAAGTTTGTAGTCTTAGAAAAGTATGGCACCGAAATCGACCAACAATCTCCCACATTTTTTCATGGACGGTCGCTCATGACAGCTTACCAAACATTTTGTCGGTAAGCGGTAGTATGAAAATATATCTTGTAATTCTGAGATCCATCCATAGATGGCAGACTCTGAGCCACTTGTTTCCTAAAGCCTGGGACCTGTCAAATCCAAACATATAACGCGCTAAAAAGTTATTTATGAATTAATTTTGCTTGTAATTTTTTTCTTTACAGTAAATGAATATTGAGAATTGGGAACCTTTTTTAAAACTTTTGTTTACTAAAGAACTATTGACGATGATTTAAGCAATAAAAAGTTATTAATTTTCTTATTTAGATAAATTTCGTAATGATAAGGAGTGTGACATCACAATTGAAATCGAGTGTTAAATGCTATATATAATTTTATGATATCAACTTAACGTAATTTAATTCCGCTAAATGTCTTAAAGCAGTGGTGCCCAAACTACGGCCCGCCAAAGGTTTTTGTGCGGCCCGCGAAGCTATGGCGAAAAAGCAATATAAAAAATTTAACACAGAAATTCATTCATTTTTTGAAATTTTTAAAAATGAAACTAAATATTGAAGCTTTAGCCATGAAAACCTTATTTAGATTTGATTTTCACTGCCAACTTGGTCTCCGACTTGGTAAGTGTCCGCTGGGCTTCCTTCAACACCTTGTTGCCACCCTCATCATTACCTTTTCATTTCCTTAAGTCTATATATATATATATATATATATATATATATATATATATATATATATATATATATATATATATATATCTTTCTCGAGTCCCTCCACCAACATCACCTACCCCATCACCTCCAGAAGCAACTGCACCACCCGTAACGTCATTTACCTCCTTACCTGCACCATTTGTCCCGCGTTTTACGTAGGCCTCACCAGCAATCCGTTAAACATCCGCATGAACGGTCACCGGCATAGCGTTTCTCTCAGACGCCCCCTCCCAGTTGCATTACACGCCAATACCCACAATGTCCCCTTCAATAGTTGCTACAATGTTAGGATTATTCGCGCTTTACCCTATGACACTCCTGCCCCCCTTCTCCGACACTGGGAACTAGCACATATCCATCTTCTCGACTCTTTCTCTCCGCCTGGCCTCAACCTCCGCTAACCCTATTAGCCCCCTTACAATGTCTCCTTGTTACATTGTAGTTATTCGCACTTTCCCTTACCTCACTCCCTCTTTATTGGCTATCCATCCCTCCTACTCCCCACCTCCTCCAATCATCAACCTTCCCACATCACCCTGTCATTCCCCGCCCAGTGTGTCACTTGCAGATACTCTTTCGCTGAAGAAGGACATAGGCCCGATAAGCTTGCGTGTTTTTTCTGTTTTTTTTTTTGTGTTCGTGTGTTTTACGTGTTTCTTCGACGCCCCCAGCAGCCTGCTTGGTCCTCAACTTGGTAAGTGTCCGATATATATATATATACTAGTAGAAGGCGCTTGCATACTGCAAGCATTTCATGAAAAAACATTAATTTTTGAAAGAGATATTTCATCATGAGGAATATTTCTTTAATTCTAAAGATTTCTCCACAGGATCTGTTTTCGTTTTTTCACTATGGGAAAATAATGTAGTTAAACAATCACTAATTTTTACAATTTTAGAAATATTATACTTTTCCCACATTGGGTTAATAATGCCACACATTTCTGCCAAAGTTTAAATTTATAGCACAATTAAAAATGAAATTACATTTTTCTAAATGCTTAAATTTAAATAATTTTTAATGGCCGCAATAACAAATTCATGGATACATTGAAATATTTTTTCATTTATATAGACAAAGTTCTAAATAATTTAAAAATTTCAGCTCCCTAACTCGCCGCGTAGTGTCTAAACATTTACCTCATTGTTTAAACTTTAAGAATTTTTAACTGCCAAACAAAATAAAATATCAAAATTTGTATAATCCCTATTTCGTTTTTTTTACAAATCCTACCTCTAGAAATAATTTCAGCTCCGTATCACATTTGGAATTACATAAACCTTGAAAATTTGTTTAAACAATTGCGGATTTTTAGCGGCCGCATTGTTGCACTTTTTCAAGATTTTCGTTTTTTTTTAGTCGGATTTCACAAAATCCCACCTAAGAAAAAAATTTCGAATCTCCAGCTCATATGGAAGTGCCTAAACATTAGTATCCTCCTACTCCTCCTCCTCTTTAAGAAACGTCAATATAATTATATATATATATATATATATATATATATATATATATATATATATATATATAACTTCCGATTTAAACTCGAATACGGCCCGCCGAAGAATTGGCAACTTCCAATGCGGCCACTGATCTGGCCCGCCATTAGAAAAGTTTGGGCACCACTGTCTTAAAGCATGGGTACAAGATATCTAGAAACATGATTTAAGTTTTACACCCCAACTCTCCACGAACATTTCTTCGACACCTATCCAGCTCCCTAAAAATATAGAAACGCGAAACCAGAACCTCAGGCATCCGATTCTCGTTCGCGGCGGAATTTTCCCCATTTCATTTTGCACCGTGAATCATGTCCCGTCCAAAATTTTCATTTCTTCATCTAAATGCAAAACACGCGCGTCACTGTAAAACGGAATGAAATTTTCCTGCGAGTTTTGACGCGAAAAATTACAGCGATCCGGGAGAGACTGTTTATCTTCTGTCATCGTAACGAAAAAGTATCTTTAAAAAATACATCAAAAAGTAAGATCGAACGATTCCTCACCCACGCCTCCCTCCTTCCCAAACGCAGCGATTAATTATAACTTTTCGGGACAAGATAGCATCCTAGTAGTTTTAGCTCTGTTAGAGAAGGAAGAGCCCTTCCGTTTCCGAGCGTTCTCTCAGGGATCTTATCTCTAATCTCGCTCCCTTTTACTCCTCCCCCTCACCTCCAGGAGACCTGTCAAGGTCTGAGGTTTAAAAGTCGCGTTCGAGTGAGGTAGAGAAAATGGAAAATGAAGCGGCTGTCTACTTTTCGCAGCCAGGGGCGTTAAGTTTTACTGAGCAGGTTTGGGGGAAAAACCCTACGCTTCCGAGCTGAGGGAATGGTTCTCCTTTTGTCATACGCTTGATGCATTGTTATGGAAGGGGAATGAATAGGGAACTACTTGACTCCCTCGCTGATTGCTCGCACCGGAACTACTTCTGACGTCATCCAAGATTGCAAAAGCTATCCAAAGCTTTTAGGGGGTCGAATGGGTTTTTCATGTCTCGATTATATTTTATTGCTCGGTTTATTTTTTAGTTTGAATGATTATTCTTTCCCAGTTATCTTAATGTGTTTGCCCATCAAACACTAAATCAGAAGTCCCCAACCCGCGGGCCAAATGCGGCTCTCGAGAGCACTCTATGCGGCCCGCGAAGCTATGATGAAAAGGTTATAAGTAAAAATTGATAAAGACAATTTCATATTTTTCAGTATAATTATCGTCTCAAAATCTTTTCTGGTGGAGCTTTAACACTAATAATGTATTTAGACTTGATTTTTCCTAATATGAGACCACAGAATCCCTGGTAACTTCTAATGTAAACACTCATCCGGCTCGCCGAAGCTCTAGTGACTTCCAATGCGGCCTCCGAAGCATCCACAACTACGAATGCGGCCCACCATGTAATAAGGTTGGGCTTCGCTGCTTTAAATCGTCCTGAGTGATGAAATTATGATGGAAGATTCGTAAAAAATACTAGTGCAACGGTTTTAACAGAGATTAAAAATTCGATCTTAAGACGCGGTGATACTTGTTGTCAATAATGGAGATGCACTAATAGCACGTCTTTGTTTTCGGAAAATAGAAATCTCGACATAAGGTGCTTCATCAATTTGCGTCTGTTTTTGTATCCGAGCAGATTCTCTTTTACATAAGCGCCAACAGATACCCGCAAGCATGTAAACTAGTCGGTGAAGAAGACAACGCTTAGATTTTGGGTGGCATAGAATTTACTTCAGTTTGAACAATATATTGTGGCGAATTCCATTTATTTTGGCTCCAGATATTATTTTTGGTTTTCAAATTTCTATAAACATTTTCGTTCTTCATGAACCTTATCATAGGCAGGAAATAACTTCGTTTCTTACATCCTCGAATTTAAAATTCTCAAAAATTGGTTTGTGGTGAATAGATTTTAATGTTATCAGCGATACATTCTTATTATAAAAATTAATTTTAAAAACTGTTTAATCGATATATTAAAGTTTGGATTTCATTTTCTTGACCTCGCGTCCTTAGGGATAGCCGGTTGAGGTATTGTGAGAACCGAGATTGCGTCCATAACTCGGATTCTCGCGCATCTTCCGTTATGAAAGGGACTTCTCATCTCCGCAGTTTAATTTGCGGCTTTAATTTGGATTTATGATCCCTTTAGTCATAAGTTTATTTCCTATCTCCTCCTTTCCGCCTTGCGTTTATGAATCGCCACTCAAGTAATTATTCCCTTTCTGCGATGTTATCACAAACTCCAATGTAATGTCACCATAAAACAACAGAATTTATCTATATTTCTCTTTTTCTTTCTTTCTATTTTACCTCACTCACCCTGTAGAAAGAGGCATAATTGCGTTTTATATGAACTTTCCGTTTAAGTTTTTGAAACTCGTAAATTCCCAGTAGTTAGAATTTACGAATACAGGTTGAAGATTGTTTGAGAATGAGGTAAATGAAGTTTCCTGTCTTCTGTAAGGAATGAGAATCATTCCACTGATCAGATCTCAAATCGTCATCTATCCTCGCTGTTTTTTTAATAAACGTTTTCACCCGGTAAAAAAATTTCTTCGAAATAAAATCTTCGAATCCTTTATCAATCAACGATCAAAGTATACGTAACGCGTAACATCCAGGAAATCTTAGTCCGTGGCGATTTGGAGTACTCTCTGGATAAAATTCGGAAAATACCCATAAATAATGGCTGAAAGCGGGCAAAACTAAGGATAGACGGGTAGACGTAGTTATAAAAAGAGCAAATTACAGTTAAAGTTCTTAATATTACATATTAAGCGAAGACATTTTTTGAAGAAGCGCAAAACCATTTTTGTGCGGATTCATTAAATGCTATGTATGGAGTATAGCTTTATACGGGGCAGAAACATGGACGCTAAGGAAAACTGACATCAAATACCTGGAAAGCTTTGAAATGTGGACTTGGAGGAGAATGCTGAAGAAAAAATGGACAGATAGGATGAAAAACGATGAAGTGATACGAAGAGTAGGAGGGAAAGGAATGATTATACAGAATATTAGAAAGAGGAAAGCATATTGGGTTGGACATTACCTGAGGGGAGAGAGTATGATTAAAGACGTGTTAGAAGGAAAACTAGATGCAAAAAGGGAACGAGGTATGAAAAGGTTTCAGCTGATAGGCGATTTGAAAGGGAAAGAGAGTTATCAAGATATGAAGATGACAGCGGAAAATAGGAGTATATGGAGAACCAGGTTTAACCATGAATAATCACGGACCTGTCTACGGACAGACTACCTATGATGATGATGATTGTGTCAAACTGACACAATTTGTCTCTAAAAGACTATAATGAACTATAGGTGAATCATTACCGATGACCATTTATTTGTGGCCCAAATGCGCATTTACGTTACTATAATCATTTTATGACTAATGTAGAGACACATTGTGTCAATATTAGCTGTTTTTAATGTTCATAATAGGAATCCATGGAATAAAACATTAAGATGGCACTGTTACCAATAATTAATTCTCTATACATCTACATGTACACTATACCCTGCAAATCACGTCAATGGTGGACGGCAGTGGGTGCAATGCACCAAACATGTCCCTAGCAATTCTAATTTTTTTAAATCCTAATCGTCCTGGGGAAAAATGATCCTTCGTATTGCTCCGTTCTCCAGTGGGTCTCACGAATCTTCAGTTTACAACGAATATTTTTTTAAGGTTGCATCCAACAATCTATTAACCCATTAATGGCCGAAATTAGAAATTTAGGGATTGTTTGCCATAACTTCATTTTTAGGATGGCTGTACGTTGAATATTACAGAACGTGCTTACTTTTTTCTTTTCTTCGATCTTCTAAGTTTTTTGGAACGTATGACATTTCATACGCTGGCCATTAGAAGGTAAAAAATTCTCAATTTTATATGAACTTTAGTTTTGGTCTAATATTCTTTAATATATGATAACATGCATCCCAAATTGAAAAAAATAATGAACTCTCTGTGCCATATCAAAATTTTTCTCCTTAAGAAATATTAGAAAATATGGGTATGCTAGTAATTTTTACAAATTGCTAATACACTGGAAATAAACTATTTATGCAATTTCAAAATCTTTCTCTTTAACAGTAACACAAAAATATGGGTGAACTCATAACTTTAACAACTTCACTGATGCATGAGCACCAAAACTTGAAACGGTGTCGAATTGGTTTCTCGCGAAGGAATTGTTTCATTGAATTTCGGCCATAATACGGTTCCATTGCCTCATCCAATGAGAACTCCTTGCCAAAAGGTGCCAGGAGCTCCTTGAATTTCTCGTTCTAATATGTTATAAGAGGGAGAATCTTGTAAACTTTGTCCAACGGATCAATGCTTGAATTATCATTAAGATGGAAGTAACAGTGTATTTAACGGAAAGTGCCTCTAGACATCGCACCCATCAAAAGTGCATTGTTAGTATCACGGGGGGTTTCGCAGTACGTCTCGGTGCGGTACTTTACTGTAACCCGACAGGAGAAAAGTGGCTAAGTATTTGTACATATCTTCTTCATTTGACTTCCCTTCTGTTTTGGTAGGAATCGAAATTTTTCTTTAAGCGCAAAATTTATCGGTTTAGATGACCATTTTCCAGACAGCAACAAAGCTAAATTTCTTAATTGTTGTCCTCTAGAAAGGGAGATAGCCACGTAAAGATAAACGCAAGTAAAATCCAAGCCGTGGCGTGCCGTAGAGGAAGAATAGCCAACGCCAAGATAAAATTTACAAATGGATACATGCCTAAATATAGTCTATGAATACTTTTAAAGTGACTCAAATGATTTATGATATTAGAACATTGTTATCTTTTACCATTAACATTGAAAGATTTATCGCAACTTAAATCGATACATCTACTTACATTTGTTCGGTAACCAGGAGGTTGTTTATTGTTTACGTTTTGGCTAATAGTGTTGACATAATCCACATAATTTTATTGCTGCTTTAAAGGATTCGGTTCATTTATCCATGTGATTATTAAGTAAAACGTTAATGCGTAATTATATTAATGGTAAAACTTTACTTAAAATAATAAATCTTAATGTGAACATCGCTTGCGTAATTAAGGAGTGGGGAACGTTTGGTAAAGTTTGGATCTTTTTGGAGGGGGGGGGGGGCACCGGTCCCAAGCCCCAGAACCAGCTATTCAAAACTTGGGGTACCCAACAGTAAAAGTAAGTAAATATCAAATTTTATTGTATTATTTTCATTGTAATATGACATCAACATTGATATATCATTGTCGGGAAAGACAATAAAATTTCTCATTACCTTGTGAAGCGAAAATTCAGGGCTTATAGTGCATTCGGAGTAATTCCTATTTTAATGAAACTGCTCAACTACACCAAATATTCTTAGAAAAGCAGTCTGCCTTGATTATATGATGGATTCGCCATTAAGATACACCCACGAGCACAAGCCCGACTAAAATTTTTCAATGGTTTCTTTAGGTAGTAGTTTAAATCCCGTATGAACCTCTTCTCCGAATAACACATTTGAGAAATTTGGTGGCACCGACAGCGCGCGGCCCCGAGCAATAAAAATCGTTTGCTACTAAAAAGAAAACTCTTTCCCGAGCAAAACCTGTCGTTTCAGCTAGTTAGATATAATTGACCTACGATCTTCTGATCTGGACCGTTTTAAAGAAAAATAAATAACGATTCTTATTCTTATCGTCACATTTTGCCTACGATACAAAATCGCTCAAGTTATACGTTTTTTATGTATTGGAAAATTTTCAACTTTATAACTATATGTTACCTTGCCGACCGTGTCATTGTTAAACCTCGAGATTGTATTGTCATCTCAACACTTATACTATAGATATACGTAAAGTAAGCGTGCTTGGAATGTTTTAATACTTGAGAGAGAAAGAAAGAGACAGGAGGGAGTGAGAAAAAAGCGAGAGAAGAAAACAAAAGTAGGGAGAGGGAGGGAGACAGAGATAAAGGGAGAGATAGATAGATAATTTTCTTTATAAGGGCGAGATTGAGCCTAGGAAGTCTATTTTTCCAGAAAAGGAGAGAGGGAGGAAGAATTGGAGGAAGGAGGATGGGAGAGAGGAAGAGAGAAAAGGAGAAAGAATGGGAAGTGCCTTAAATTCAATACTGAATCCACGCATACACGTCGTATTTGACGGGCAATTACGCTAGTATGAATTATGATATGACGCACGATCATCAACGTAGCAGAGAAGCAACACTTAAATTGTTTAAACCTAATATGAACCTACGAGGTCGAGCTCGCCGGGTTAACATAACTCATTTCTATAGCTATAAGCAACAGATGCGCTGCTCCTGTTACAGCACGTGTCGTTCCGTTTCAATGGGCAGCCCTCTCGAACAATTGGCAATTTTGGTCACTCGTTCCTTTTTAATTGACCTCATTCAAACGCTTCGTGCAAAACCGATGATTGCTCGTCAGTGTACTATTTTTGGAAAAACACTCTATTATCGGCTTCACCTGCGCATCGATCGGTCAGGTCGATGCCTATTCCGGGCGCAACGAATTGAGTTATCTCGTGGAACGAAACGCGGCGCGACAGTCATCGTGCGGAAACCGGAGCAATGCAGATTATATTTATAGAAAGATGTTCATCCTCGTAGCCATCTCAACGCACGATCAGAACGGCTCAAAGTTATGGATACCAGTCGTGTAAGATACGATATGGACGGAAAAATTTCTCAACCTCTTTCTCTTCCAGTTTTATAGTGATTATTTCCTTCCAGGTAAACGTCTTTCCTGGTAATAACATTTAATTAGAAGCTAATTTGTGTGGATTTATAGGAGTATATCATTACAAACTTAACAGCTACTTGTGAAATACTAGTAGGAAAAGTTCAAATTCATTATTTTTGTCGTGTGTGTTTTTAAACTTTTAAGATTTGGTGGGTAACGCGGCATATAACCCCAGAAATTTTTATATTAATAATTTACTTCTTTATTGCATTCTTCCATTGGGATTATAATTTAATACTACGAATGAGGTCCTCTTGGTTTAGGCGTATTTTACTAAAATCTAATAAAAGGAAGACAGTTGATGACGGAGACTTGCGGGTTTCGCTGCGAGGAAAACATGGTTATTGTTGAACATTTCGCACCCGTTGCAGCGCACATCTTAAGAGAGAGGTTCCCAACCTGGGGCTCGCGAAGACAGAAGGAATAGTTTAAATATTTTGTTTTGAGTTTTTTAAAGATGCGTTGCAGTGTTTTGCTAAAATTATTAAATTACAAAATTTACTGCACGGATCGTTCAGGATTACAGCGTAACCAATGTGAAGCTATACATACCTTTACAATTTATGAATAGGACTTTAGATTTGACCTAAATTAGATGAAAATTAATTCTCTCATATTCACAGAGTCCTTGTTTATATGGCACCAATAAATTTTATATTTGTTGGTAGATAGATAGGTATAAGGGGTAACGATAAGGCCGTGAATGTATAAAGGTTGGAAACCGCTGTCTTAAGGATCGGAAAGCACTAACTACGTTTTTCCAGGCAGCAAAACCCGATAGTGTACATTAACAACCAACACTGCCAAAGCCTTTGCCTAAAAGAGAAAATTTACAATAAAAATACATTTTACAACCATATATTTTTACAAATAGAAAAATCTTATCTTCCATTGTGAAATTGTTGGAATTGTTGTATTTTTGAGTTAAATATGGATAAGAATAAAAATATATTATCCATTTCATGATAAGTGAATGGGTTTCCTTAGCTGAGCTTTTCCTGCATTTGGTGGGATCGGGTCGATAGAACAATTCCAAAACGCTGGATATACAAGAGATTTTGATATGGAAATCCATGCCTTTCAACATCTCTTCTCGAGGTTGTCTCTTCCCTACGCTTGGTTTGGCGCAGCTTCGCTTTTGAGAGACAGCGCATAATATCAGCTTCATCTGGGATATAGACGCTCGCTATTCATATTTTGGCGGTGGTTTCACGAAAAATCAGTCGTATCTTCTACATGCGATATGATTTCCCCACAATTTAGATCCATCCTGCCTTATTCAGTCCACTTTTTCATTTTTTAAATAATTTCCTTGAATCAACCGTCTCAAAATAGATGAGGCATTATGGTGTAGTTGACCTCATAGTTTCGCCAAGCGAATCCTATTTATATTAAATGTCTTCAGATTGAACCACAGTTTAATTTTTTCTGTGTTTACAATAGAACACCTTTTCTCATTTATCGCAACAATCGGGATAACAGCATTTTGACAAAATAAGAAAATTATCATATCGTTTTCATTAAAATGAATGCTAATTTCTCCGAATTTTCGTTTGAAAAGTCCATGTTAATGCATATATCAGGAAGTCCTTAGCTCATGAGCATCCAGTTTAACATGTCTCGTTTATGGTAAGTAAATTACTTGCTTATTTTGATTATTTTTTAAGTTAAATTCCTCCGTTAAGAACGAGAATTTTTTCTCCGGAAACTTACCCTGTTAGAAGATTAGTGGTAGAATATCCGCACGACAAGTGGAAGACCTGGGTTCGATTCCTGGTCATAGCTGATTTTTTCTCCTGTTTCCAATTATCCATTACCCATTAATAGATCAGCTCTTTTAATTTCAATTTCATGGAATTAAACATAGTAGAGGCATCCACACTGAATTACATTATTAGAGCTTCAACAACGATATCGCCGGTTTAGATTCCTAACGCGGATGTGGAATTTTGTGAACGTATATTTTATTGAGATAATCTTGTTCTATTTGGCATTTAAAGCTGTTTTATTCAACGCAAAACAAATTAACGTATGTTTAAAAATGTGTGGTATTTTACTTTATTTGTCGTTTCAATGGATAAACAGAGGCAATTCAATCGTAAACATCGGCCAACACTTGTTTCTTTTGTTGAATATACACAAAAATAGAGCGAAAATTTATAAATAAAAATTCAAATTGACGTAACAATTATTTTATGAATAACTACTTGTTATGGTATAAGGTAAAAATCTCCAAATGCCGTAATGAAATAATAAAGTTGAGATACTCCACCAAGATAAGGGAAGGGGGGCAAAATTTATTATTTATTACGGCATTTGGAAATTTTTAACCTTATATCATTGTATGTGTGCCGTGAAGCTCATTCCAAATTATATTACCTGTTATATTTTGAACGCTTCTTTCTCTTGGTGCGAAAACTAGTGGTGGATCTTATTGGGCTTATACGGAAGGCTAAGATTAAAGGTACTGAGAAATCCCAGACATAAATCAGTCTAGAGGTAGCATTTGCTTAGACCACTTATGCTCATGCAATGGACATGATAAAAAAGTCTCCAGATCGGAAAGATTACGCTGGAATCCGCGTTAGTTTAATCTCAATTTTGGTCGATTTTGAATCTCACAAAACAAGACAGAATTTCCTTCTCTAAGGATCCTAACGGTAATATCTTCACAGCACGTTACAGAACCATCTAAAAACAATTGACACGACCCAGAGCTCTTAACTTATTACGATATGACATTTCGTCCGCAATCCCGCACTCAGTATCCATCGGGACTACATCTCCATCTCCATATTTGATATTAGGCATGATTTCCTTCAAAATTTTCCTTCGTAATTTGTCCATTTTCGGGATGCGTGTCTTTTTTATAACTTATATATTAACTTCACTCTCATAGGTAGTTGTTTCCGAACGTCAAAAATACAGAAATCGCCAAAAGACGGTAGAACGACTGACTGACGGAATACCTCAGCATCCGAAGTTTTAGTCTTAAGAGAACAGTGTTTATTATTACATGAAAAAATTATTAAAACTAAAAGTGCGTAAATTAAAATAATTTTTTATCAACTCCCTAAAAGGAAAATTTTTAATAGTTTTCTGGAGTCACTTCACTTTGTGCATTCTAAAAATTTTTAATCGTATGGGTTTCAAAATTGGCGTTCAGTATTGATTAAAGGTCTCATGGCAATAATTCACTTAATTTCAACGATTTGTTTCAGGTGTGCCATCAACCTTTTATTTTAACTTCGAGAACAAGATAACCCTCAAAATTGAAACCCTTACGGTAAAAAAATTTAAAAACTCGAAATCGAAGTAACTCCTACTGGATATTTTTTATATTTTAAATATAATAATTGATATAAAAATTAATTTAACATTATTTTATTAAATGGACATGATTTAGATACAATGTTCAACCCACCCACCCACACCCTTATGTCTGTGTTGCCTCTTCCTTACTCCTCCGTGACCTTTCCGGTTGGATTATACCCTTCAGGGAACCTCTCTACCCTTTTAAGCTCGTCCTAATTCTCTCGCTATCCACCTCCGCCTCCACTCTCTCCCCCCTCCTCCCCTCCTCTTCCATTCTCCTCAACTCTCATCCTTTAACTCACCCAACAGCATTAGGCCATGAGGTCCACTTATTTTTTTCTCATCCGGGAGTTTTGGAGGGAGGGAGAGAGAGAGGGAGACAGAGAAAGGGGAAGGGGTTTGCCTCGGGATGTAGTACCGTAGAGAGAGTATCGGGATCCTGGTAATCAACTAATCTCCGTTGCCTTCCCATCTCTCCCTCTCTCGGTATTTTTTTTTAATCCTGCGCCGAAGTTAGTTCGCATGTCCCTATTGTCCATCTCGAAAGTGTTCGAGAGTAATGTTCTTCCTCGCCGGATAATTAGGTTGTTAGGTCGCCCAAACAGCCTCGTTTGCGTAATGGCCGAAATGCTGAATTTTCGGTTTGAGGATATTGTTCAGGGGTGGCGTAATTCCGCGAGCGCCTGACGTGATTCGGCCGGGAATACAAATCTCGGTATAATGGTCGCAGTGAGCGGATTGCAAATCGGTTGAACCGTGGTATGTCCCTGATTAGAAACGTCATTTTGGTTTCTGTTCCTCGCTGTCTATAGGCACAGGCGTGACGTCGGTGTAGTGATAACGGAGCAATGTACGCTAAACAGCTTCCAACTGGATACGATGAAAAAGTTATATTAATCAATATTGCCGACTAACGTTTATATCTTGAGGGATACAGTGTTTGCGTAGTAATGAACAATATTCGCACATTTCTCACCAGAGTGATTGTAAACATACTGGCTTGTAAGCATTTGACATATTTGTCTTTCTGACTTTATAAATAATGTAAAGATTTATTAAACGTGTTATCGAGTTGAGTTCGCATGATGGCTCGAACGCAATAGGTGGTCGAGGTTACTCATGAGGCCTTTAATTAACTGAGAAAACCTAATGCTCATTTCCATAACAATGAATCCGAGGTCATTTTTAATGCTTGATTTTAATAATAATTAACCATCAATGACCATGGCTACGACTGTTTTCTCCTTGGAATACGCATATGGTTTTATCAACCGTTTAATGGCAAAAGTAGTTACCTTGACCAATAATGCTCAACTTTTCAATTCAAGGGCCGCATTGCACATTACCGCACTCATCGCGGGCAGTCGAAAATACAGTTTAAGAATAATTTAACAAAACTATTTGGTTAGGTTTTGTGGTCCATCTGACCTGATTTGTTTTTAATTTATTTATCTCTTATGGCAATTGAGAAGTGAAGCGAAATATTTATTTTTATAATATCCTATTTTCATTTTTTGCTATATTGTGTCCTTTATTAGAAGAAACTATGGCGGGCCTCACTGATCTACATCATCTCACTTTTCTCAAATTGCTGGTCTACTCCGCCAAAGACTGTCAAAAAAATTGAACAGCATTTCAAAAATAAAGTTTTTAATAATGATGTTTTGATACTTTTAAGTACGGAATAGTTTTTTCTTCCAGAATTTAACACATCTTTCTAAAGCTATTACTTAAACGTTTTAAACGAATTTCTAATGATTCGCAACAAAACCTTATTCCCATACTTTTTAGTTCACAATTTGAAAATCCTTCAGTAAATTAAATGGCGCTTGAAATAATTTAAAACAGCATTCCAAAATTTTGCGGCAACTGGACCATTTCCATTATTCCTTGCGCACACATGAACGCACGGGGATAATAAACGAGATTATGTTTGCCCTTTCTGTTTTTGAATCTCCAGGAAGATTTAGGAGGCAGGGATTAAAACAAACGGCGTCGCAGAAACCGTTACGTTTTCGAGAAAGAGACTACAGGTTTGCAGAGTTTGTTGGTTTACGGGCGACCCTCCATTAAATCACCAGAGGAGATGAACGCCCACGGCATAACAGGTAGGAGGAGGGTTGAGGTTAAGCGCACAGTTTAACGTCAAAAAGAGCGCAACGACGCCTTTTTTTTTCGACACATCCCTTACACTCTGTCATAATATTCGTTTGAGGCCCTCGTTTGGCATTTTTTTTCCGGAAAAAAAACAGTTTCCCTTTACGCGCAACCTTTACTTAACCAAAAAAGATGCAGAAATATTTTTATTTGAGAATTAACCTTTACCGTCTCCCTCGAGGGATGTCTTCTTCGAATCTCAAATTTGGTCGTTTTCCTTTTCGGGACTTGAAGAAAAAACGAACAAAAATCTTATTCTTTTTGTGTTTTGTTTTTCTCTCGACCTTCACCCTTTGCCATTTAGCTGCATAAATATCTACGGTTCAGTAATTTTGCTCTCGCTCTTTCAGGAAGCATCATCTCCGCAGACTTCCTTATTCTCTCTTTGTTTCTTTCTCTATTATTCTCTCGTTTTTAATTTCTCATTTATGAAATATGTATCGTATATGTCGAGGCAGTACTGTGGCCGTCAGATAAAAATAGGTGACTTTGATGAATACTCACGTTTTAGGCGTCCTCGTGTGCGGAAAAGTAGTTTTTGGGATTCCGTCTGTCCCTAGCCTGTCGTTTTTGCGCGGCTCAAGGGCGAAACGGTTCAAGGGAATCTGATAAAATTTCGTATATATATAGATTGTCCGCCGCAATGGAAACCTCGTTCTAATGAAAAATATCGTTCAAAAATTGAAAACAATTTATCCAAAGCGTTTTACACAAAATGTCGATTCCGTCAAATATGATATCTAGGATTTTAATCAAAATTCATTGTTATAGATATTTATATTTTAAATATGTTGTATTAAATTACGTTATGATTTTATATCGTTTTTATGCCCGGCTACCGTCAAGCTCTCCACTAAATAATTTAACCCCGCCATTCTAAACCTTTTTTCCGTCGCGACACGCATGACAGTCGATGGTCACCTGTGCTACACACTGTAAATTACCATCCGCCGAGCTAAAAATGGAGTAGTTTTTAATAATGAAGAGTATAAGCCTAAATATTTCTTATTGTTGCTAAAAAATGACGCAAGAGAAAGACAGAAACTCTACTTGACAAAGTTTATTTTATTTTTTACTAGCCGTTATTAAAATTTTTGGCGAGACACATCTCGGCTCTTCACAACACACTGGTTGAAAACAGTTGATCTAACCAATGACACTATACTAATGAAACTATACGTTTGTGCATTGCATTTAGCATAGATTTTAAAAGTGTATTACGTATTAAATTCGTGCAGGTAATGTATGCATGTTGTATATATGTCTCATTGTTCTTATATGTATCCTCTGTTTGAAGACACATTTTGAATACACTTGCTATATACCCAAGTGTCCTCGATCAAAATGAGTGAGCATAGGACTGCATATGTTTTAGGAGTCAAAGTGTAGGAATTCTTAAGTTTAGTATCATGAAATTTCTACGAATGCAAATGACTAATTACCGACGATCCTGTGTACATTTGCTTTTAACACGCAATTATAAAGTATTTTTTGTAAACGTGTAGATTTTTATTAGTACTAGGGGCTCTACCCCTACGCTCTTCGTGTTTAGCCTTGCTAAGCTGAAAATAGCTTTTTGGGATTGCTCTTATCAAGACCAATATTTTTTGTCCGAAATATCATTTTTTGAATATTTTAAACGCCCGCCATTTTGCTTCAAGATTTGAAAATGGAAATAGTTTTCCTAGGGTTCCCTAGCTTTATCTTTTTAATCACAACAGTTATGACAGCATCTCTCCGCCCTGAGATTGAAAGTTTAGCGCAATGCTCTTTAATAATATGTTTGTATAAACAATACATTTAAAATAATAGATCGAAGTTGTATTGTGGAAGACAATATAAACACTTGTTATATTAGTATTATATTTAATTTTAATTATTTCACACGTTTAATATCTAATTAAATTTACCTAATTTATAATTGAAATACATGCATTATAATTATCCTTCAGACTTCAGTTATTAAAATATAAATATTACCCATGTGAAGCTTGGATGTTATATTGCATATGAAACAATAAATGCTAATTTTATTGGCAATAGATATTATCTTAACTGCAGCTATCGTTACTCACTGTGCTTAGAAGTTTCTTGGCGCGGTCGTTCATTTGTAATATTCTAGCATACCAAAAATCAACAATTAATTGGTTGCCAAGCCCACAATTGAAAACACGAATTACGAAACATTTTAGCTACCGTATCACTCATTAACGGCGCTACAACATAGCACGTGCCGGCACGATGTTTTAATTTTAATAATAATGGAGATAAATCATTTTTCTCTTTCTTCATTCTTTTCCCATCCCTTATTTATGTTCATTTAAAGGTTGAGCTTATCAGTGTCTAACGCTCATCCTCCGTACGCTCTGAATCATGTTGGCCTGCTTTCTGCTTCTTTTTTAACAAAAAACTCCCCGTCGTCTGCTCTCGCGAATCAATTTGCAACACACCCCGCGGCTCTTAAGGAGATGCTAGCTAAGGAGGGAGCGCCACTTACAGGACCGCATCAACCCAGTTCTCTCCCAGAATATGTTGATACGTTGCTTTCATCTCGGTATCTAACGAGACGTGAGAAGATATCCTTGAGACGGATGTAAGGATGCAAATGGTAACGAATGGTAAATGTTTTGATAACCAAAGGGCATATGCATAGCTCACGCACACAAAGATATGTATATTGTTCGTCCGTGCATTTGTTTAACTACTTATTCAATAATTCTGATATCTTTCATAATAATTCGATTTCTAACCGCTTCATCAAGCGTGATTGACCAAAATAGGTATAGATCTAGTAATCTTTATATTTAGGATCGCGTTCTTTCAATTCAAAAACGTTGTTCCACATGCACACGGTATATCCAACAATTGGGCGGTGTTGTTTCAACAACCTTTATCTTTAAAATAATACAGATTTTACAGCACTTACCGTTATCATCATCATTGGTTATCTGCCCAGAGAGAGTTGCATCTTATTATATATTTTTGCGTGAAGCTGCCTGCATGCGTACGTAGGAAGCCTTCGTATATTTTATATGGGAGCTAAGTTTACGAGAATTCGTCGCTTTTCTTCCATTACTACTGCTTGGTTAATGCTAACTAAAGATTATAGCAAGGGTAGCTGCATCGGGCATATTATTAATTCTAAAATTTTCAACCTGGGGTCGTCCCGTCCCCTACTTGTTTGAAGGGACGGCGGAAGAGGCGTTAGCAGTTGACCCCCTTGGTGCTCTTCGTAAAGAGTAGGCTAATGTCGTCACCGGGTTTCTCTCCTCCCTTGTGAGTGTTCGGTGTGGAAGGAGTAATGGTTGTAACAACCTAAAAGGTAGATTAGCCAGAAATACAAGCAAACAAACATTAATTGAAATAAAACAATTATTGTAATTTCCACTGAACAAAATTTTATCGACCGGTTTCGCCTGTTACAGCATCATCAGGTGATTGCAATAATTGTCTTTTTTCTGATCAGTGGTGAAAAACTCCTTCAGCCAAAAAATTATAGGATAAGCCCTATGCATTTCACCCACTAAGTGGGCATCCTCAGGGGAGAACGTGCCTTGGCAGTGAACAGGGTTCAACTGAGGATGCCCACTTAGTGGGTGAAATGCATAGAGCTTATCCTATAATTTTTTGGCTGAAGGAGTTTTTCACCACTGATCAATTTGGAGCCAAAGTGTTTATGAGCTATCATCTACTGTCTTTTTTCTATTATGGAATATTTCCACAAAGTCGAGCCTTCCCAAGTGGAGTTTGCAAACAATAATTATTACAGGTTAAACCTGATTTTCTGCAGACTCCTCTTTTCAGAAATCATCTTCATTTATTGATAGCTGGGCTGTGTAGTCAGAGTCGTGGAGTCGGAAGCAATTGTGGCGCTCCTGGAGTCGGAGTAGGAGTCGGTGAATATGTAATGACTCCGGCTCCACTACTCCGGTTCTACACAAACTGAACACCTCGCCAGCCACCAAGTCCTGCTAGGCTACGTTACTAACTTCCAGCCACTTCAGGCTTTCCTATTACAAGTGGCACGATCTTGTTTCATTTGAACAGCACCCAGCGTAATAAATTACCAAATCATTATTTTAAATCAATTAAATTTGAAAAACTTTATCTATGAAACATCAGCGATAATTTCTCTTTTCGTTGAGTTTTGCATTATAATCGATTTAGGCTCGAAATTTGTTATTTAAATCTATCATTAGACTTAACTTTAACGCGCTTTAATGCTTGTAAGACAAGCTATGCCATTCTTTTATAGATAATTTGGAATTGTCTAGTCTTAAGTATATAAGTATTGTGTTATTTTCGTCAACTGTTTGTAATTTCATTAAAAAGGAAGGATAAAATAGACACTACTGTAGTTTCAATTCAAAGGTTAAAAAAATACCTGATGACATTATGTTGTTATGTACAATTGCGTCCTAGATACAATTAATATTCCTCATATATTAAGGCTGGAGTCGAGCTCGGAGCCGATGTCGGAGTCGGATACACAAAAAATTAATGAGTCGGAGTTGGAGACGGAGTCAAAGATTTTGGGTACCGACTCCACTGCCCTCTGTAATCTTCAAGTTATCTAGGATCAGAAGCTTTTATCTTTGTCTTACCCATCCAGTTTTTCTCTTACATGCCTTGAATCATGCTCTCTCCTCAGGTAATGTCCGATCCAGTTTGTTTTTGTCTTTCTTAGTATCTTTACGATCATTCGCTTTACTTATAATCTTCTTCGTGCTCCATTTTTTAGCGGTTAGATTAGTCCGCCTGTCCGTCTTAATGACGCGCTAACGCCTCCTAAACGAAAGCAGCAAGAGACTTCGTTTTTCGCGGTTCGATTCAATGTTCTGTCTCGTTATGCGTATTTCCTTGTGGAGGCTCTAGTGGCTAGCAGAATGGGAATAGAAATTTAATTTAAATTTCTCTTTTTTTGATAAACGTTTTGTTTTAAGAATTATTCTTCTTAATTATATTAAATTATATTTGTGATATTTTTCAGGCCAATCATACCAGTACACATACATTTTAACATTCTGTATTAACAACTTATTTTTTAAAACCGCCATTTACTGTCTGCTCTTTCCTACTATGTTATACTATCTGTCCATTTTATCTGCAGAATTCTTCCCCATACCACGGCTCATATATTTTAACTAATATAGACTTTTGCTAAAGTCATAAAAAGGATGAATAAGCGCTAATTGACAACAAAGAAGCTCTTCTTAGTGACCTTATATCGTTCGCTGATTTGAAAATGAATTTAGATTCAGGTATGATTCAGAAGCTCTTATCATAGGAAACCTATCTCCGATAACCTCTACTTGGATGTTGAAATGCGTTTGCCATATACTCTATATTTTAGGCTGGCTTCCAAAGGAAATATAGCCTTATGAAATAGTCTTGTATGTGTGTACCTGTGTCCCCCACTAACAACTTTTGAATCAATGGACCTATTTTCTTGGAATTTGGTATGAGGCTCATGCTACCAGAGCCCATCTCCGGGAAATACTTTATTTGGCGAAGATTGAAGTCCCGGGTGCAATTCCAGGAACGTTTTCTCCCTATTTGTTTTACATAGAAAGTCTCAAATCCATCGTGCAGAGATGTTTTCTTTAATACTTTAAAATAACCTAAAATTGTGATATCGGTACGAGGTTTGTACTGTTATAAGGGAAAAAGAATGTAGATTCTAATTCTTACCGCCAAATTTTGATAATTGATTGTATTTTCTTGAATTTCTACTAAAACATATCAGTTTCGCGTTTTAAATCGCATTTTATCGGATTGTTGCCATGGAAACTATTATTACCGAACTCGACTTGAGCATAGACGCATGAACAAATGGGTTATTTTCTTTTCCAATCGACTACCATTCAGCAATGGACAGTTGATCCATACCAGAGATGCCAATCAGTGAAAATGATTTTTACGGACAATATGGAAAAAAATTACGGACAGCCCAACATTTTACTGACATTTTTTTGCGTAATATTAATGTCTGAAAAGGACACAAGTGAACAATATTCAATGCTGTAATTCATGCACTGAAGCAGAAATTATATTTACGTTGTTTTAGCGCACTTAGGGAAACAGGAAATTTCGGATGTGTTCAGTAAAAATTCTAGGAACACAAATACTACATGATTTTTCATTCCGAGCATTTTGTTTGATATTTTTAATCTGTGCCCATTGAAAAAGAAAGGTTGCTGTACTTTTAAAAATATAACCAAAATGAGAAAATATAAGAAAAACATTTTTTTAAATCAGCGGTATTCAGCCTAAAGTACGCATATCCCTGGGGCTACGCAAGATCTTTCAAAGAGATACCATATTTAGGATATCAAATGTAAAATAAATAGCTATGCAACAAATATACCTAAATTACATAATGAGAAAGTTTGTGTGCATATATATGTATATATTTGTAGACTCTACCCAATAATAACCGAGTTTGTTAACTTTAAAATATACCTGAGGGCACGAATTTCGTCAAAAATATTTTAAGGGATATGCCGACTAAAAAGGTTGACTACCACTGCTTTAAATCTCTGGAAATTTCTTAGCATTTTTACGGACATCAAACCTGATCCATACATGTTAGCGTATGAACATTAGCATTTATTAAATCCGTTCATTTAAAAATATACATGCAAAATATGCCAAAAAGAGATTTTGACATTGCTTTTAGTATTTTAATCCTGATAATGCTCTATTAATTTGTTTTCCTATTTTTTCTCTATCATTGATAAACTATGAATTACAAATGGTGGGTATTTATGGTATGAGAATTCCTTGGAATGGCTAACAAATACTGAAACATTTCCTATCAATATAACTAATCAATTCGGGACGTCAACTTTCAGAAACCAGCCTGCATTAGTCCTGGTTTGGACTTCTTTTTTAATGGTTACATCAGTTACCTATTTTATTCATGCCATGAAATAAGCAAACCAAATTTTAATTTGAACTTTCTCACTGTCTTAGATTATCGAAATTTTCTTTCATAGTAGAATCAATGATCGGTAAATTACCACTGATTTCGACTGATTTGTGAGATGAAAGGAGGTCTGAGTAGATATAAAAAAGTAGTTAGTGAAAATGCTGATATGGAATGTAGCATTATATAGGTGGAAGTAATGGACTGTGATAAAAGGAGGTGTGAGCAGATTGAAGGGGTTTGAGATATATGGTGCGGACGTGAGAAAATTACCTAAGCTAAGAGAAAAACAAATGAAGCTTTAAACACAGTGGAGGAAGATGGTATCTTAATTACAATATTAAGAGAGAGACAGGAGAAATGGTTGCGTAGAATTTTGAGGCGAAGGTTTGTTGAAAGAATTCATAGAAGACAGGATACTAGGAATTAACTCGAATTAACGTGCAATCGAAACTGGCAATAACGTAACCAGCCGGCGAATCGCCGGTTCCGCGCAGCATTTTCTTCTGACTCATTTATCCTGCAAACAAAAGCAGATAAGGCTGTACTCCTTTCTTTATTACCAAGATAAGAGTTCAAGTTTTAATCTGTTTACATATACGCTTCAATGAACAAAATCGTCTTTTTCATTTTAATAAAGAAATATACACAACTTTGCCGCGTTATCACATTATGCCAATTTAGCCTCGCCGGATAAAGACATTGTGTTCTAACTCTATTTTCTAATGATTCAATTTATATTACTCTTTCTGCTTTTTCTTATTACAAAGTCGAGATAACAAAGCCTTTGATCGGGGATTTATTCACCTGCCACATTGCTTCAAAATATGCCACACCAAATCAGTCTAAAGGTATGAATGAATACCGTAGTTTACGATAAAACATCTAAATTACAATGGGAATGGGATTGACTTAAAAATAATGCTTGAGCGAGATTATATTATATTACACCTATTATATTTTTTCGCATTTCTGATTTCCTATTTGAAATTTCACGGCAACCTCTTACTCCATCACATCAAAATTTTCAAGCAAGATTGTCTATACTAATATATTTAAGATACATATAGTTTGTATAATTGTAAAATCTATTTTGATTGCAATTTTATACTATTTATTTAAAAATTGGAATTTGCATTATTGTTAAAGGCGTTGGAGATGTATGGAGCAGACTGGAGAAAATTATCTAAACTAAGAGAAAACAAATGAAGCTTTAAACACAATGGATAAAGACGGTATCTTAATTAGAACATGAAGAGAGTTAGAGAAATGGACAGACAATAAATGAGTCCGTAAAATGTTTGAGGCGAAGACCTGCCGAAAGAAGCCATAGAAGACACAATGCTAGCAAAGAGGCAGAGAGATAAGAAAGGGCAGTGCAGTCTTGAAAGAAGGAGGTGGTTTATAAGGTGATGATAAAAGCCTTAGATGGGATAAATTGGTTTGGCCGAGCCAAAAAATAACGAAAGTAAGAAAACTTAATAAAATGATTAAGTCACATAGTTCATCAAGATCGTATTCCGACGAATTCCTTGGAATAATATTCGTTAATCATCTAGACCAGGGGCAGGCAACTTAAACTCAGTAACGAACCACTCAAAGAAAAATATATTTTTTAATAAACCACAGAAATAAAAATCTATTAAACATAGAAATGCATTTGCTACTTTCCATCTATTTTTTGCATCGCGTTATCCTTACTTGTTCTTGGTTTCTCCGTAAATGCATTATTTTGGACTTAATTTCTTTTTTAATTTAAATCGAAAGACCTTCATATGATATGATAAGACAAAATCAAGTAGGCTGGAGCCACAACAATTATCAAAAGAGTCACATGTGGGTCACGAGCCACGGGTTACCCGCCCTTGAACTAGACCAGCGGTTTCCAACCTTTTCGAGGCCAACGCCTTTTGCCAAATAATATTTTCAACGCCCCCACCCTGTTATGTGGTCCAGCGGCCACTTCAACATTTGTAAAAGTAAGGAAACTGGATTTAATCAGGGTCGGATGCGGCCCGCGAAAGATTTTCATGCGGCCAAAGTTTACAACCGATTTCAGTATTTACTTTAAAACACAAGGGCCGGATGAAAATGTTTTGCGGACCACAACCAGTCTCCTTACTCTTACAACAACATGTCGGAGTAAACAGTTTTTCCAAATACGTTCTTTGAAATTTCTTAATGTTCTCAATATTTTCTCTAAGATGAGAATTTAACGAGAAGCAAGCGAGGTATGTTGTAAAATACATGTATTTCATCATGCAAACTAGTCGTAATTATTGTCCAATTTCAACCAAAATTGGAATAGATCAATTGATTTTAACAAAACTCCCCAATGCCAAATGTCATCTCAATACGTCAAGCGGTTACCGAGTTGAAACAAAGAAATATTGTAAACTACATGTAGGTCTTTATGTAAAGTGGTCGTAATTGTAGTCCGATTTTAGCCAAAATTGAAATTGGTGGACCAATTTTAGCAAAACTCCCAATACCAAATTTCATCGAAATACGTCATGCAGTTCTCGAGTTGAAACAAAGGAACATTGTAAACTACATGTAGATCTTCATGTGCAGCGGCCGTAATTGTCCGGTTTTGATAAAAATTGGAATCGGTTGACCAATTTTAGAAAAACTTTCCAATTCCAAAATTCATCAAAATACATCCTGCGGTTCCCGAGTTGAAAAAAGGAACATTGTAAACTACATGTAGGTCTTCATGTAAAGTGGTCGTAATTGTAGTCCGATTTTAACCAAAATTGAAATTGGTTGACCAATTTTAGCAAAACTCTCCAATACCAAAATTCATCCAAAATACGTCCTTCGGTTCCCGAGTTAAAACAAAGGAACATTATAGGTCTTCATGTAAAGTAGTCGTAATTGTTATCCGATTTTAGCCAAAATTGAAATTGGTGGACCAATTTTAGCAAAACTCCCAATACCAAATTTCGTCAAAATACGTCCAGCGGTTTTCGAGTTTTAATATGCGGACGGACGGACGGAAACGGCCTCTCCTATATGCGTTTACTTTGTACACTTCGTGTAAAGAACGCATAAAAATGACGTTTTAATAACTGCATTTGAATCGTCATTTTTCGGGCATATTGGAATATTGATGGCCCACTAGCATCCGTAAAATATTTTATTGTTGTATATTCTAGAAATAATTACAATCTGTGTAGTTTTTCCGAAACCGAGAAATACTTTTTCGCAAATGCAAAATTCCTTCTGAATAAAGACGCCATTCTTTTTTATTTGCTTTGGAAGCGACCTCCCCTATATGCGTTCACTTCGTTCGAAGAACGCATAATAACAGTACAACCTCATTACGGCGATGATGCAGCAAATACTTCTTTACGAATTACATGAAAATAAGGAGGACATTATTGAAAGAAACATGGAACTCTTTTTTTTCCAAGCTACATCTTAACGCTTACCACTTCCTTCGTCTCCAACCGCCATCTCCTCTTCGCCTGAGAGATCACGTGACTTCCTCTCTCCCTCTTTTTCGAAAGGTTACGTCGCTTCATTATACAGCCGCCCACCGATTTTCCGGCAATCGCTGGTCCGCCGCCACCGCTGCAGCGCGCTGGTTCGGACAGATTTCCGTGACATTTCAAATTTCCCGCGATCACTTAGAATAGTTCACTAATCCGCCGCTGTCGTCGAGGTAGATGTAACCCAGTGTATTTGTGTTTATTTTCCCCCATTTCTCCTAGTTAACCCTCAAAATGTCGTCAAAGAAAGATGCAGAAATATTTTACTTTAATATTATGTACCGTTTATGTTCAATTTACGGAATTATCGGAATCGAAAATTTTACTTAATGGAACGTGTGTGTTAGTTAGTAATGGAATATTTTACGAAACGGAAAGCATATTATAAGGATAGGTATTTGTAAATGTCTCACAAAATGGAACGGTATAATCGACGTTAGCGATCGACTGGAATAACGTTTTGGTTTGTTCCGGGTCATTTACATTCAATGTTGTTACATGTCCGAAGATACCTAAACGAATTATCACAAGTACACACCCAGATTCGGTGATCTTTTCATCTCGGTATTTGGTTTTCATTCCCATTCGTTCTAATTAGTTCTAATTCCGGCCTAATCGCGTCGTCTGCTCACACGCCTTTTCATTTATCCCCCTAGTGCATTGGTTCTCAACCGGTGTGCCGCAAACATTTCCCAAGTGTGCCGCGTGACTTGAAGAGAAAATTGCAAATATTAGCGTCTTCCACCGATTATATACACAGAAACTAACACACAGTATTTGGACTAGTTGAATCCAGTCCAAAAGTACCGCTGCTTTGGAAGGCGCGTAAACAGTAAGCCTGGAAAAAACGTTGTCAGCATTGTTATAGTAACCGAATCCCTTGTGCACGAGTCATAGACAACTGATTGGTTCGTTGCTCTCTAAGTATCTACGATGACGTATGTAGCATGTTCCGCCTGTGGTGACCTTCCTGGCTTTCCGGGACTCTGGCGCATTCCTTTATCAGATCAGTACTAGCCTAGATTCGTGGCTGGCTTATACTACAATTTGGTGCCTTTGAATGTTTCGTGAGTTTATTCTGTATAAAATAATTTGTTATTAAGTGTTTTGTGCAATACCGTTGGAAGGAAACCGCGTATTATAAAAGTTTCGCCCATAAAAATGAACAAATTTTTTACAAGAAAACATAACGGTGAAAAATATGAAGAACATATTAAGGAAAAACCCAGTATGAGCGGGACCAAGCCAAGTAAGATTTATAACGTTTCTCGCAAGTATATGGACAGTTATTTGAGTCTGGGCTTTTCTTAGTGTGGAGATAAAGACTGTCCTGTTCCAATGTGTGTTATATGCGGTGAGAAACTATTGAACGAAGCCAGGGTTTCCGGAAAACTGAAGCGACATTTCTTCACAAAACATGCACCCATTGAAGGAAAAGATATGAATTATTTCAAAAGGTTGATGGAACTGCATTCTAAACAAGTGAGTTACTTCGAAAAAAAAACGTTTAAGGGTCTGATAGAGTTCAAGTTGCTTCTTATCAGGTAGCAGAAATCATATGGAAAATTATTTTAAACAAAGGTTGTAGAAAATTAAATTTCCTACAACTTTTATTCCGATTTATTTTTAAATTTATCAAATATTAAAGCAAACATTTCAAAATAACGGATAAGTGACAAGAGTAAACACCCACTTTCGGTTGACCGATTTTTACCAAAAACTAATCAGTTCTTCTGACTTTTATACAAATATTGAATATAAAATTAATACTTTTTGAGTTAGAGCACCCACAAAAATCTATCACACACAGACATCATCGAGAAAATAGTCAAATCGTGTTCAGGGGACCTTAAGACAACTATTTCCGTTGAAATCTCGAAATCGATTTTTTCATGAAAACAATACTTTCCCCTATATTACATATGGAGAAAGTAAAAAACAGCCCAATAAACGTAACGCACTGGTAGATGGTGCTGTCAACCTAGAGACAGAAGAACATCAAAGAAGCTTCGCGCAATAAGACGAAAACAAGGCAGTGTAATGTGGGAATTTCTTACTTTTCTAATAAAAAGAACTGCATATTCACTATTCTGAATTAACTGTTGTTTATAAGTAGAAAATCTCAGAACTCACTGTAAAAATATAACTGCAAATGGCAGAAATTCTTTTTAAAAACGCCTCCTAAATGGCCGTATCGCTCCCCAAATTGGTGTTACCAAGCAAACGCCCCCTCAAAATTCGAAAATGCTCCCCGGGGGTGGTGGGGAACCACTGATCTAGACTCTTAAATCGAAAATCCAGTTACATTTCTGTTAGAGAAAACCAATAATCCACGTGGAAAAACTGAATTTAATAGAAAGGCTTAAATTTAATTCCGTCATCCATTTACGGAGAACCCGATTGAGACGGAAATAAATTGGATCGCTCTACTATCTGTTTAATCAATTGCGTATCAGATATCCTTTTTAAAACAATTCATGGACCTACGTAATACCCAGTTAATTAGAGGTGTTGCATAACACTTGGGTTTGAGATTTTATTCGTTTACGTTTTTGTGTATGATGTATGTTTATTTTTATTTATAATAAGATGTTTGTTCTTCGTCCGGAATTTCCTGTGATGATTATGTTCCCTTTCCGTTTGATTAATAGAGGATCATCTATTTGTGTATGCCTGTATTTCATTATCACTTATAATCTAATCATGAAAAAGTCATTAAATTGCGCTTTGGTTCATTATCGTTGGAAATGACGAAAAAATTAAACTACGAACTCCACCGTTTTTTTTTAATTTTTTAAATCTTATGTTTCGTACCTCGCATCCCCTGTGTTCTCCGCTCTCTTCTCCCTTTCCTCAATTATTTTTCGTCATTGAACAACTTCTGGTTAATAAACCGGTATTGATGTCTCTCTGTGGATGGACTTCTCTTTTGAGCGCCCCTGGGGCGAAAGGTTCATCCAATTACCAAATTATTTTTCAGATTTTCCGTTCTTTCATCTGGATAGACAATTCATATTGATAAAATACGACACTTTAGTATCCTTAACAATTCTGTGGAAAACTAAATACAGATTTTCGCTAAAGAGCAGCCGTCATTAGTAATGATTCACCGATTGTAAACTCTAAAAAAATTATTTTTTTCCCCCAATAAGACGAGTTCTACATTCTTTCTTGAAGGGAAGGATTCCTGCTCAAGTAAAAAAGTTAGTCAAGATTTTGACAGCGTGATTCTTATCGAAGATTAAGACAGAGCGAAATTTTATTACCAATCCCTTTGCCAGTCTTGTAGTCTGTGAAGGTCTATGTTGAACTTTCGAATTCCCTAGAGCAGCAGTTCTGTGACAGACTGTATTTCGATAGACTCGGATGGTTCTTCGGATCTGCATGCTAAGAGTTTTCATTCATGCGTGTGCGTTTGTTGACACATGCATAGAGAAGGGGAGAATCGTAATTGTCTGTTTTGAAATATCAGACAGTAATATAAGCAGAGATCTGTTTACAAAACGATTCATAAACAAGCCACTTCATAATATTTACGATGCAATATCTTGACCATGGATAGAGATTGCTTTTGAATTTAAACGCTGGTAGTGCCACTGTGGAGACGTCATCTGAGGCAGTATTAAACGACTCAGAATTTTATTGTTGCTTTGGACGTCGTCCCGTATGGATATTTCAACTTCATCGACTTGAACATAAAGTGCCAGTTATTTAATTAATTGAAATGAATAAGTTTGTTTTGAAAAGGAAACATACTGAGCTTAGTAATACAGATAGTGCTAAACATTCTCAGTTTGTTAGATCCAATGCAGGAAGTGTCAATGCAACTAAACAGGAAGACAATGTATGTATCTGGTACTTCTCTAAGAGACGAGAATAAAAGGAATAAATGCACTTCTAAAACTAAATGTAAGTTTTATGACAAATATTACATTCAATTTGAATTTCTTTCAAATCAGTCCACGCCTCCTTTGCCAGTTTGTGTTATTTGTAACCGGACAGGATTGAAAGACAAAATTTCAAGCAAAAATCTGCAAGGTAGCATAGCATCGTTTGAACCAACTTCAATGAGAGTACTAAAAGCTTCATATGAATTAGCTCTACTTAAAGCAAAGGAAAAGAAGGTTCACACAGCCACTGAAAATATCATAATTCCCGGGGCAGAAAATATGTTGGGAAGTGAGGCTGTGGCTGCTATCAAATCAATTCCCAAATCAGACGACACTATGTCTCAACGTATACAAGAAATGGCAGACGATGTTGTACAGCAAATTACGCATGATATCAAGGCTGTTGAAACGTTTGTTTTGCAGTTAGACGAGTCAAAGGATGTGTCAAATGATTCTCAGATGATATTTTTTGTACAATACAATGTCAACTCAGGTATTAGGGATGAAGTGTTAGCTCGCCAAGTTGCAGAGGGACGTACTACTGGAGAAGCACTGTTTGATTTACTGGGTAATTTTATGCAAAACGAATGTGGACTAAAGTGGGAATGCTGTGTCAGTATTTCTACTGATGGTGCTGCTGCAATTACAGACATAAAAAGTGGCCTATATGTATTCATTCATAAACTTAATCCCAATATTAAATAGGTCCACTGCATCATTCATAAACAGGCATTAGTGTCAAAAGAAATGAATGCTCCTCTTCATGAAACATTGTGCGATGCAGTGAAAGTCGTTAACTTCATTAAACGTCATTCCATATATTCTCTCCTTTTCCAAGTTATGTTCGAAGAAGTGGGACCCACTCACACAGCGTTGCTACTTCATACAGAGATAAAAGGTGATTATCTCGTGGACGAATTCAGACTCGTTTTGAAAAAAGAACTTAGTTACTTCCACAAATTTAATTTTAAACGATCGGTTTCACTACGACGATCGTAGTGAAACCGGTAGTAACCGGTAAGTAACTAAGTTATTTTTTCATGATAAGTAAATTCCACAGGGTTGAGCCTGACCTCATTATTGATATCAGTCTCGTTTGTTTGAATTAAGACGGGAAGTTGAATGATTCCTTTCAGAAATGAAATTGGTCAAATACATGAATATTATTGAATGTGGCATCAGTAATGGGACTTTTTGGGATTTTTATGATGAGAACACTTAAAAATTTCATGCTGCATTGCTGTTTTATCGTGTTTCATTTTTGCTTATATCTGTAAGTAAACGTAAAAAAAACAATGAAATTCTGTTAACCTTGGTGCCTCTTATAGTCCAAAGTGTCTTATGGTCCGATAGATATTGTAAATAAATTAATAAATAGTCTTTATAAATTAAAATAGTGACTTTTGAAATAGTGGTTAAAATGTAATATTGTCATTATAGTTATGTATTTTGTTATACAAGAAAACCTTGGTCATAAAATTCAAGTAGGAAGAGGGGGTGGGGGTACACGACAATATTGAAAATTAACAAGGGGTACATTGCCGAAAAAGGTTGATAACCGCTGCCCTTGAGCAAGGGTGGGCATCCTTTTCCGAATGGTGGGTCGCAGTTGTTGCAGTGAATTCTTCGGTATTGGAAATTGCCAATGCTTCGGCAGACTAGATTAAAGTTATATCAAAAGTTATCTATAGATTTTTAGGCACCATATGAGGAAAAATCAAGTTAAAATTAGGTTTTTAGGTTTAATATTTACATATTAATAATCAAGATGGAATTCAATCTTAGAAACACCTTAGAGAAAATATAAAAAAGAACATTTTAAATGAGAAATATTTACTAAGGGGTCTTAATTTAACGATAGAGATTTAAAAATATTTTGCGAGTTAAAAATAATATTTGGCAGCTAATTAAAACGTGAAAAAGTTTTGAAAACTATGAAACACTGGCGGTGGGCCGGATAAAATTAATTACTGGGCACCCGCAGGAAGGATTCTAGGTTCCTTTAATCATTTTAATATAGTCATGACCTTAAAAAAGGAGATATTTTAGCGAACTCGGGAATTTAATTCCTTAAAAACAAAGCTCCAGTCCATTACGTATGTATATAAAGGTCACAGTTTTTTATTTTGAGCATTATATTTCAATTTGTTTTTTACTACTTCATTATCTCGTAGATACAGTTATTATGGCTGTCCCAGCATGACAAACTTTTTCCAGTTGCCTTCCACCCAAGAAAGATTGGAAAGATTGGCGATCCCTTGCCGTCCGTTAAAAAGTGAAGCGCAGCAAATTTTTTGCCATTATCCATTTCACCCGCTTTCCGAAAAAACGCCTTATAAAACTTTCAATAATAATTGATATTTCCTTACATATTTCTATTTTTCTGAAGTCTACGAACGGGAAATTTTGGAACCACCAATACAATTTATCGAGCCTTAAACATTTCGCGACTAATTGCATCAACTATTTGTTAAGTTGAGCTATCGTAATTTTATCACGAAGGATTTTTTTTCTCTTTTGATACTCGTTATAAAATGTTAAAAATAAGCTTTATTGCTTCGTATACTTCTTTATTGAATTTGCGAAGAAAATCATTATTGGGGGTGCCATCACAGCTTCATATAATAGGTCCATCCTCAAATTTAATACGTGGTAGGTTATAAAATAATATCCTCCTTTTTTCTTAATTTTTGGATAAAACCAAACGTTTATATTTTTTAATTACGAACATTCATTTTACTGACTCTATCTATTAATCTTTTAAAATACCACAGCGATTCGAAGCTTTCAAATAATCGCATAAAAAGTTCATTAAAATTAACTATCATATTAGTTCCATATTGTACAGGATGTCCGGAAAGTCTATTAACCCCTAGTTGTTAAGGTTTTATAGAAAAATAAAGCACTTTCTCTTATTTAAAACGGAAATATTTTAGCCTGAAAAAGCGATAAATAAAAAAAGACATACCAAATCGCAATTTCAGCTTACTACATATACCTATTAAGGGATTTACGGAATTCCCATACCGATTTTCTTGAACGATATAAATAATGACGACTACTAAATAAACCATAAATATAAAAATAAATATAGCGATATATATGGCAAATATTGCATTTGTTTTTTTCTACTCTATCTTAACAACTTGGGAGAAATGGACTTGTGGGACATCATCCTCCACGCAGAAAATTAACATTTTTTATATTAAAATATGTTATCATAAAGTTTTGTGCGAGTTCTATTCACTTGTTTTTTAAGCGGTAACTTAATATCTTTTTACGCACGCAATAATATACGAGTATATTGATAATATGGAGACGCATTATGAATAAAACGGAAAATGTATCCTTTCCTCCGAAAGCATAATACCATTTTATGTTTTAATATCACGGAGAAATGTGGTCATAAGTTGATGCTTTCTAGGAGAGCTTGTACTAAAATAAGTTATGTTAAAATGGTATAAAACCGCCTTGAATAAATACCACAATTCGAAATACTCGTATTACTTTCGTTACATTGAATATTATTTTGCCATTAACACTTTTTTTAATTTTCATAATAGTGAATTTTATACCACTGCAGAACTTGTGTTTGATCTCAGCATTCCAGGATTAATTTGATGGAAGTCTTATATATATCAATATTAATTAATATTTACTATCATGTCCATTGGAACTACTCTCGCAATTAATTTGTAGTTAGAATTTAACAAGTAGTAGTAGCAGAGGAAAGACGATTTAGTAACCGAGAATTTTTTCAGGTTGAAGGAATATATAGTCTGAAAGTAGGAGAGATAAGACAAGGCCTGCGAGAAAAAAATGCTTTCGCTTCGATAAATTAGCTAATCACAATGCTATGTATTTTGTCGTAAAAAATTAAGTAGTGACATTAATTTTACCATTAAAACTTTACGTTACGTAACACGCACATAATTTTTCAACAAAAATAACTAATTACGCCCTCTCTCTCTCTCCCTCCTTCCCCCTCCACTTCCCTTATTCCCTTTTCCCACCTCACTCTTCCTTCTTCTCTCTCTCTCTCTGCCTTTCTATCTCCCTCCATCTCTACCTCTCTCCACTTCCTTTCCCTCTCCCTTCCTTCCTCTCCCTCCATCTCCCTCGTCCTCCCTCTCTCTGCCTCTCTTTTCTCCCACCCCTTTCTCCTCTCTCCTTCCCTCCGCGCCCCTCTCCCTTTTCTCTTTCCCCTATCCTTTTCTATTTCTATACTTCCCTTCCTATCTATCTACCTTCCAGCCTTTCTCTCTCTCCTTGCACACATCTCCTTCCTCTTTCTCTACAGCTATATAGTCGTTTAGACAAGCAAAAAAATACGTACTAAATGCCAGTCCCATTAGGATTACGTAATTTCACACAATAATCCAACCGTGAGGGTTGCCGTGACGACGAATGATTTTTCCTTCAAAAAATGTGAAATGTTTGCATTACAAAAGAATTGGTGGACCGATTCGACGCGCATTCAAAAATCGACGATAAGAAAAATTGTCATTTTTTTAAGCGTGCTTTGGTTCGAGCCCCGAGTTTGTGCAATGATTATCAGTAAATTTGAAATTCTAACGAAAAAGGCTTGTACGCTACGTTTCAACGCTTCCGTATGTTATGTAATGACAACACTGTAATTTTCCACTGTAAGTTATAATTTCACGACCGAGGCTTCGACGCTCAGCGTCATCATCATGATGTATTTTCATTTCATATTATGGAATTATTCCACAAGATTACGCCATCAGCAGTTGAGATCTTCCTATGTTATTCAAATCGAGAGAAGAAACGCTATTAGAATCTAACCCATGACGTTACTGTAGTCTTTGAACAGTCTAAAATTTAAAAGGGGCAAGTAAGTATATCCCGAAAGTATTATTCAAACTGTTATTACCGTTCTCGGCTCAACATTTTTTAAAATGTTCATGACACACGTAGATTTTAAGCAAATAATACAATAGAAGAATTAATGCAATTAAATTGCCGTATTTTATTATTTGAAAATGAAGGAAATGAAGAATTACAATTATAAAGCATTACCAGGATTTCCATTCACCTTACTACTACTACTATGGAAGCTCTCTCTTTTCCTCTCCAAAAATAGGGCAAAATTAATTTAAATGAAAAGCATAACTTTCACTTTTCGTAACGAACAAAATGGCAATCAAAGAACAATTATATAGCGACGGTTATTGCTGACACGCGGTTTTTTTTCTCCTCTCTAATACCCAATTGCTTGACCGAAACAATGTCATCCAATTATTCCCTAACAACGCCCTCTCTGATCCGGTTCGAGCTTTACCACTCCCAAGCATCCGGTGACCGCATAAAACACAAACATGCACGCGCTTTGGACGAACCAAAATACCACAGATTCAGCACAGAGAAGGCTGCCGAAAAGGGAAGGATTCCACGTTCAGCATTTCCGATTACCTACCTTTTTACGTGACTTTTTCATTCATCGTTGATTTCCCTTTTGTTTTTTCACCCACGCTCACCTTTCTTTTTTATCATTATAGTCTTTTACTTGAAAAAATAACTTATGTATTCACTTTGATCCACTCGTATTTCATTTTCACTGTGAAATTGGAAAAGGTTCAATGGGAAGTAGTAAAATTCGTAGTAAGACGATTTGGAAGATAGGATTGTGTAACCAAATATTAAAAGGAATCTCTAGAATGGGAATCGCTTGGAAATGAGAAGAATGTTAACAGGTTTACATCGCGGTTATTCAGGTAAATCGACCTAGAAAGATCGATGCCATAGATTTTACGGGAAAGGCTATCAATCCCTTCTGTGCCAAGTTTTTTGTAACGAGGTCAATAAAACCCGGTATTTTTGTTTCTTCATTTGATAACCTGTATGTGAATGTATTCAGGCAAATAATGAAAGATCCGCACGAGTTAACTCGGAAAAATAACTTTTTAAACGTGCTGGGTCCCAGAGCTATCTTGCGCAAGTCGATGGAGGGGTTAAGTCCAAATTCAATGGTAAAAACGATGAAGTGTATCGAATAAGTTCTAAATAACAGACAAAATGTGCGACATTTCCTCTTTAATATAAGCGCGAAGTTATGGAAAAAAGTATCTAAAGGATTATATCCTCCATTTTCAAGAAGTGGAGTTTTACAAAAGGTCTCCAAGATCTTTATTATGAAATATACTAGTATAAATATTAAAATTCTTTCCTTATAAGACATTTGATCGTAGGACCATCTGTAGGAATTTTAGTTTAAAATGTTATACAGTCTATACAGCTATTTTTTGTCCACTGAAAAGTTGATACTGGTAAAAAGAGCTTTCTGTCGTACGTTTGATTAAAGTAAGTTAAAATGTCTTGAATCATTCCTTCTATAGTGAATTTGTTATTTGCTGTGAGAGCTTTCTATTTGAAGATGTTTCATGAATTTGAATTATATGACTTGAAAAAATGGTTTTTAATATTCATCAGGCAAAAAGCATTTTGTATTACTGAAAAGGAAAGAAATAAAAATTGCTTTTAAAAAGTCAACATTTTGAGCTCTAAAAGTTGACTTTTTAAAAGCAATTTTTATTTCAAAAAAGCTTAGCTATTTTATTTCATTATTGCCTTATAAGGTAATTATGAAATCAAATATCTAAGACACATAAATCATTCATAAATATGAATTTTTAATAAACCGCCTTCCAAAAGTTACACAGCTAGTTATTGCCTTGTAGCGAAATGTACCTACAGTCATTACTAATGTAAGCCATAACACTTTTAGAAAATGACCTACAGAGTTTAAGTAGGCTTTTTGCCACGAATGTAGAATTTCTGAATAATTAGCGTGATTCTTCAATTTCTGGTTTTATTTTTGCCCGTAAGTGCGTTCAAAAAGTTGGTGCATAAATTATTTTATTAGCTTTTATTTTATTTTTTCTATCTTTGCCACGAAACCAACTGGATTTCCTTATAACTCTTTCATTAAATAACAACGATCATATTTCCGAAACACGCATACACACTGGATTATCTCATGTAATTTATCGCAATATTTCCCTAAAATGTCTTGAATTTTAGGTTTCGGACTTTATCGGAAATGCAATCACTTCATTACTTGTAACCTATCAGGCAACCGTTTTTAAAAGCATGCATTGCTTTCTTAGGCTAAACTTGATTTTCATTTCAAGTATATTTATAAGGAGATTATATGTTTTTTCTTGGAAAAGCAACTTCCACTCTCGGTCCATTTGCCAAAGCGTGACGGGAGAATTATATAGATTATATAGACGCGCACGTACCCTTTCCGCAAAACCGCGAATCTAATCGAACGATTAGATCCTCTTGGTCTTGCTATCTCCTCTCCTTTTATCCCCTTTTCTCTCCCTTCCTCGGAGATCAAGAGATCCCCGCTCATTTCCTCAGCAACGAAAGCCGACCGCGATGGGACGGTTGGGCTCTTCCTCTGCCTCGCCCTTCGACTTACTCCGGTTTTGCCGGGTTTGTGAACTTGATAAATTAGCGGGTCGGAGTAAAACCTCGACCCAGAACTGGTCCCTTGCTTGCTCACGCCCTTGATTGGTCCATTAAATCTTTCCATATAAAAAATATATTAATTGTTACTCACTGGAGCAAAACCGACAGCCTAATGAAAAGTACGGCGCTCGGCGTATAATGGTTATCTATGAGCGACCAGGCATCTTCAAAAAAATAGAAAAGTGTTTGCTTAATTTGACCTCTTTTTATCTTACTTTAATTTTTGAACATCCCCTCATTATTCATTGAAGTTGGCGTGTGTTTCTTTTAATCGTATATTTTTTCTTTAGTTATTCGTGAAGTTTCTAATTTACTTTCCGAAACATACTGAATACCATATTGAAAAAAGACGATCTTTGTATCGGCCGCATCTTTCGAGATTCCGTTTCCCAAATCCAGTGAGTTGATTTCACTACTCTTTCTCTCTCTCTCTCTCTCTAAAGTATCAATCTCAAACTCGCGGTCTTCGTGGTACATTTCTGCGGCCCGCGAAGTAAGCTAGTTTACACTAGGCGGCCAAAACGGAAATGTACTTCTTATGAAATATTTCACGAAAATCTAAGACATTTAAGAAGTATGTTAAATCATCACTTTTAAAATCTACGCAAAATATTGCTCATTACGTTTTGTAAAGATTCTGCACAAGTGGGTACTAAGTATTTTCTTCCCGCTGCCAGTGTGTTTCTTGCGTGTCAAATGAACCTAATCCTGCACGCCGAATCCAGAATTTTTGCAATGAATGGGTTTAATGTCACATCAAAGGGTTGTGACGATTTCTTCGCTGTGGAAGGAGAGAATGAATGCCCAAAGAATATGAAACGGTGTGAGGACTGCGAAAGTATGCGGCCCGCGGACATAGTACGGTGCCCTAATGCGGCTTTTGGGTTCGTTGGAGGGCTTTCATGAGGTCCGCGCACCGATGTGAGTTTGAGACCCTTGCTCTAAAGCAATATGAAAGAGTGATACGCTCGTAATGTGTTCAACAAGGACTAAAAGCACACGAGTGTGTAAAAAAGGCGACAAACCGCGTTGCTGGTTTAATAATTTTTAGTATATTTTGTCAAGTCTAACCAGATCTGTCACATTTTTTTATTCGGTTATACCGCAAAAAACTCTTCAGTAAATGGCGAAATTGTTGTTCAGCAAGTTTCCCAGGTTGATCCTTGTCATTCCTCTCTCCTTGCCCTCAAACGCACATTAATTCCTTTGCCAAGTAAAGCTCCTTATTTGTCTAGCTTTAAAGTACATTATAAGTATTTGAATAAGAAAACAAATGTTAAATCCGATGCTTTTTGTTATTATTTAATCGTAGGAAAAATATTTGTTGTTTGATTTTCTCATGGAAATCAATTGCGATTACGAGACGGCAAACGGGTGATTAGTATAATTCATTGTAATCTATGGATAGTTTTTAATAATACTCTGAGAATTATCATATTTTATGTAATTTAATCTATCCATTCTGCGTGCGCACATACGCACACGTATGACTAAATGAAAGAACATATTTTTAGAGTTATTTTTAACTATTTAATGAAAATTGATAAATCGTCTTGGCATAACAAGCAGTCATATCAATAATGGGATTTCAAACACTGGCATAAATCGAAGTATTAAATATTATTAATAAGCCTTGGTTATTTTGACCGATATACAGCCATCACCGACCATAAAAAGAATCTAAGAGACTTCCTAGCGCGGAAAAATAATGGGAAGCAGGATTTCCGGTATCAAACGAAACCAAAGCGAAAGGAAACGCTTCGTTACACTACTTTATCCCCATAATGGAACGCATAACAACCCAACCTACAGAACAGTCCGTCGGAAATGAACAGTGTCACTGATCTTTATTAACAATAAATAGTGCATTCCACGCTCTTTTCAATGATTGCCGAATCTATAGCTTTTCTTATAAGTTATAGTTAATATGAATAATTCTTAATGGTTGGTGAGTGACTTTTGTCTGTAGAGTTGATATGCATTTACCAGCTGGTAAGTTTTCTTTGCCGTGAGCTATATGTGTGTGTGTGCGCGTGTAGTTTTGCCAGTTTATATATCGTTTCAAATGTAATGATATATAAACTACTCACGCTATAAATACAGTTATATAGCTATATGTACTTTTTGAAATTTCAGCTTGCTCAATTGTCACTATTTGTTATAAAACTAGATGCATACAGTAGGCTAATTAGTATACACCGCTATTTAAAAAGTGCGTAGATCTGTGATGTCATCATGATTGCATAATATGATTTGGCTTGAATGTGAGGTTGTATTTGCATCGTTCTCATCGGAAGGACGTACCGCGTTTCGTTTGCGCAGAAGATAGCCTTGAGGACATTTCAAACGTTAACCGATTTATTTGCATGACATACAGGATAAGAGATCAAGGTTTTGTGTCACTGCTTTTGCCAACATTAGCGTCGTTTAAGCGCAGACGTAACAACCGCAATCATTTGGATCAAAACGTACTTAGTCATCACTAATCATTTCAAAAAATGAAGTATTAAACTTTCCTTATGGCTTTATTCCAGGAACTGATCTAAGTACATGCATTGCTTTTCCCCTAGCCATTAATCAAATATTACATTGACAGGTGTTACCTCAAATTATTCATCAGATCTGGATGGGATCGGAAATTAATTGGATGGAAGAAGTTCAGGAAAGAAATGAAGGTTGGAGAAACAGTCGACGTCACTTACTGACCGTTATCCAGCTGACTTCATAACAGTAAAAAATGTATTAATGAATATGGAGAAAAATGAAATTCACCCGAGAGCTTTTATTGAAGATCTCCTATGCCAAATGGCATAAATATAAATCAAGTTTATGATATGGAAGATGCGGACGAGTAGGTGGATAGGCAGACAGGTCCTCCCCTTTATGCGTGTACTGTGTGCAAAGAAAATACGAAAAACATGAGGTCGATAATGTAACTTATTATATATTCACTGCTGATTATTTATATAATATTCACCGATATCACAGTTGTTCTGGCGTTATATACTTGAAGTTTACAGTACTATCTGAGCAAATGTCAACGAAAATTAATGCTCTCACAATCAGATAACTTACCAATTAATACAAAATAAAAAATCTAATATGCCTAGCACGTAACTTTCTCCATATAGAGTAATGAATATGATTGCAATAAAAATTATCGGTAATTAAACTCGTGAATAACTTTTAAACACTGAATACTTTCCACAATGAAAAATACTTTAAATCACTTATCATATTGAATGAAAAATAAGTGGACAAAATTGTTGTTATCTGTTGCTATGGATAACAAAATATCGATGCGCGATTAAAATTATCGTTTGCAGCACTGGGATCATCAATATATGCAAGAAAATTTGTTTACAAAATATGAAGTTAGGTGGCATTGGGATAATTTAGATTGCAATTAAAATTACCCTTGGCAGCATAGACATCGCTATCAACAATTAGAAATTTTTATCGTGTCAACTGAAACTAGCGTAGCGACGTATTTAACATAAATTCAGACAGCTAATCAAAATATCTCTTAATCAATCGTTTTACGAAATAATGTTTCAAATATAGCTTGTAGAAAATTATATTTTCTACAGCTTTGGCAATAAAAAACATTTACACGGATGAAATCCTAACAGAGATATTAAGTAAACGGAAAAAATGGATTTCCGTTGAAATTACAAATTCAAGATTTTTCACGAAACAAAACTTTCTCCTAGACTGCGTATGAAGAAAATAAAAGAACAAAAATAACATAGTTGTTAATAAATATAAATGCATAACATAAATATATGATAAATATTGTCTCTAATTTTGATCCATTAATAGAAATATCCATCAAGACTTCACGAAACTCGTTATAAAGCTTGTGAATGTGTGTCACGTTATCCTAATTTTTATGCGTTCTTTGCAAGAAATGAACGCATATAGGGGAGGTCGTTTCCGTCCGTCTGTCCGCATGTTTAAACTTGGAAACCGCTAGACGTATTTCAATGAAATTTGATATTTGGGATCTTTACTAAAATTTATTGACCGATTCCAATTTTGGTTAAATTCGAACCATGATAACAACCACTTTACTTGAAGACCTACATGTATTTTACAACGTATTTTGCATTTCGTCAATTACTCATCAAAGAGAATAAAAGTTCAATGAAATAATTAAACACATTTTTTGTCAAATAATTTTTTCCGTAAAACGTAAGGTTTACGATAAATTTAAAGAAAAGAAAATTAACGTATTTAAGTAATTACGGTTGACCCTCACGTAACGCGGTAGTTACGTTCCTGAAGCGACCGCGTTGGGAGAAAACTCGCTGCGTGAATTTGATGACTTATGGAAAAAATAGGGTTATGTTCCCAGAGTTTGGGAAATAATGTGTGTACTTTTTTACTTAAAAATTGTAAGAAGATAATATTAAAAAGATAAAACAATTTAAAAACTTTAATTTAAATCAATTCCCTACCTAACATTTTGGCAGCACCAAGCCTTATGACGTTGATGGTTGGCGGAATTAATATGTAATGCCTCTCTGCATTGCTGTAGTCCGCATAGATTTATAAAGCTAACGATATGGTAGTGTACATTGTTTAATAGCACGTTTCAATTTAAGACTTCTGTCCATGTTAAAACCTGCTTCAACAAGACCACTTGCAAACCTGTCAGATCCAACCCAAGTTCCCCGTAACAATTAGTGGAGAGGCGTCCTTGGAAGCTAGGGAAGCGCCGCTTTCCTTAAAAGAATAAATAAAATCATTAATTGAAAGAAGTGGCTGATTTTGTATGCTGCCTCAGTAGCGAAACGCCAAATTAGATAACTGTAATATTTGAAAAATGCGCCAGCGGCGACACCAGTCGTATGATGGGATGATGGATAGTGAAAGATAGAGACTGGAGTGTGTGTAGGGCAGTGATGGCGAGCCTATGGCACGCGTGCCAAGGGTGGCACTTTTGATTGGCACGCCACAAAAGGAAATAAGAAATAAAATGTGCCTCTCGCTAGTACAGCGACATGACAAAAATGACCCCAGAAATCTAATACATAAATGTAAGTATTGAAAGGATGCGAAAGAGAGGCATCATTTACCAGAAGTACCAACGGTTATGTTATGAGTACGCGCCGGCGGCCCAATCTGCCCCTATAATCAGCACAAAATTTAGTATTTGACATTTTTATTACATCGTTAATATCTGATAAGTTTTTAATTGGAATTTGTCAAACGGAATTTGAAGCTTTGGATCACTCCGTTCATGTCATACATCTTCTTCATTACTTCATTTTACGTCATTTATTAAATCATTTTTAGGTATAGTGATTTTTCATGAGATACCTATTTTTTCTTCTAAATAGAGAGTGCCACCAAAGGTAACATTATCCATTAATGTAAACTATTTTCGTTAGGATTATTTGTCAAGTTTTGAAGATGCATGATTCCTAAAAAGAATTCGATAAATAACGAAAAAACTATATTTCTTACACAGGAAAGTTTTCTCTTATTAAGGTAATTTTGGCACGCGAGCTACAAAAGGTTCGCCATCATGGTGTAGGGTGTTGATTCGAGTAGCCCGCTGTTTTTGCGACAGTAGTGCCGCCTGGGAGCTTCATACAGAACAACCCCGTTCTCCCTCCATCACTACCGAGTTACCATCCATTTGATTGGAGAACAGTCTGTGCATGCGTCTACTGGGGGAGTTGGGGTTAAGGAACCTGCATGATTCAAAGAATCCTATGCGCTCGTGTTCTTATGGATTGAGTCATTGACCGCTTTGCCTTAAGTGTTACTTCGTGCATATAGCCTTATTATAATTAATTTATTGGTGTTCAGTTACTTTGTTTGCTGTTACTGAATAATGTAGTGTTAGTTTCTTGTAGAGTGTAAATTTTACAAAAGGTTTTGTTTTATTATTGTCGACGCATTTATAAAGACGTAGGGAAGCTTCACACCGGCAGATTCCACCATGCATTCAGTGGTTCCCGCTGATGTTGTTGCTACTTGTGGGACTGCGAGGAGTGAGATTCTTTGACAGGAATGCAACTGTTCCATTTAAAAGGTACTCAATAAATCGTTTAGTGCATTTTCTTATCAAAATAAATTGCAAATAATCGAAAGCGGCAGACAAACACAAATACTAACAAACTTGAAGACTAAATCAAAGGCTTTTACCCGACACTTTCATGAAAATCTATATGACTCTGTGACGTGGTTAAGTAAACTAAAGAAACTGTTTTGCCGGCCTTTTGTTTTCTTCAGAAAAAGGTGTTTGGAATAGGACTGGTTTTGAAGATTTAAACAATTCTTCTAAGGTTCAAAAGAGACAAACTGTCTCAAAATCATATCGTGTCACTCAAGCGTCTGAAGCAATTCGGAGAGACTCGTATTGAGTTCAGTCTGGATGAACAGCTTCGTTTATCGGTAGTAAAACAAAATGAAAATATAAAGAAGAACAGACAAATTCTTAGCCGCCTAATTAAAGTTGCTTGTTCTCTGGAAAAACAAGGCCTTGCTTTAGATGCAGAAGTGAAGAAGCGATTTCCCGCTTCAGCCCCAACACGTTGGAATTACAACAACAGACTTCTGGAAACAGTACACGAGTATAAAGAACAAATAGAGAGATTACTGAATGGAATAATCGATGATGCTGAGAAAAGGGATTCTGAAACGATCTGTACAGCAAGAGGCCTTTAAAACCTACAACGATTTCGACTTTAATTTCCTTTTTGCAGTGTTTTCTTCTATATACCCCCAGGACGTGTTATTTTAAAGTAATCCAGAAAAAAGCTTTTGATATCAGTTTCTGCATTAAAAAAGTTAAGGATTATTCCAATTATATTAAGAAAATTTGAGAAATTTTGACAGTGTATGGGACAGAGTGAATATGACATGTTCAAATAACGATGATTCTTTCCAAATAAAAAGACTCAACTATCATCTCAAGCAAAGACAAAAAGTCCTTATATAGGAGAAATGTTTTTGAAATTATTGATGTCATTTGCATGAATATCGCCGACAGGTTCAGTGGCATTTCGAAACTAGATACAAGACACTAAAGATTTCCAAAAAAGTATCCAGAAGAAAGTTTTTTGCTTAAAACAGACTTAAGGCAAATTCTTTGATTTTCCAGCCTGAGAAGTGAGCTCTCTGTGCTTTACAAAGGTCCAGACTTGCATAAAAACAACGCTGTAGAGCTAAATCACTATCTGAAATCGTCGGACTTAACTGATGTATTTCCCGAAGTGTTCAGACTCACAGAACTAACTGTCACCATCCCAGCATCCAGTTCCTATGTGGAGAGATCCTTCTCTGCATTGAAGAGGATTAAAACTTACCTGCAAAACACACAAAGTCAGGAACGACTGTCATTTCTTTCTCTTTTAAGCATTAAGAATGATTTTTTGCTGAAATTACGCCGGGGAATAACGATTTACGACGACATGACTGACATCTTCGCAAGAAGAAACCGGAGAGTTGAACTACACTACAAAAAATGACGTGCTTGTACATTTTATAACATTATATTTTGCTTTTTTTTCCTGTCGGTGTAGAACAGCTTTCCATATTTCAATAATAACGCCTCGCCACTGTTACTAACAATGCTGGCGTGAGCTGATCCTCCTCTTCATGCATCTCTTCCTCGTCTTCATGGGACTCGAACATCTGCAGCATTTCTTCCTCAGTCAACTTCTCCTGGGACGAGTTCAAAAGTTTTTCTTATTCTTCTTCTCCCAAATCATCAAAACCCTCACCATCCACAGCACTTGCCAGCTGCAGAATCTCCGTCACCTCAGAAGTTAGTGTAAAAAAACATTGGGCATCGTTCACAACTCTGCGCCATAATTTAAAGTTCACTGAATCACCTCATCCCATGATGCTATGATGTCTGCAATTGCGTGGACAATGTATAACTCACGCCAGAAGTCTGGGAGGCCACTCTCAGGTTTCTACTTTAAGGCCTTGAGAAGTTTCTTCGTGGTCCTCCTGGTGTAGTAGCACTTGAAGGTTTGATAACTCCCTGGTCTAGAAGTTGGAGTATGGAAGTCATGTAGGGTGGCATAAACACAAACTGCACATCTTGGTTTATACTTTGCAAAATTACAGACGGATGACAAGGAGCAATATCAAGAACAAGGTGAACCTTGAATGGAAGGTCCTTTTGTGCAAGATATTCTCTTGCCCGGGGCACAAAATAGGAGGTGAATCAATCTATGAATATGGCTGCCGTTACCCGTGCCTTCCTGTTAGACTGCCAAATAACGGGTAAAAGGGAATTATGCTTACTCTTTAATGCCCTGGGGTTCTGTGTACGGTAAACCAGCAGAGGTTTAAATTTAAAATCCACCGATGCATTGGCGCAGAAAATCAGGGTAAAGCGGTCTTTGGCGGTCTTGAACCCAGGCTTCAACATTTCCCGTTTATTGATGTTGGTTCTCGATGACATCCTTTTTCAAAATATTCCTGTCTCATTGAACGCTTAGTGGAGTGGTAATCGTCCTCTTCAGGTATCCTTAAAAGCTCTTTCTGGAACCACGTTGCAGCTGGATGGTCAGCAGAAGCACTCTCACCAAAAAACTTGACGTTGTACAGATTGGGACACTTTATGAACTGAACTGAAACCAACCATCACTAAATTTACAGTCTTTTGAAGGCTCTCCTCCCTTTTCACAAACAGTTTCGTAGATTCACTACATCTTCTCCTGGATCACGCTGCCACTGAGTGCCAGTTCCTTCTGTGCCTGCTCCTCAATCCAAGTGTTCAGTAACCTCTTCCTTATTATGCTACACGGACCTATTACACATACTCATTATGGAATCACTACTGGCAACGGCAGTCGCAAGACTCGCTCTCTTGATCTTTCGAATGGTGCGATTAGTTGATTCATTCACTCCATACTCACGCGCCAAGTGCCAAAACACCAAAATGTTCCGCCGATACATTTCAAAGAATTTATTTCCTCCTTGCGATGTCTGCCTTTGGCGTGCATACAGAAACTAAGTGAATATTTGAGGCGCTGGAGGCATCGCGCTAAATTAAAATGTCGCAATGTTTTCGGATTATTATCTCGGACTCCTCCGCGTTGACTGAAAATGGGCCGCGTTGCAAAAAAATTGGTGTAAAAATACTGAGCGCAATACTGAGAACGCGTTGCATGAATCCGCGTGGCGTGAGGTTTTACTGTATACGATTTTCGATGTTGTTTTGTTAATTCCAAAAAAATATTATTTAAATATTTTATAACTCGAGAATCGCTGGACATATTTTAATGAAATTAGGTATTATGGAGTTTCGCTGAAAATTGTCGACCGATTCTAATTTTGTTTAAAACCGGATCACACTAACGACCACATTACATGAAGACATACATGTATTTTACAACGTGCCTCTTTTTCAACTCGGGAACCGCTGGACGTAATATAATGAAATTTGGTATTGGGAAGTTTTACTAAAATTTGTCGAAGCATTCCAATTTTTGTTGAAATCGGACGATAATTACGACCACTTTACATGAAGAACTACATGTAGCTTACAATGTACGTTTCAACTCAAGAACTGGAGGGCGTATTTTGATGAAATTTGGTATTGGAGAATTTTACTAAAATTTTTCGATCTCAGAGAACTCATTTGGAAATTCTATGTATTCCGGCATGGAGTACACTTTTCCGTACTTGTTAAATTAGAAAAATTACTTTTAGAAGTGATTGAATGTTAACGGAGAGTAAGTATCCGAACAATGGAATATCTCAGATGCATTCTCGGTAGATTAGATGTAACGTTGAATGAAACAAAATCGCGTGCAATAGACACGTTTTTTGGTCGTCACTCCCATTCTCGATTTAATGAAGCATAGCTGCGTTATTCATCCACCTCGTGAACTTTCACTAGCTCTTCAACATGGAAATCTATTCACCCGATTAATAAATGCAGGTTCTGTTTTATAATGAACCCATTAGTCTAGTAAATAAATTTAGTCTTTGTTGTCATGTTTTTGTAACGGTTCTATCCAATCCAAAAATTAAATTTTTATTCAATAATCTTATTATCGAATTTCACTTGAGCAATTATTTCGCCTTATATTCAGAAGTATTTTCGATTTTATTCATTCGCTAACTTTTATTATCAATCAAAAATTCTTTTTAGGTGTTATTAACGCTCTTTTAACATTTTGGATTAACTGAAAAAATGCGTAATGATGTGGCTTTGCCAGAGCTTTTGCAAAGCAAAGTCGTCGCACATGTGTCCACAGTCATATTCTCCCTTTTCCATATCTCTAATTTTATTTGTATCAATATAATCTTTCCCATTAAAATTTTTTATTTCGATCTCTTTTAGTGGATGCCTTCGAATTCATATCATATTCCCGCAACCAAATTATTTCGCGAGAACTCGATCAACTTCCGTCTTTGAGAATATTTTTGAAACGAGAAAGAAGTCTGCTATGACCGGGAATCGAACTCGGGTATTTCACTTGCCGGGCGAATATTCTACCACTGAACTATCGTAACAGATCAATTTTCCCGTTTGATCTGCTACGGTAGTTCAGTGGTAGAATATCCGCCCGGCAAGTGGGAGACCTAGATTCGATTCTCGGTCATAGCAGACTTCTTTCTGGTCAAATATATTCCCGACATTACAGCCAATGCCTGTATGCGTAGGATCTTCAGATCGCTTTATTCCATCAACTCCGCCTCTGAGTAAAGATGAAACAGCTGCAATTATTCTCGGATTAAAACATATATGTAAAAGTGTGCATATGAACGCACAACACGGGTCTGTTTCTGCACGTACTCTTCGCGAAAGGTATTTACACTTATGGATTGAAATCGGATCAATTATCTCGCATATAAAATGAAAAAAGACCACGAAGTAAGATACTGAGTGGTCCGTGTTTATAAACAGAGAAGCACTTTAGAGGGAAATTTTTCCTTGTTCCTAGCGCGACCTTTTCCTCATTTTTAACGCGAATGGGATTTACTTCTATTTTTTGCGTGTTTCAATCGCTTTTGTTTCCGTCTTCCCACGTTCGAACAATTTATTTTTCGTCGTGGTAGAGTGGGGAGGCACATATGCGAAAAAAAGCAATTTCTCCTGTAGCGTTTTTTTTTAGATGTTCATCGCGTGCCGCGAACGTCGTCGACACTTTATTACGGGATGTGGAAATTATCTATTTATAGACGTTCCGTGCTCCGACAAAGAGAGGAATCTCGAAGAAAAATAATTAATATAGAATAACACTTCTCTATGGAAAGAGAAAAGATTTACTTACGAAGGAATCAAGTTTTATATTAATTTTCTGGCTATAAAATGTTTTTGGCCGCAATTTTTACTCTGATATTTAAAGAAAGTAATCTAAACTAATCCATCAAAAAATTTAACCATCTGATATTAGATTTTAGGTGATTTAACTGATTAGTAATTAAAAATTTGTAAGCATTTGTTTTTTATTACTTCCAATATGTTGCTTTATCATATAAACAACCCAGTTACGCCGGTTACTGGTTGGCTGGTCGCTGAAACCCCTAGATTTTGAGTTAAAGAATATACGAGTTGTGAACTTTATTTTGTAACCATCTGAACTGGCAGTGGAAGTGAGAAAGATCAACACGTATTTAAATATATTTAGCATTTAAATAATGTAACTATTTATAAAGGATAAAAAACTACAAACACGAGCGCGGAGTTTTTAAACGACGTTAGGTTTATTTATTTATGTTACGTAGTTAAATCTAAAAAAAGCAAGAGCAATAATTTTCCGTTTATTCTCAACTTTCTTCTTCAACCGCTTTAAGCTGTCAGGAGAAGGGTAAGATATAATTATCTTCGTTTTATGATTCTTGTATTACGTAAACATAAAGCTTTTCCGTCAACTCGAATAAAAATACCCCTAAAACCATATCAGGTCATTTTTTGGTACAGATAAGCATACCGACGGTGAAGATCAAAATTAAATAAACTGATGTGGGCAACACATGACTTTCTCCATATTTATATGGCAAATTACATGTTGTTAGCTCTGGGATCGTTGTCATTATTTACTTCCGGTTGACAGTTAAGAAAAGAAAAAGGAGCGTTACCAAGACTAAGCGTCAATTGTTAACAATAGTCTTAGGTAGGTGGCGTGGTGCTGGCAGCTAAAAATATAAGATATCTCTGAAACAATGCGTTATATGGAAAAATGTATCAAACAAAGGTTGTAGAAAATCAAATTTCCTACAACTTCTATCCCAATACATTTTTACATTTATCAAATATTAAAGCAAATATTTCAAAATAACGGATAAGTGACAAGAGTAAACACCCACATCCGGTCAACCGATTTTTACCAAAAACTAACTAACTTTTATAAAAATGTTAAATATAAAATTTTGCGGTGACCTGATTAATAGTTTTTGAGTTAGAGCGCCCACAAAAATCTATCACATACAGACAGACAGACATAGACATCATCGAAAAAATAGTCAAAACGTGTTCAGGGGACCTTAAAACATTTATTTCCGTTGAAGTCTCGAATTCAATTTTCTCATGAAAAAAATACTTTATATTTTTACACGGTTATTCAATCTATACGTGGAAAGAGATAGTGAAAATCACAGTTTAAAAAATATATACTGAGTTTTTTTGTCGTCATGAGGAACTCGTCTCGGAGAAATTGAGGAATTACGTTTTATGATCTTTCCAACGTTTTCTTGAACAGAAAAATGATGTACTTCAGTGATATTAACAATAGGTTTTTCCCAAAAACTATTGGTCAACTTCAAGAATTGATGTTTTTTTAAAGAATTATCGACTCTATTACCAATGGGGAACACTGGAGAATTAATAAACGACCTTGGCATATCAGTATCAAATTTTGATCTGTGAATATCATTCATGATTACGACTATATTCGCTTTTACTTTTAGTGATGTGCTGAAGCGTAAACATTCAGTTAAATGTAATCCGGATTGATTATCCTGCGATCCTATGTTGCCCCCTTTTAGTTTCGCTTATTTCTCTTTATAATTGTTGTTTCGCAGTATTTGCTGTTTTCTAATGCCAAGATACAGACGTGGTAGTATATTCCAGAGTTTCAATAAAGGTATAACATTTTAAACTACGTATTTATTTAAATGTTATTCTAATTATAATTCTATTTTATTAACGCTGTCTGTATGATTTGAAATGAATTCATTTCCAGGGTTAAGTATAATAGAAGTTTAGTTAACCTAAATAGGTAGTTAAATAGAGAATTATCGAGCGCGTCTTGTGACACACCAAGTATCTCCAGTTTCCATAAAAGGTAATATTGAAAATCAGATGCGCATTTAGACTGCAAATTAGACGTCTTTGGTGGTTATTCATCGATAATAGATTTTTAATGAAGTAGTTATACTAGATGGTATCTATTCTTATTCTTTCTATTCACCAAAGCAGTTGCTCATCAAAAATGACGGAAAAATACGCTCCCAGTTGCTTAATATTATTTGCATCATCGCTTTATTTACTCGGAAGAATCATCAAAATTACAATAAACATTTATTCCTCTCGCTTGCTAAAAATCAACAACTTATTTCCCGCTAGGTAGACAAAATATAAAGATATGTGATGAGGAAATATTTTCTTCAAATAACATTGGATTGATATTTACTGCTCAAATATGGCAACATAACAAAAAATAATGTTAAATAAATTTATGACAGTTGAACTGAGGGAAATCAGGATTTCTGTCGGCTTTGACAATTTTTTGGGTGGTTTGGGAAGGATCTACCTTGTCTCGCCTATAAAATAAATCTTTCGTTTTTACCACAAACGTGTTCAATTGCCGTTCAATCCACGATTTGATAAAAAAATTCATTCTCTCCGGTTTTTCTTGCAAGCGAAATAGAAAAGTTCTTATAGCGAAGCGTCGTTACAAGGCGGAGGCGTGTTATCAATTCTTCCGAGCCAATAGCATCTACCGAGCGATAGTTTGGACATACCAAAGCGCGCGAAAAAGGTACGGTATAACTTCAGAAAGACGAAATAAGAAAAACAAGACATTTTACGAAGAGTTATCCAAAGGAGTTCGTGCCACATGTCCGCCATTAAATTCATACGGAAAACCTTTCCAATCTGAAGGGGGAAAAAGAAGGCTTTTATCCGTTGCCACACCTTCGCTATTTCGAGACGGGAGGGAAAAAGGGATTGCCTTTTTTCCGATCGTATTTCTTCGATATATCCTGAAAACGTGCGAGAAAGGGACCATTCGTTTTCTTTAGTCGGCCAATTTCGAGAATATAATATGCTCTGCATTCTACCACAAAAGATAAAAAGAAAATCTTGCTTTACGCAGAACCATAAATGTTTATACATGCGTACACAAAGTTACTCATTTATTTATCTGTTATTATTTGTTTATTTATTTTTTATATATTGAAGCGGAGTTAATTTTGCTTCTCTTTATTACGGATGACATTAGTTTCAAAAATGCATTAAAATTTAAAGGTAACGAGTTTTAGGGCATAGAATAGAGTGATTGTCTGCAAGTCTCGAATAGAAAGCGAGTGACTTAAACTTCGAATTGGATTCTCAATATTCTAAGATTTTGACTATGAAGAAAGAAAAAATGTTTATTCTCTGAAAACTGTCTTAAATATAAATCATAGACCGCGGTCAATCATATATTTCTTATGAAATGTAGCAAAAAATAAATCTATTTTGGTTAAAATTATTTTACATTTTTAACTATCGTATGCTTATGAAAATAAATATGCATTATTTTGCTCTATAGTCGTCTTAAAATGCTTTAATATTTTTGCTTACTACTTTCATGCAAAAAACCAAATCCGCTAGAGACATTAAAAATGTGCCGGCCTATTTTCAAGCGTCATAAGTTTACTTCACGCAGAATTAGTTGGTTCGACAGAGAATAATTAATGCAAAATTTAAGAGTGGAGTTTTCGCAATAAAAAGTTATCTTTTGTAACTTTAGAATAAAACTGTTTAATATCAGTTAACCACACAAAACGTTAATCTAACTAGTGCGACGAAAGTCACTTGAACAGCTCTTCATTGATGCATACATCGAAGTTTCTTGACCAACCTTCGAATATCAACATTTGTGCAGTATGTCTGCTGAAGGCCCGTGATCATACGTTCGAAATGGTTTTCTCCACAGTCCCTATTACATTCAGATAGCCTTTCTGTCGTATCAGATCTATTATCATTCTCCAACATAATATTCTGCTACATGAGCTACATCTCATCTTCTATTTCCTCCTTTTCTATTTTACATTATTTTTCCACCTCGTTTCTAAACATCTTAAAATTCCAAGTTACATATTTTAAAGAACTTTCTCTGGGCATTCGCGTTCCGTCCCATAAAGGACGATACTTTACGTCTCTATTTCATTTACACGCATAATCATGCACGTGCATATTTGGATGTACACATATATACATATAATCTCTTCATGACAATCCTTGCTATAATAGGCCTTAACATTCGTAGGACAGATGGTCCATACTCAACAAGCGAGCGATGTCTGTTTGCCTTCCCACGGAAGATAAGATAAAGAGGTCTTTGACAGGATTTTTTCGGCAAGCTTTTCCGCCACGATAAGTTTCAGGCTTTGAGAGCATGTGAACGTACTCTACTGAAGGTTGGTCAGGGGGAGAGGAGGGAGGACCGTATTGGACGGATGAAATGTGTGCGTAAGTGGGAGGGAGTGAGTGATACGGCCCTTGCCAAGGGATAGACGTAAACATCGATAAAAATTGTTACCTACTTTCCGCTCCTCGAGCAGGGATTCTAGTCGTATATTTTCCTGATTCCGTGCTATTTTTGTTACTGCCGCTTGTTAGGTAAGGTCGGGTATAAAAATTTACGGCAAAAATTTGGAGAAAGATATAAGGTTAGCACGAAGCATAATATCCAGTTGCGTGTTTCGTGGTCGTACAAAAAGGTGGAATTATAGAATGAAAATGATGGACGTTTTGAAATATTTTTCCTCGCTATCATTTCAACGTGATGTTCAATCCAATTACGCACCTCTCGCCCCTCGCTTCCGTAATATATTTTTGGTGTAATGAAAAAGCCGTAAGAACTTGAAAATGCCGAAGATTAGGTGATCTCGCAGACGCTAAATTGATCAGCGTCCTACGACCCATGCATGTGGTATTTATTTTACTGTGCAAACTACATATAATGTTTGCGTTACTAGGTTGAGCTTTATCTAAATTAAAGAATAGTCCTTACATCGTATTAGTGGTTATTGGGGAAACCAATTTCGAAAGTGTTTAAGACTGTCCAGTTACCTTTTCATCAAGAGCATGTGAAGCGATAATTTCGGTTTATTAAATGCCACAAAAGCCATCTCAGACTAATTATCTTCTTTCTCTATAATAATTTTTAGTTTGTTGTCGCTCTAGTTTGCATGTCCATTCATCTTCTGCATGACACTGTCTGATCAAGTTGCGTTGGGTATTCGATTGGCTCTGCTTAATTCATCCACGAAACTGTTAAGCGCCTGTCTAGATTACCTAAACGCAGATATTCGAGAAGTTGTATTCTCTTATAAATTTCGATCTTTGTAATTTTAATACTCAATCAAGTTTTTGTTTGTAAATTTTTCCAGGTTGATAACTAATTCTTAATTGTTTTTAAATCGCTCGAGTGGCAGCTACAACGCCTTGTTCAAGTTCATCAGACACGGCACAGTAGAACTTGCCGCTTTTCTCAATAAGAAGTGGGTTCAGATCGCGTTTAATCACAAATAAACCCGATTTTCTTTCAAAGTTTTACCATTTTTACAGGTGTGTGAAGACTTCGATGTTCAGCTCTCTCGTTTTATAAGCGCCTACTGTGCATTATATTTGTTCTTTTGAATAATTATTTTTAAATGCACATATTTACCGTGCAACCTACCAAAAGCGTATGGGAGGGACTGCCATTGTACCATATCATCATTACTTAAAATCTATGTTTTAATATCTTATCACATTTGAGAAAAGAACCAGCAGTAATTATTGTCCATAGCAATTATTTCCAAGTATTTTCTTCTACAATATGATCTAGCCGTATACTCCTTTGACACTCCTTGATACAAATATGGCACACGCATCCCTAACGCGCGTGATTTTTAAACTCCAAATTGTAAAAACGGTTCTACTTGATTGTTTATTATCACTTAATATTATTTTTACCGTGTATATTAGAGAATCAAGTATGCGTGGATTGTTTGGGGGTAGTGATCGACCAGTCTGGTGAATGATCTCTGTGTTAAGGGTTGAAATAAGTTTTCGTTGTTTCAAAGGCTTTTATGCTTTTTTCCGCATTGGCCCTAGTGAAATCTACTTACCTCATCTTTAACAAACTTTTTGCTGTCCTAAAATTTCGAGACCTTAATAGTGATACTATTAACTTCCACTCATTTACTACAGAGAAAGGGATAATTACGCACCATATACACAGTAAGATTCTCCTTTCGACGCGGTTTAACCCTTTGAGTGCCACGCGACGATATATCGTCGTTTGCTTCCTAAGCACCAAGTGCCAACAACGATAAATCGTCAACCATGCTGAGTAAGCGTAAATTCGTCATAGTTCCACATGCAAATGACAGATGGTAGGAGATGATGATATCAATCGAAAGAGGACACTATGTAGTTCACGTATCTTCCGTTCTTTTTGGTTTGATTATTTGTTCAGTTATGGTTTTTTCGATTTCGCAAAATATTGCCTCAATTCTTTCAAAATGGCTTCTATAGGCAAAGATAATTTCACTGTTAGATTTGAGGACGATGAATTGTTTTCCTATGTAAACTCATTACGTGACGACGAATGTTATTTAGAAAAGGAAAATTTCGAGATTTTAGAAGATATTTGTGATATTTTTATTTTTTCGAATGTAAAATCATAACAAAATATTTTTTTAAATTTATAAATAAATTTTATGTGTACATAATTTTATAGAATATAATGTTTTATATATCATGTCTGCAATTACTGTAAGAAACACGTAAAAATATGAATAAATAGCGTGTATGTGATTTTTCACAGAGACTGATGAAAAAGTGCTAAAATGGCAGTTATGCAAATAATATTTTCTGTAATTTCATTTTTTAATATTTTTTGAGGATTTTTGCAATGTTTTACTTGGATATCTTGCCTTTATGAAAATGAGTTAAATATACTAGCGAAATGAATAAAATGCTACACTTTATTCAATGTAAAGTTGACTTTTCATTTCTTTTATTAAAAAATGAAAAAAAAAATTTTTTAAACAAATAATCACAATATGAGCTCTAACATTCCCTTAATATAATTAATATCTGTAATCATTTGTGCAATTACTGAAAGAATCAGGCAAGAATGTGAATAAATAGCGTGTACGTGATTTTTCTTGGAGATTGATGCAAAATTGCTGAAATAGCCATGGCACTTTTTGGTATACCCACCAAAATCGACGTGGCGCTCAAAGGGTGGTTTCTTCTCGTAAATGAAACCCATACGCAACGAAGGAAATGCATAGTCTAGTTTCTCTCAGTTTCTCTCACTTTCTCACGTTCAAAAACTTTCTTGCGCGGTTACGTCCTTCCGGATAAACGCTTTCACCCACGCCCTCAGGAAAGCAGGGATAAGTACTACATTGTGAGAAGAGGTGAAACGCCAGGCAAAAACGCGGATGCTGAACCGAAAGCCGTGTCGGAAACGCGTTTAACCTGTACCCTATGTTGTCTCCACCATAAATTACACTCCTCTTTATTCCCTTCGAATCTCGAGATTCGACTGAACCTGCACTCAGGAGGATGAAACGGAGGTCATCGCGTGTTCTACTTCGCGGCAGAAAATAAAAAAAAACGTCCGCTTGCGAAAGATGGGATGGATATTGACGACCACGTTGTTGCTTTTTCTTTTCGTCGTAAAACTTGTCGTCCAAGCAGGAATAAACAGCGATGCCGAGAGACCGTGTTTGATTTTAAGGTTTTAAAGTGCGCAACAACTTAGAAAGAAAAGTTCAACGGGTAGTAACTTCCGTTTGCTTTCCTTTAAAACTTTTACAGAGATTACTTTATGCATTGCAATTGAGTTGTGTCACGGGTTAGAATTTTATTGACCAACTAATATGCGCTGGGTCACTATCCGTCAGATAACAGCTATATTTGAATTTTGAGCTTATTTTCGCTGAGAATTCTTCTAAAAATCAGCTCCGAAAAGGCCCGGGAAACACATTGCCGCGGTTTTTTTCGGTACAGAACAGCTCCATTAATTTTATAAAAGATTGAAAAATATCATGCAAAATTTTTACCTCACCGCAAATCCAGAGGCAAGCATTCGAAGCGTGCCCAGCTTTAAAATAAAGAATGCGGACATGCCGAGGAAGCACTTTGAGTATGTGTTCCTCGCGCTCTTTTTGATAGAATTTTCAGTGCCATTCCAAGCGAAAACAATCGTCGCTCCTTTGATTCCACGTACGGGAGTACACGTGTGTTTTTTGCGTTTCTTTTTTATACGCCAGCCTAAAAAAATCTCTGGTCTGTTCTGCTTGCATTGATAATGGTATTTGAATGTGAAATAAATGTGAGGGATATCGGATGAAAAATTTTGTGAACCAATATGTATTAATTATGGAATAGAGAGACCGAAAAATAATCATAATTACTCATTTGGAGTTTTTAAGCAAGATTTTAACTAATACTTGCAAAGTTTGGTTTTTATATTCGAATTTTTACATCTTTCCGTGTCTCTCTATAATATAAAAATCTTGTGTGCGAACCTCCTAGGTGTCACATGTCTCATTCTAAGGTACTTTTAGAAGAGCTGGTGATCTGAAATTTTTCATGTTGGTCGATCATAGGTCATAGGTGTGTGCGTGCTTGCGTTCGCGTTTGCGTGTGGGTGTGTGTGCGTGCGTGCGTGCGTGTGTGTGTGAGAGAGAGTTCTGGGATTGTGCGTTATACATGGGAATTTAGGTTAATTTTAAGTGGAAAATTTCGAGGCAATAAAATAGAAAACATCCATCGAAGCAGTAGAGCACGGGGTAAATAAATCTCAATAGGTCAGTCCGATTTCAACGAAACTTTAATTATAATACTCGGTGCGAGTTTCTTCATGTGATAACTGTGCAGTTGTCTAACATAAGGGCGTGGGTCCGATAGCAGGACAATTTCCATTCTCCATTAGATTAACAAACAAAAGAGTGTAAGACATCTTTCGATTGCTTTTTAAAATTACTTTTAAATGTCATAGAAATTAGAAACGTGAACCATAGTACGTGAAAAAGAACGCAAATTCACTTTTCTACCATTGATTTTCAAATATGATTCGAAATGACTGAGAAAACTGTTTTGAAGGTAAAAATTTTGAGTTTTTGTGAATAAAATAGTCCGCTGTCAAGAATAACCAGCGTTGTTGCCTTACTCATAAAACTATATAGGAACGTATTGGAAAAAAGGAGGAAGGTGGGAGTACGGGAAAAGGGGAGAGTGAAAGATAGGATGGAGAAAGAGAGAAGAGAAAGAGAGGGGAAGGGAGAGAGAGAATGAGGGAAAGCGGAAGTTTGGGAAAAGGGAAGCTTGGTGGAAGAGAGGGATAGAGAGATGGGTGAGATAGGGAGAGTGGTGGTGAGAGAGGGAAGTGAGAAAGTTGGAAGAAGGGAGAGAGAAGCCCGAAAATAGGACTGGATATAATTTTCTACCTTAAATATATGCCGAAAGCAGGAAGTTCAGGGTTGCACACGGGCAGCGGACGAATTCGCCTCGCGGAGTTAGGCACGGGGTGGACGCGCGTAGGGGCGGAGCCCCTGGTATATATATATATGAATCATCAATTCCATAATTTATAAATAAAATCGGAGAAATTTACTTCTGCGCTCCATCTTGCCTTTTATAGTAGTAAAAGATATTTTTTTTAATTTTCAGTACTTCATATTCGATTAACAGAGTGGCCGTTTTTCTAATCTTATTCATAGTCTAGAAAGCTAAATACGAGCAATTAGCTCGGAAATTGAGAGATGTGTGTCAATCCACGAAACGAAAAACACCCATATGAATTTAAATATTTATGCATGCATACTTGCAAAGCAATACGCATAGATACGCATACATAAACGTAAAATCGCAGATCACCTCGCCTAAACATTGTGTTTCTAGCGCTTTCTTAACTTGTTTCTGTTAATGCTTAAGGTTGGCCGCACTGCTTTCCTCCATCCTCAACTCCCACGTCCCCGCAATCTCCCTATTTACCATATCTCCGCGGCATTGTATCCCTGCGCCCGTATCGCAGAGAGATTCCGAACTCCTACCGCAAGCCATGGCTGCTGTTGCTGCTTCTACATGCATCTCCCCTCCTCCCCTTCCTCCTTCTTCTGTCTCTCCCTCTAACTCTAAAGCGCTGCTGTTGCCCTGCCCTCATGCATTTACTTCCCGCGTACGCGCAACGCTTTACGATTACCCGTTCCAACCAAAGAACATGGAGCTAATTGCTCAAATCGCGTTTTCTCCGTCCCAAAACATGGCGTAAGGCTTTAATTTCCTCGTTCGAGCGTAAAATCTTTCTTTTTTCGTTTCAGGGTGAAATACAAAAAGAGCTATTTTTTCTTCCGCCTGACGCCATGAACATGTCGTTTGTTTTAATCTTTTTTTTAGAGAAATGGGGAATATTTTATTTTCATCCGAATCGAAAGCAAAGGCGATATAACTAAAGAACGCCAAAAGCTTCTTTTGTTGTGGCCAGCCAAAAATAAGACCACGAAATGGCGCATTCGTAGCCCGTCAGTAGCGTAAGATTTGCACGTTTGACAGCATAAGAGCGGTTTTCACACTTGCATGGAATGTTTTCCTTTCTTCATATCCGCAACATCAGGTTTATACTATGGTTGATATCAAACTAATATTTTATTTAGAAATTTTAAAAAAATCGTGACTATATTGTGCAATTTCATAAAGGGAAGAGAAAACGTATCTGATAATAATTGACGAACGCATAGCATTGCTTGGATCAAGTGCTTACATGGATAATTTCATTTTCAGCTGGTCGTCCCTATAATGATATTACTGCATTAAATCCCCTTTGGCTTAACTAATAATTCGGCACTGCACTAGACAAACTATAATGTCACAGAAATTACAGTTGTTGCTTCAGAAATATTATTGAATCCAAAACGTTTCACTTCCTTTTTTTAACTTATAATCATACCCGGGTATTCCACTTTCTGGGCTGATATTCTCGGCCCCAATTTAGAAAAATCCACGTTCAGAAACGGGAAAATTAGTATACTACGATAGTTCAGTGGCGGACAATTCAATCTGCTGATGGATGATCCGGGTTCGATTCGTAGTCATTGTAGAATTTTTTCTCATTTCAAAAATATTCCCAACTTTAGGGCTTATACCTGTCTGCCTAGGGTCTTAAGATCGATTTATTCCACCAATTAAAATCCTACTTTAGCGCACTCATAATTTGGTAATTTTGCCCTTTTTCTTTCTTTCTATAAAATTAATCATCAGACATTGATTTTTTCCGGAATGCTTCGAAATTGTAGATCAACTGGGTCTCTATTTAAAAGAGAAAAAATGAAAACTTTTGGGGATTCATATTAAATTACTCGCATAACTAAAATGATGTATCCTATTGTTTGCTTTTAACGTCATGGAGTTGCCCGTCTTTCCTATTATTATAATTCACACCTCCTCTTACTTGCCTTATCTATAGTGCGTACTCTTTTATAGCTTTCATATTTATCTTCATTTCCCTCTTAATACTTTCCCCAAACGCGCTTAAACTTCAAATCCCTTGAGTCACTCGAAGGAATATTTCGTTATCAGCGGATGACAGGCTTTTCTGGCTGTCATGAGTGAAACACGCGAAGCACTGACTCAGGAAATCCTTTGTGGAGTAAGATAATCTTTTCATTCTTAGCCGTCGCGTTGCGACTTTATCTGGTATAGCGAACGTGTTTTCCTGTATCGCTAATAACCAAGGGTAAAAATGCATTGAATCTATTTTCCACTTAGATTGGTATCTGTTGTTCGGTAAATTCTTATAAGTACGTTGTTACTTTTACTCGATTGTAAGCATTATGGAAGCGGTTTAGAGTTTATGAAGGATTCACAAATGGAGCATAGCTTTGGAAGAACGTCCTCTTAATTGTAAGATGCCATTCTAGGAAATTTCATTGTTTTTATAGACAACTCTTTTCATTCCCGATGCAGCTGCTTATCCTTAGGCCCAATTTCGAGTGTTAAAATAAAAAAGTTTGTTAACTCCATAATTTGCTAAGATCAATATGAAATTCGAGTGAAAATATTCAGCTACTTTTTTGTTGCTTTTGTAATGTCTCTCTCCCTCACAAATTTTTATGTACATAAAAATTATAAATATCTTTTTAAGTTTTTACTTGACTGTTTTTCTGTTAAAATGGAAAATGCAACTCTATGGATAATGTCAATCAAAATTATTGAATGTTTTCATAACATTAATTAATTTTCTAACTTCTCTCATTCAGTTTTCTCGACTTATTCTTTAATTTGAAGTTGGTTTTCTAGTAAATAATTTAACATGTTTTGGTGTCTGATGAAGTTCGTTATAATATACGTTGGAGATTCATATATAATATTTTTGAGTCCGTCCCGTGATTTTCTGAATTTATTATTGTGATATTGATCGTTTTGCTTTGTACACAAGGAAAATGTAAAATAAGAAGAAAATAGATTTTTAATTGGCTTGGCTTGAACATTTTGAGTAGTTATATTGAAGCATGAATTGAAACGTTTTTATTATGATAAACTATGGTAGTGAGAAGAGAAACTTGACACACGGAAAAGACTTTCCAAAGCAATGATGTCATATATATTTCTTTCACGGAGTTCAACCTCTAATTCAATTCTTCGTAACGCTCTGTTAAAACGTTAAAAAGAACATCCAAAGTATAATACAGAGGCATCCAACAATCAGTTTCGCAATAATGATATCGCCAACGATGGAGAATAAATTCAGTCACCTATATTCCCTCCCTTCTTTTTATTTAGTACACTTTTTAATTTCCTTGTCTGCCACACGCCGTTCTCCATCACCGCTATTTATCCTTATCCTTTACTCGCCTCAATTTCGTCTCTCCCCTTTCAGTTCGTACACAATTTTTTTAGCCCTTTCAAAAGAAAAAACTTAACTCCCTCTATTCAATCCTCAGCTGTTTCAAGAACAAAAACCACCCATTTTCTTCGCCTTCCTGGACCGCAGCCTCTTACGAGTCCCCCACTTTTCTCCCCTTCTTTCTCTCTAGCCCTCTCTTCACCCTTCCGATTGCCAAACAAGACGGAAAATGGAGAAAAAACACGGGAATATTCTACGGCTCTCTGTCTCTCTTTCCAGCGGAACCGACTGCCGTGATACGAATACCCTCGCGGCTATTGATTGGACAACCTCCTCCCGTTCTCCACATCCTCTTAACTCCGCACTTCCCTCCATCCCTGGCGCACGCGCACATACACACACACAGACCGACCTCCAGACGGCGTGGCCTCTATTACCCTCTTGAGTCCCCCCATCCTCTTGAATGGAATGGAAAAGAGTGTGACGCGTTAAGAAGAAGAGCAGGAGGGAAGAAAAAAGGGGAGTGGGGTGGGGTGCGTCAGGGTGCGCGCCCCGTTGAAGTGGTGCACGATTAAGTCGAAGGTGGATGGAGGGGAGATGAGAGATGTAAGAGGTAAGGGCGAGACAGGAACGTTTTTAAAGAAGGGATATGTAAAGGAATGGAACGGAAGAGGTGGAGAACGAGGGGTGTTGTTTTTTCCTCGAGGGGTTGGAATAATGAAGTCGTCGGGAATGTGAGGAGAAAGGTCTGGAGAAAGTTGGTCGAGAGTTGAGGAGGGGGAAAGGTGAATGTTATTTCATACTAATGTATGTTCTCAGCTGATTCACCTCTTGCATACACGCAATGAATGTCTAAAAGGTAGTGCAATGAATAGCTGGATAGCAAGGGAGAAGAGAAACCTGATGCCGGCATTAGTCTACTCTTAACGAAGAACACTAAGGGGGCCAACGGCTTAACGTCCCTTCCGAAGGAAGGAACGCTGAATTTGCGCCGTCTCCTCAAACCGCACAAACGGGGCCGGGCGACCTTGGAAAAAATCCTACTTGCGCAGGATTTGTGCCCGCTGTCTTTTCAAGCAGAAGGCGAGTATCAGCCAGAGTCCTAACCACTACTCCACCGGCACCCTCTGGAAAAGGCGAGGAGCGCGTGTACAGGAGGCTAATTCGAATGGTCTCCTGGATCGGATTCGATGAATAACGAGAGTAAATGAAACGTAAATTCTGGAAAGGGATAGGTGTATGTAAAATGTAGCTCAACAGTTTTGGATTAACATTGTTTGGGATATGGTGTGTACGGAAGGATAACAAAAACGTAAGAATGCTTTTGTCTAAGGATTATAAACTAAAAAAATCTGTATGTTTAGGAGTTCCACGTAAAAGGCACAAATGTCCATCTGAAATAAGAGTGGTTAGCGTGTTCGACTCCTAATACAAAGCTCGCAGGCTCAAATTTTCCTGTGGGAATGGCTGAATACGCTCATTGTTGCTGATATTAATAAATGCTGTGAAGTGCTGTATGTGATTTTATATACTTGTATAATGATATGTGGATTAGGTTACTAACGAATCATCCCAAACTAGTCTCAGTCTTTAATTTTTTTGATACTATAAAACAGCTCGCTCCTGATATTTAGCTACATTAATGTTCTTTTACATGCACTCCAAGGCATAATGCGTAGCATAGAAATGTCGACTCTGAATCTTTTCCGTCTTATTTTAGCTAAAACTCTATTTTCGAGAATGTAAAGTAGGTTACTACCCGGCATATACCTATGTGACGGAGATGCAGAGGAGGGTAACGAGGATATGCAAGGGTTAAGGAAATTAATTACATTTATTTCTATGTAAGATGGCCCTGAGTTGGATGCTGTATTCAAGACGGCGTGGCTGAGGGTAAAAAGAAGTGTATGGAAAGTTGAGACGCTAGGCGTAAGCACTCAAGGGGAAGACTCTTAGCTAAATTAGGAACGGATAATTTTAGTAAAGAAGAGGTCTGCTTTATTTAGGGCGCCACATCATAAGATATGGCGGGAATATAAAGTTAAGGAAATCAAGCGTCTAATTTTTTTTTTTTTTTTAATAATCCCAATTCCCACGGGAGGATTTACCTATGGGCCCGAGACCCCGTTGCTTTATGAATGGGGGCTCGAGATTGATCGAGTTCGGGCTCCCAAGTTAAGCACAATAACATAAGGTAAACAATATCAAACTATATACCTAAATACAGTGCTCCCTTGTCATAACGCCGTCGCTTATACGACGGACCTGAAAAAAAATATCCCACCGCTCAGACTAAGCCTTGATTTCAGTATTTTATGTGATTTTTTATCTTTAATTATTAAATATAATATTTTTTAAATAGATTATGTTGTAAGGAGACTGTCAACTGTAGCGTTTTCTCGATTATACAGCGGGAGTCTTATAACGTAGGTCACCGCGACTCGACAGAAACCCGCAGAATAGCCCGCGATTGCTATGAATGCTCTAAGTCTATTTATATTTTTTGTTGATTTACTTTTTTGTGATCAAGATTTTTTTATATATAGATATACGTATGTCTTGTGTTGGTAAATACCAATTTATTCAATTAATGTTGCATTTTATGAAATTAATTGAAAATTTAAGTCATTAATTGGATAGTTCCCTTTAGATATGAAGGTTTCCTTAAAATTATATGGATTTTGACTCTATATAATTAATTAATTGGATTTCAGCCATAGATTGGACTTATAAATTACTTTTTTAATTAAAGGTTCGTAAAGTTTTCAATCCGTCCCTACCTATCCCGTCCCAAAAAACGCGGTTTTCAGCACGAGGATATTTTACGGTCAGAGGGTTGTGATCGTAAACCCCTGCCACACGAAGTTATTTGCTTTGCAGAATGAAATGTAGATTTTGGTGCATTATCATGCGTAGAACGCAGATTATTTCGCTTCATCTTATTGCTGATAAAAGAACTAAATAAGTCGGAGGTAGATTTAATGGGAATTGGAACGATAGAGACATCAAAGATGAGAATAAGATATTCTACAACAGGGTTTTTCAAATTACGGGCCTTGACAAATTAATTAATGAACCACAATCCATTACCGATCATCAATGTTTTGCTTCAAGTTGGAGAAAATTATTTCAGACTAATCGAAATTTTAAAAATTAAATCTTTAACTCGTTTAATAATACTAGAATTTCATTTAAAATTTCTATTTATAATCCAACTATGCCAAACTTATAACACATAACAAAGTACATTTTCAATGGACTCACATTTTGTCGGTCCATGGAGGAAAATGGTAGAAAAGCTATGCTCAAGAGAGATGGAAGGGAGAAGATAGCTGAGGTCGGAGCGGGTCAGCGGGTAGAAGGGGAGACCTCTCTTGGAAGAGGGACGAGGCGGAGGAGGGATAGGAGTTGGGGAAGAGGTGAGACGGGGTGTGTGTCTGGCCTCGGCTGCAGCCTCCGCCGGTGCAGTTGCATCTTCTCCCGCCATGACAAGCGATCGATTCCTCACGTAGTGCTCTTTCATCCCTCCGAGCCCTCTCAAAAATCCTCCTCCGCATCCAACCCAGCACACGCACACACAAACCACCCATCCGTCTGGGAAATCAATGAAATTACCTAGGGAAAAGCTTTCCATCTTCCTCTCAGTCTCTCACCGTCTCCTTCCCTAACGGCCTAATTTTTTTCAAATTGAATTGGATTCTGGAGCAGGTTTGAGAGTGCGATTGAATAAAGAAAAGGAAATTAAACGCGAGGGGAATTTTCTGCGTGGTTTTTCTTCGTCTCTAAGCTGACGAAGTCTGCCGAAGAAGTTGAAACATATGGCGTGAAAGTTGATTAGCGGGATATAAATCAAAAATCGGGCCTCGTTTATTGATTGATATCCCCACGCCGTCTGGGCTGGATTCATCAAGTGCAAAAAACATGCGCGGTGGCGCATGTTTATATACATATCCATATCTGAGGTAGTATTGTTTGGGAGAAAAAAAGTTGAAGGGTAGGGAAGAACCAGCGGAAAATTTCCCATTGGTATAGAAAATGCCAGCTACAGTAGAATTCACGAAAGGCAAGTTTTGTAGCATTCTTAGATAGTTGAACATTATGAAGGTATCGCCAAAAGAATGCTTGATAATAACAAGGCAATAGAGAAACGTAGACCCGAGGACTTAGCTAGCGAGGTCGCAGGATTAATAAAAACCACCGCATATATCGTAAGCAACGGCCAAGAAGACATAAACACGGAAGCCTGCTTATAGGATTACATGGGATGGTTTTTCTTTGGCTTATTAAGAAGCAAGCAGGGGTGGGAAAACTATGGCCCGCGATTTCATTATGAAAACGAACCGTAATATAAAATACAGATAAATTCATATTTGTAGCTTAAATTGTGGCTGGAAAATCTTTCCAGTGATGTTATGGGGATAACATATTATTTAGTATTGATTTTCACCAACAGGATCCCTCGCATTATCTCAAATAACTTCCGATGTAAACCCTAACGTGGCCCGCTACGTAAAAAGCTTGCCCATCCTTGTCCCATACACATCAACCACTCCATATATGTAGATGCACAATTTAATTGTTTAATAAAAAATACTTATAAGATTGACTATAAAGAAATATAAAATTCAACCTCCCTTTAAAACTTTTATATAATACGGCTCATATTTTTTTTATTTTAATCGAAATTACTCCTTTAGGACGCTATGCACCCATTCAGTTTCCCACCATGCCACTAAATGGATGGAATGACAATAGTCAAGAAAATCGGGACTTAATATATCATTTAAACCAGCAATGTTCGCCAGCCTAAAAAAGTGAAATGTGTGCACTAAGAGAGTATTAATAGTCACCAAAGAGCTTATTGATGAAACCGTTATTCATAAGGCCTCATCGCTCGTACGTGACAGTCAATTCATAATTATTAAAAGACATTAATGTCATGCGCCTGTCTATGAATTGGTGCCCAAGATTAAAACGTGATTTTAGTCTGCCTGGCTATTGATCACAGTCCAGCAGCGGGTTTTCTATTCCTGGGTAGCATTTTTTTCTTATTATCCGCGAACACTCGCACGTGTAACCTTCTGTTATTTGCGCGGTCAGCTAGCTTCCCTCTACTAACGGCATTAATCGTGATTCACACTAGATGTCAGCTTATGGTGAAAGACTGAAGAAAGCTACCTCAGTTTTGTAGCTGTGGCAAGGGCCCATTGTCTGCAAATCTACGTACTCGCAAGAGCTATGAAATATTTGCACAGAAATAATTGGCTGACCTCTTATGCGTAATCGAAAGCGCCAAATTTGCTAAAAATTGTGATTTGAGCAGAAACAAAAAAATGTTTAAGTGATGTATTTTAAGTTGTTTTAAATGCCCAGCTTCATGCAGAATTCGAAATGACAATATATCGACGTAACATTTGCCAAAACACTTTCATAGAGGAGTTTCTTCATTAAGAGTCTTAAAAATCGACTGTCTTATCCAATTAAACAACATCCAATCCTGCAAATCCATTAAAATACTATAAAACGCTTAATGAGACAAAAGCTTTTATTACAACTTTCGTCTTTTTGTTTTATTTTTACGACAAATTAAACCTCCGCTAAGTTCCTCGATCCTTCTATTTGGTGACTCACAATGTTAAAATGCCTGATTCTGGGAAACGATCCGAGAATCTTGGAAGCTCGCCAGGGTATAGAAATAAATTTTTTCAGATTAAAATCTCCTTGTTTGGACGTCGCCTCTTATCTTTCGGTGCGGTCGGGATGAATATCTGAGTCCGCTTTCGAGAATTCGCTGCACGCTCGATAAAATGCAAGGAGATGGAAAATAAAACCACTTATCGCCGCAAATCCACGAGTAGGAGGAACTATTACGGTTATAGTTCTCGTACGTCGCCTCGATTTATTGCCGGGCTATCCAAACACTTGTGAATTCTCTATCTAACTTTGTTCACACGTGTTAAACCTGCCAAAGAACGCGCTTGTCAAAGAATAAGTGGATGCATTATGGAAAAAGATTGATTACTCAGAGCTTATTTGTATCGATCTTAATTGTTTCAGCTCTTCATAGAACTTGCAGATATTATGATTGTATTGGGGACTTTTTATTGGTTTCTTTTGAAAAAAATTGCTCCTTAACTATTGGCATCTGGTATTCTTTATTCTTTGAGTCGTTGTTTGTTATTGCAGTTTAAAATTAAAATTTAATTTATTTTTGTGCTCTTTCATTAACTTCTCCAGTTTCTTTTAGATGTTGTCATTTGTTTTTACGGCAAACATTTGGGATCTCTATGCAAAAATTACATCGTCAGTATGTACAAATTTCAATGGACTTGAATTTTTATGATTTGTAACAATGAGGTGTGTAAAAACGAGTCCGCTATAAAAAGCAATATATACCTGTCTATAGAATTTTCTTTAACTGAGTTTGTATTATAGAAGTTTTACTTTTTACTTTACTATTGTAACGATCGACCATCATTCCCTATCGATAGTTCTTTAAAAAATAAATAAGTTCATTGTCATTGATGTCTCATTTTTTGTAACGTATGGGTATTGCAAAATCCGGTGCTCTTACGCCAGTTTCTTTTGCGATTTTTCTGGTCCCCCGCCCTACACTCTATTATTCGAAACCAAACAAAAGTTACGGATAACCGGTACCAATTCGGCGAGAAGCCCTGAGCAAGGAAGAATACTTTAATGAGAACCCATCACTTTTCAATTCATCTTCTCGACCTAAAAAGGGAACGAAAAGTTCTAAAGTGGAAAAGGTTACAACATTGATCTAACCTTTTGTATCTCTAACGAACTCCCTTCTTCTCCGCGGGAGATAAAAATGCAAAGGCATCTCGCTCGGTGACGTCACACGCTCAGTCGACCTTGTTCGTTACCGCGGCCAGCGAAAAAGATCCCGAATTCTGGGCGAAGTCTCTCAGGAGAGGTTATCGAGTGTCAAACTGGGACAAAGTCCGGCAAATGTCATTGCGAAGAGGGGACCGTCTGCTTTAAAAGCATCTGGGTCATTCAGAATTTGTTCTTTCGCTCTTAAGAAAAAAGAAAATTTCAACCCACGCCCTATTTTGAATTTTGGTCCATATTTCTCCCAAGAAAAAGGTTTGGCTTCAGCCGTCAATAACCCGGTTTCTCCGAATTCGTTAAAAATCATTGCGAAATTCTTCTACTTCCTTATTATGCGTTCTTTGCACGAAGTGAACGTATATAGGGGAGGTCGTTTCCGTCCGTCCGTCCACATGTTAAAACTCGTCAACCGCTGCACATTTTGGTATTGGGGATTTTTGCTAAAATAGGTCGACCGATTCCAATTTTGGTTAAAATCGGACAATAATGACGACCACTTTACATAAAGACCTACAATGTTGCTTCGTTTCAACTCGGAAACCGCTGGATGTATTTTGATGAAATCTGGTATTGGAGAGTTTTGCTAAAATAGGTCGACCGATTCCAATTTTTGATTAAATTCGAACAACAATTACGACCACTTTACATGAAGACCTACATGTAGTTTACAATGTTCCTTTGTTTCAATTCGGGAACCGCTTGACGTATTGTTATGAAATTTGGTATTAAGGGGTTTTGCTCAAATTGATCGACCGATTACAATTTTGGTTAAAATCGGACAATAAATACGACTGCTTTTCATGAAGACCTACATATATTTTACAACGTACCTCGCTTGCTTCTCGTTAAATACTCATCTGAGCGAAAAATATTGAGATCATTGTGAAATCTCAAAGAACGCATTTGGAAACTCTGTGTACTCCGACATGGAGTACACCTCTCCAATCTTGTTTCCTCTGCGTTATGCATGCTGCTGTTGTTCTTTGGAAATAGGAGTCGCCGGAAAAATGAACATTTTGATGAATGTTTCGCCAAAAAATTAATCTTTCTAGCAATTCTATTTCAATCTATTCCTAAGTGTTCTTTCTGTCATATAAATGAGTTTAAACCTCTGAAGTGTCGAATTTATATATCTAACATCCAACTGTTTTAAATTTAAATTATTAGTTCAAATAAACAATTCCAATGAATTCTCTACAGAATTATCGAGCTCGTTTTATGACCGAAAACGAATTTTAAAATAGGCATAAAATATGAATAAAAATTGAAGAAAATATACAAGTACATACGTATCTTAGGATTTTACCACAGCCATTAAAAGATTATGAAACAACACAGTGTGAATTTTAGCTATTATGCGACCGTCTTCAGTGGTTAATATTCCTTTAGAATCTATATTTGGCGAATCGCCACTGAAGACGACTTCATTGTAGCCTAAATTCGCATCTGATTTTTCATAACCTTGCCCTCTCTATTTAAATACCTTAGAAAACTACATATTTTTTAGTTTTTTACTTGTGCTTTTTTTAATTAATTCCATTGGATTTGTAATTCAACCGGATTTCATATCATTACTTACATGAAACTAAGTTTTAAGTTGCATTTATTGATTAGAAAATAAATAATCACAGAGGTTTATATTGGTATTTGTTATGAAATAGGTAAATGAGAAATGTCAGTCGGAGGCGCATACAGGGTCATAATGAGCATAATGGACCCTAAATTCTATTAATTCGTGGAATTAATTTGGACTTAATTACTACAAAAGTGATTTATCACTATAGGTGTTGAATTTGGCCTCTACCTTTTTTATACGCAATTGTGAGAGGCAGAGCGTGTTGGAAGAAACTGCCAGTAATGCGATAGTTGGGATGTTGTAATTGTCTGCGAGATTCTGCTTTTTAATTCATTCAAATTGTGTGGATGTACCTATATGCATTAAACGTAGCCCATAGAAAAAATTCCAAAGGGGAGAGGTACACCGGCCTGCACACTCCCAGTTCTTTCCTACCAAAATTTATCATTGTAAATACAAGTTATCAACATTTCTGTGTTTTTTATCATATTAAACATATGTACCTATTACGAAGCTTCATAAAGTGACGTCCTCTTCAGCGAGTTTTAAAGCTGGTTATGTTTAACTTGTTTTATTTCATTAGGAAATGCTTATAATCAATAATTGATTCGTTTTAGCAGCTTATGTCAATATTTTAAAAAATATTTGGTTGTATTAAAGGCATTTTCTTTTATACAGAAGCATAGATTTTAATCTCGATGCATTTATGCACCCGTTCAATTAAGACATATATTTTTGCTAGCATTTATTCTTTAATTAGTATAGATAAGAAACCTTTTTTCAACTAATTTCCTCAGGTCGAAAACTCCCTCTCCACCTACGCGCCACACGCCTGCGTTGTCGTCTATTCGGTCGTAGACCGCGCCACCTTCAAAGCCGCCGAAGACACTTTGCGTTACCTGTGGAAAGAGAACTTCACGATGGAGAAGGCTGTCATCTTGGTGGGAAACAAGGCAGATCTGGCTAGGGCGAGGACCATCCCTACGTCCGGTAAGAATATTTACACCTATTAATATTCCCATTATTTTCACAAAGTCCGCGCATTCAGAAATAAATCGATCGGAACTTATTACTAGAATTCCTTGGAAAAGCTATAATTGATTGATCAATAGTTCGAAAGCTTGTATGTGGAAAATATTCAAAGGCAATTACGGTTTTAAATTAATGCAGCAATCCGTACTTTCATAGAAAAACAAATTTTCATTTATTTCACAATTATTTCCTTTGCTATGATTTGTAAGTTTAATTAAAAATTATGGAAACGAGATTTTGAAAATTTTCATGTTTGCAAATGCATTTCATTCAAATTTATCAATTGAAAGCTGTTCTAAAGGATATGGAAATTCTTCTAAATTGACACGTGAATGCATTTAAATATAGCAGCAGCTGGTAAGAAGTCTTCAAATATTTTTCTAAAATGTAGTGAAACTCTTCCGAATAGAAATTGAAAAAAAACTGCTAAAGTAATTTCATTAAAACTTTAGCCCTTCATTTCACAACTCTACTATTTTTTTATGAAGACTGTGGAGGAAAGATAATAATATCCTTTAAAGTTAAAGTAAAATTTATATGAGCTCAGATAATTTTTAGTCTTAAAAATATTCCATAAGCATTTACTTTATTTTTTGTTTGCGAGTTTTTGTCGAAGTAAAATGTACCTCTGAAAATATGAATTTCAAATATTTCTTTTAAACATTTCATCTTCGCTTTTTATATTTCTATGACTGACCAATTCGGTAGTCATTAGCTAAACCGATAGTAAAAATTTCCAATTTTTGAAGAAGTTCTTCCAGTTAGTGGACAGATTTTTACTATATTACAGACATTTTAAAAACACTACAGCTGCAGCTGAACTTCGTCACAGTAAGACAGTTATTAAAAATATTTCCATTGTAAAAACTTAGTCTCTGCAAGCGTTTGCGAAGATTTAGAATTCAGAAACTTAATGCTTTAGTTAACGATTATCAAGTGACTCCCCAAATCGTCCAGAATCGTGCGAAGTTGAACGAGCAAAACTCTCGCTTTAATGGAATTTCTGTGTTAATAAATATTGGAGCGGCTCCAGTTTGGACAAAATTAGAGGAATATATACAACTCAGAGAAAGTTTCCAAATCCTCAACAAATTATAAAATCTCTGCTTTTTGGGAATACTAAATTTTCGTTTCATCGAGATGTGTCGTATCAGTCTCTTTGCCCAAATCAAACGAACGACCTCTTGGTATATGGTTAGAGCAGCATTTGATATTCAAAGAGTGAGTTTTCCTGGATATAGTAAAGTTTTTAATGTAGTATAAAACTCTCATTAAAATCCGTTAAGGGATTATCAAAATTTCAATGAATGATCCGAAGAAATAACATTTATTGCTTTACGAAGGATTCATTCGAGAATTGAGATATTTTGATCCAATTTCTTTTCTTACCGAAAGTCATTATTCCGTCGAATCTAATTAACTCGACAGATCCGTCTGGTTTTTAGCACGGAATCCAATTAAAATTTATATTATTAAAAGTTTTATTTTTCCTTCTCTTCTGTCACCTTTCCACTTTTTTGAAAGATACGTTCACTGAGATGATCCGTTTTGGATATATATGTGCATTATTATTTCTATTACCTAACATTCTATTACAATTTTTTCTGACTGCACAAATTTTTCGTCAGACGAGCGATATAATTTCATCTACGTTCGATTAAACTCATTATTTTTTACCATATCATTATTAAATAATTTTTTTACTCTTTTTTAAATTACTTGAGTTGCAGACTGACGATGATGTTATTGAAATGGTTTTCTTCTATCTCCCTCTATCTTTTACGAAAAATTCACGAAGAATCATCTACAAAGATACTCTTCGTTATTGAAGAGAGGAGTTGTCAACGTGGACCGGCATTTTCCTCCCCCTCAACCGTGAGACAAAAAGTTTTGAAAGAACTGATCTGAGTCCTGATCGTCGATTTTTACCGTACTGACATCAGAACAGAGTAGTTATTATCATTTATATTTGGCAAAGAGATGAAATTTCACTGCACACGCGAGAAGAAGCTATAAAAATCACATTTAGGAAAATGCAATTTTCCTTGCTATTGTAAAGTTCCAAAGTTCTGATAAATCTACTTTCTTACAAACCAACTTTAAAAAAATGCTTCGAAATGTTTTCAACCTTAATAGCGAAGTGAAACTAATTAGAAACGCCCGCAGTCCGATTACGACTTTATGCATAAGTGTGTACTTTCACTTGTCTTGAATTATAAGTAGCAAATGATATCCAAATTCGAAGAATACCTTCACATGGTTTTTATCTTTCCTGGGATATACTATGCAATACAAAACATATAAATTTCTATTTAATGTTGCAGTTAGCATTATAACAACTCCAAGGATAGTTTCATCTCTTCAAATTATCATAATTGTATTATTTATTAAATAAATTTCTTTAGTTATATTAAAGTGTGTCATTTACTGCACATTCAACTTCTTGTGAGTTTTTACTTTTATAAATCATCAGCAAGAAGTATATATTTTTTTGCATTATTCTGTTTAGTAAATGTATTGATTTACTTTCCTATGGTAATGGTATTTCATCCCAGTACTGAAAGTTCTATCTAAATTTTATCGTGTTCAAACAAATATTTTTCTTTTATGCGTTCACGTTAACTCTATGTGGCAATAAATTATTTTCATGATCGAGTAAATCCTTTATTTGTAACCCACGTATCCATTTCTGTTTCAATCTGTGAAACCTATTCCTATATAATAAAAATATATCGATAAGAACTTAAGCTCTCATCTTTAGTCTTAAAGCTCGTATTTATTTTTATGTAAGCTATTTGGAATTTTTAGAAAGATACAGATATGGAGAAAGTCATGTGGTAGCCACATCAGATTTTTTCCTCGTAGAACAATGCTAAACGAAGAATAGATCGGATGCTATCGTTCCATTCCTACACCTGTTCGTTAGGCGCTGCGCAAATTGGTACCGCACACACGTCCGCCTCAACCTCGTAACTCCAAGACAACCCGAACCGCAAATAAAAATCCTCTCCAGACAGATATTAGATTACCGTCGGAATTGATTCTTTTCTCGTCGCGATCTGCCGAGTTTCCCGAATTCACTCGATCCACGCGCACGTGCTATCGAAAAAAAAAACCCAAAATGTTTCCGTGGTTTGCCGAGGAGACCCGAAAGATCTCCATTCCTATCGCAATCTCGCCGATTGTCCTGCAGGTGTCACTCCCGTTCACTGTCCCAGCCTATCACGTATTGTAAGGAGTGCCAACTTACTCAATCTGAATGACGAATTTTGTAAAGGTAGAGGAGGAAGAGAGAAGGAAGGAAGTTCCGCTAAATTAAAATCACTTGTAAATTCCTCCAAAATCTTTTAGTTGCTTTCGCGCACTAACTCTTGGGATTAGAGGTGTTGGGTTTGAGATAATCACCGCCCTCCCTAATAAGGTTCTATTAGGAGGAAGGGATTGTCGCAGAGATAAACGATCATCGGCTGTGCGATGATTCCATCCATCTTCCACATAATCAATTTAATCAATATGTTACGTATAGGGATTGCAATACCTGACCAAAAAATAAAACCGATAATTCGGTATTTGATTTCATGAATGCCGGAATACCGTTATTAATACCTGTATTTTTATTTTTTCTCGAAAATATTAAGGCACAAGAAAAATCTGATGTGGCCACCACATGACTTTCCCATATCTGTAATATTTCTAAAGATTCCAAATAGGTTAGATAATAATAAATATTTTAAGAAACTGCGAGAAATTTTAGACTAAAAAGAACCGAAATAAACTCAAACCATAGCCTTCTGATATTGGATATAGCCACAAAGCTCCAACAATTAATAAAAGAAATTGGAGCGTTACTAAGATGTAACTAAGCGTCAAATGTTAACAATAGTCGGTAGGTGGCGTGGTGGTGACAGCTAAAATATAAGATGTCTCTTAAACAATGCATTATATGGAAAATGTTTAAAACAAAGGTTTTAGAAAATTAAATTTCCTACAACTTTTATTATAATATATTTTTACATTTATCAAATATTAAAGCAAATATTTCAAAAAACGGACTTTTACCAAAAACTAATCAGTTCTTGCGACTTTTATAAAAATGTTAAATATAAAATTACGCGTTGACCTGAATAATAGTTTTTGAGTTAGAGCACCCACAAAAAGCTATCGCATACACACACACGGACATCATCGAGAAAATGGTCAAAACGTGTTCAAGGGACCTCAAAACGTGTATTTCCGTCAAAATCTCGAAGTCTATTTTTTTCATGAATACTTTCCCCTAAACTACGTATATGGAGAAAGTAAAAATGACAAAGGGGAAACCTTATAAACATAAAAATTAAAATAAGTAGTACACAAATACACACCGGTTAAGGGTTAATTACTCCGCACCAGGGACCGAACACACACAATCTCACATATTCCGGGTTTAGGGGAAATACTCCAAATGGAGTATTTTCCATAAAATCGGAGTGTGTGAGATTGTGTGAGTGTTCGGACCCTAGCATGAAGTAATTTCCCCTTAACCGGTGTGTATTTTTGTACTTCTTTTTCTAATTTTTATGTTTATAAGGAGATTTCTCCTTGGTCATTTTTTATTTGGTGTTTTATTTTGCTTTACTTATAATTGTCATCTGCAGCTTTTCTTGCAAAGAAGGTGAAATGACAGACTGTGAAGCTAAGATTTCTGTATCTTCCTCCACATTATCTATAGAATCTGTAGTAATAACTGCCTGGTCCACTGGACTGCAAAGACGTTCTTGTAAGTTCACAATTTTCTCCCGGCATTTATTCGTGCACACGAGTTAGTCCAAGGTTCCAAAATATTTTGTACGAGTAAACATTTATGTTTAAATAACGTCGGCTTCTAACTGATGTTCATTCGTCAAAAGTTAGAATAAGTCTCTCACCACGGAGTATTCGATTTGAAAATTTTTTAACCATCTGACAGCAAATTTTTTACTCCATTCCGTAACAATTTTTCTTGCCGAGTTTCAGATTTAGGTATATCCTCTAGTCATTAATGCTTTTCTTAGATCATAAGAAGAGTAAAAATATTAAAAGCAAACCATCACGTGCTGTCATGCGAGCTAAAACAGCAGACAACGATTCCTCCTTATTACTAATAAAGAAACTTGTTTTTTTTTTCGCTGGATTCTGGATCCTTGTGTATTACTTATGGCATAAGAAGGAACACCAAATTCATCATCCAAAACATTTATACTTCCGGAATATGATTCACAGATCAAAATAACTACAAAACCCTTATTTCTGCAATACTGAAAATACCAGTATTGATATTTGAAATGCCGGTATTTTTTCGTAGTGATTTTTTGTACGGTATCCTGATATTCCGGTATTGCAATCGCTAGTTACGTAACAGATTACACTGAACAACAAATTTGAACTTTTTGTTTTGCCCCTAAATGAAAATAGGTGATTTTTTTATGATAGCACGCACTGAATCCAAATCTGAAACCCAAAATGCTCTATCACGTACAATTTTCTAGGGATATCAGATTTCAATTTTTACCCAAAAATAACAAAAACAAAGTTATCGCAAACATTGTGATACATTTTCGATCCTCGAGCTCCAAAACCGCAAAAGTGTCATAAAAATACAGGAGTGCATTAGCGCTTTGTTCGGGATTGCCTGTAACACGTGCGCGCCAAATGGATCCGCGGCGGGCGCTTTCGTGTATATAAATCGACGCGTTTCACAGAAACTTTAGGTGATATGGAAAAGGGCCTTTCATTTTCGTAATCGGCGCATATGAATACGACAAAAAATCATCTTGTTTTAAGTCGGGGCAAATTTCACTGTTGTACGATGTTATCAGCTAATTTGAAAACGAATGCAGACGTTGCTAATGAAAGGAGACTTTCAAATTTTAATATAAGCGCAACTTTGCTATGCTAATCAGCCGTTATTCATATGTTTCGTAATGCGTCAAAAAGGCGCACATTCTTCAACTTTTCCCTATGGAATAAATGTCGCAGTATTGCAGTCAATATTATCCAATATGAATAATTATTTGAAAGCAATTTCCGGACTTGGAAAAGATCAAACGTGTTTTCTTGCGACTTACACAACCACTTGTGTCAGTAAGATCACTTTAAAAGTATTTCGTAATATAAAATATATCAACCTGAATCATAAACAAGCGACCGTTACGTGCGACGCAATGCTCGGTTGCGAACGAGATCGTACTTTTTTATCGCTTGCATAAGTAATTTCAATAACTCGAGTGGTTTGCATAACGTACAAGATATTCAAGAGATAATAATTATACGAAAACTAAATTTTAAACAAATAGCTTCATTAGTAAATGGCTGTATACTGTAATTATTGTTAAAATTAATTTTTTCACATAAAAAGTGACAGAAATTAGAGTAGTGAATAGGATGTAATGTAATTGTTTTCGTGGCCATCGCTTTGTGGTCACCCCGCGCTGTCTTCCACGTAACAATTTTAAATCATCCTATCAATAAAAGATCTTAGAAATCATTGCGCTGTATTTTCTCTTGAAAGATCAGTTTTGTTATTCGGCTAAATAATGTTCATTGTTTGAACTTGAATAAAAATGCACTTTTGCTATTTACAAAGTTTGCAATTACATTCAGTAGGGAAAGAAAATTTTCAACTTTCCGATTCCTTTCAGACTGCAGTCTTTGGAAAGTATAAAACCTGCGATCAATATGGGTAGGAAATGTATCGCTGTCTTAGATTATAAACGCGCGATTTTAACGATTAAATGTAAACCTGACATATGTGAATAGTCCGCTCACGTAAAAAAATTCTATCGAACGGAAAGATTTTTCCCTCATCGTTATCAGCAATTGTGTCATTTCATTTTCAAGAAAAGAACGGTTCATTCGACTGCGGTCTAGTTCGCAAGGACGGCAAAAATGTATAATGAGGAGGGAATGGAACGAATTATAAAGTCTACTCCACAGACCGCCATTATCGATTAATTTCAAGCAAGGAATGATGCTCGGAATAAAAGCTCATATTCTAAACTTCAAAGATTGTCTTGATTTCTCATCTCAAATGATACATGCAATGCAGAATTTCGTTTGAGCAGTGAAATCGTAAGAGAACTGTCTTAATGTCGGATATTAAGCATCGCTGTTTTGGTTGAAGTATTCAGTAAAATTAAATGCCTTTTAAATGTATCATTTTTGTTAATTTGTTATTAAAAACTAAATGTACATTCCGTATAAAATACATTCATTAAACTCATATCCAAAAAATATTCCCGTTAAACTAATCTAAATCCAATAGGTATACCAAAAACGCTATATATTGGCAGTGCGCTGTAGGCACCTTTACGGTAGGACGAGTCCATCCTCTTGGCGGGGCATGACTCATTTTCAATGTTAATTAAAAATACATTTCGCTCTCTATTAAAGATAGAGAATATGCAAAATACATAAAAAGCTTTTAGAGAACGAAAGCACTTAAAATTTTACATTAAAACTGTCTTCCACTTACCTTTTGAAACAATTAGCCAGATTTATAGTTTCTTTTGGAGAATGTCCTTCTTTGAATAACCTTAGTGTTTCTTTCTTTCCTACTTTAGTTTATATTAAGCATATTATTTATTATAGTTAATATTACGTGTTGTTAATAACGGTTGTCAAGTAGATTGTTAATCTAACAATACGCTCATTCGCGTGCTATTTAAATGGGGAAAATTAAAATATAAAATGTAGTTCAAATCGCTTTAAAAACCCTCCTATTCTGCTTAAATTTTTATTGTGTTTAAAATGACACATTTTTCTTGCTTCTACGTTCTGTAATTGTTGCGTTATAAATGCACAAATAAACAAACAAATTCTTCAAAATATTAATGGCAGAGATTAAATACAAACCTCAAACTTATATAGTTAGTTGTACGGCCGAAAGAACGAAATTTATCTTTCTCGAAGAGAGGATTCCAAACCATGTCAAATTAGCTTAAAAATAATATAACGCGGACGTTGGGGTCCAAGATATTTGACCGCGTTATGCGTGAATTCGCGTTATATCGCATTTACCCATTTATAATTACATGCAGTGACAGCCGACGCCATAAACCTACCAGTCAGAAATGACATTGCGGTATCCATTATCCGCGCACAAACGGGCGAAAAAAAGAAAAGAATACAGCAGTTAAAAATATGTTGCTTTAAAAATTTGAAATGAATATTTTATTTTTTATTGTGTTCCACTTTGAAGAGCAAACATTTACTGATTAACAACATCCGTGATTACAAGTTCAAAACCAACACACTTTTATGTAACGGAAAGGCAACTAAAGTTTGCAATCGACCGTTGCCGTTCTCCCGACTACATTGTTTATTTTTTAACGAATGTATCTAGGGTCAACTGCCTTACGCTTTCCTTTTTCTTCTTTTTCGCCATTTCTATAATCGATTTCAAATGAAGAATATGTACATAATGTGGTGATGGGTGGTGTAAATGTGTGACGCGACGCTAGACTTGTCTATTCTGTTATATCTGTAATTCGCTAATACGCGATAATGTAGGATAATACGCGATAATTTAGGATAGAGTATGTCAATAACCAAAGATGTCTGCGGAGAATTTGAGTGAAAACTATGTAATCACAAAAGAAAAAGGACGGGGTCCAACCATTGCCCGTGTTATAAGCGATCCCGCGTTATATCAAGCCGCGTTATATCGGGTCTACAGTGTATTAGTGTAATATAAGAAATATAATAAGTTTGTTTTAATTTTAATTTTTAAATAATAAATACTACCTGTAAAAACGAATGTTTTTGTCCTTTTTCCTATTTCCTTTCGACGTCACATTCAAATTGTAAACAAAGCTGCAACGGGCAGACTAGTTATCCATTTATTTATTAATAATTATGGCTAAAACGGATCGATAGTAATTATCTAAATCTAAAGTTACTCTGGCTTAGGATTGAATTTACCGCATTAAGAAAAAACCACCATTCATCCTCGCCAGGACACGTTCTCGAATATTTTTACGAAGTCGACAAAAAAATAAGAATTATAGTCTCGGAAACGAATAAAACGTCAATGCTTTTTCGACTCTATTCACGCGATGCAAAAATGAAGTAGAAAAATTTGCAAATCAAATTTTAAACGGAAGATCGCGACTCGATTTGATTGATGGCCGTAGCGTTAGCATAACAATACAGAAATTGCTCGACGCTAATTTACTACGCAATTGTTGATTCGGTCCCAATTCATTCCCGATCCGCGCCGGAAGACTGGATGGATCATTAATCATTCCTACCATTCGACATTTTCCTTCGATTGTGACATTCTCGAAAATAGCCTCCATTTCGCCCTGTTTTTCAAAGAGAACTATTGTTTTTTCATTCGCGCTCCAATGAGTGATGAATTAACGTAATTTTTTACAGGAGACCGTTAATCCCGAAAAATAGGACGTTGTCGTGTCCAAAAAATGTTGCCGTTTTTCGCATGCGTATACAAGAGCAGGTCGTCAAATAAATTACTCCCATATATTTCCTCAACGGCGACGATATTTTATCCTTCCCAAGGTAGGTATTTATTTTAATTCGCATTTATGCGTGAATTACAAAAGAGAAAGTCGTGCTATTTTGTTAACGCGTCGCTTTTTGCAAAGGATTGTGTTTTAGGCCTATATTAAGCGATTAAAAAAGAAAAAAGAACGATACATTTTTTTAAAGAAAGACCTTTTACTTTAATTACACCCGCGACAAATCGTTTATTTTTCATCTCGGCAATAAATTGAATTTGAGATCTGCTGAGATTTTTGGAGGACACTTTGTAAAATAATTGAATACACCTTAAGAGTTTTTGTTGTTTCTTGACAAATCAATCAATCTCATATTTTTTGCCGTTCGGTACTGTCGATTGCGCGGCGTGATTGATCGTCTGAATATCATACTATAAATGAACAGAACTAAATCGGGAGAAAAGTTATTAAACGACCTACTCCATTAGCACATCTAATCATGATAAATGCTATTTCCCTATCCATGCAACGATTAGTCAAAAATAAATTTTTCTTCAACTGTTTTTGTAATTTTTTTATGATTTGTCTACCTTAATAATTTTTTCCTGTCATAAACGAACAAATATTTCGCTATATAAACTAAAGGATAATATTTAGTTTACTAGATGCCTTAAATTAACGAAGAAATTAATCAAAGGCAAAACTGGAAATACGTTGATCAAGAGCACAGAAAATTGTTGGGACCTAGAAAAGTTGACATACCCATCTTCCTTTCCTTTCAGGTAATAAAACTCTTATTGTTTTGAATTTTCATTATAATAAAATATCCAATTATTTTGGGTAATATAAGTGAAATATTGGCAATTGGTAGTATTGGCTACGGAGTAGACTCCTAGCATATTACGTCATTATTTTAGTTTGTTTTCCTGAGTTTGTAACAAATTATAATTTAAATCTTTTCACCTGTTAAAGAGAAAAAATTAATCGTTTCCTTTCTTTTCCTCCATGTACCCGCCGTCAATCTGCATCAGAGGGAAAGGCCCTTGCCATGTCCCACGACTGCAAGTTCATCGAGACCTCGTCGGGTATACAACACAACGTGGACGAGCTCCTGGTCGGTGTCCTCAAGCAGATCCGCTTGAGGGAATCAAGGGACAGGAAGATGAGGAAGAAGAAGGGAAACGCAGTCAACGGGGGTTCGGTAAACAAGAAGGGGAGGCACCACTTGTACGGTTCCAAGACCTCTTTGAGCCTCCACGTTGCCAGGGAGATACTGAGCAAGATGTGTCTGAACGATTCCAAGTCGAAATCTTGCGAGAACCTCCACGTCCTCTGAGCACGGCCAAAAGGGGGCGCCATCCAAACTTGGAAAAACCGTTGGGGACTCAAACGCCCCCTGTGCGGCCGCGCTAGAAAACACGCAGGTCGTGTTAGAAAGAGGTTACAGAGCACCAGTCTGAGATGCCCTCCCGTGACGACATACACCGCGACCAGTTGCCTAGTTGGTTTGCCGGAGCTGAAGGTCAATGAAGGCTTAGACACGGTCGAGGGAATGGAGATTTAAAATATACGTAGTACATATTATATTTTGTTTTATCGTCTCCCCTTATATATATATATATATATATATATATATATATATATATATATATATATATATCGTTTTTCCAGTAATTGTGTGATAGTCGAAGAAGGTAGACAATTAGCTTCTCAGATAATTGATTCCTATTCCATTGTGATGATAGGATAATCGTTTCCTGCCATTTTCCAACGTCTTATTCTTAATTTTACGTTTACTTCGTTCATTCTCACTGCTTATTTCGTGAATTGAGTGTTGTTAGTTTTACTTGACGAAAGATCTTTCGCCATATTGAAACCGTGGTGTATATATTTTAGGTCTGATGGTCCTTTATTTCATTCCAAATTATCGTGAGTTGGTCCCTTTTGTTGTTGTTGTTGTTGTTTGTTTTTTACTTTTATACTCTTTTCAACTGTAAGCGTGCTTTTATTGTCACTTTCTTTTTTAGAAACAAATAACTGTATAAATTCAACGTATCGGGTATGAACCGAAAAAAATTGTTGCCATGTTAAAAATATCGCATGAGTAACTATTTGAAAGAATAAGTGATAGTTCTCGGTGAAAAACGCTGCTGTCGCATTGCGATTAAGCATATATTTCTCCTCACTCCCAATTCTTATGATTATTACTATACATTAACTGGAAGGCAGATTCAGTAGTATTGGGAGTTTTACTTCTTTCTAAGAAGCTAATTAGTTGTGTCGTAAAGTGATTTAGATTATTCATTTAACACACATCCATATGATTTATTATCATCTCTCTATTTCATTAATGTATTCCTTTTCTAAGAAAATTAGTCTTTCATATTTACATATTGTCTCTTTGGTGTATAAAGTTGTAACATATCTTGATATAACACAGCTTAACGCTAATTTATAAAAAGTTCCAAATTTTAGTTTATGACAATTATGATACGATTTTTTAATCTTGTGCCAATTTTTTACACTTTTACACATTTTCAAAACGAACTTGAGAAAGTCATTGAGATCTTTTTTAAAGAGAAGGATCATCTCCTTTCCACAGTCTTTCTAGGTAGTTATCGAATAATATTCACAGTTTGGCATTTCTTTGGCGCGCTGACGGACTTGTATGATCTGTAACCACTCTTATCAATCCTGCGCCAAGAGCAAATGAAAATAAAGGATCTTGGTGACATTTTACAAAATATATCTCCCTTGAAAATCATTCGTTTTTAACTTTTCTGCCATCGGCACATTTCGAGGCTATTTATAATATTTTATTGGTAAAATTTAAGTGAATTGGAAAACTCTTCGAAAACAAGAGGATATTTTTTTAATAATTAAATCTCTTAGCCCTGACAAACGGGGCCTACGCATAAATTAGTTCATTTTTCTTTTCGAGGCAAGGAAACAAAAATAAAATGGCAACATTTCCCTCCACATCCTGCGGTCTACTCAATCGTTGGCCTACATTCTATCAACGCTCTCGCTTGGCGATCCCGTAAAATAAAATCGTATGCGCACACCTCCGTAAGTTTCGCTCGTTGACGAAATTAGCCAGACAGATCTCTTTTTCGTCAAAGATCTCGAATATGGTTAGAAAACAACCTACAAGGACAACGGAGTTTTATATTACGACCTAAAATATCGACCTAGACGCACGAATAAATCTAGATATTTTGAACGAATGATCAATGCTATTTGGGAAAGAAAAAGTTGTCCTTTTCGGAATAGTCAACGAGCGGAGAAAAAAGTCACGCAAATGAGGTTCTGAGAAGAAAGAATCTATATCAAAGGCGTTTTTATCTGCTATGCGGGAATGATTACATGGGATGTTTTTATTTCGGTAGTGTGAAGTATTTTATTTGTCGTTATTAAAAAGGTTAGTGTGTATATGGTGCAGTGAACGAATCGTCATCGTACCGTATATACAAGCTTTCACAGTACGTCGGCCTAACTGAAAATTAACGTTAAAAAATCCATTTAGAATTAGTGGTTCGATAAGTATATGTTTTAACCGCACGTGAGAGTAGCGATTCGTCATAGTTGAACCCATCTGTCCTTTACCCTAGTGAATACAATATTTCGTGCCGGCAAAGTTCGTCGGTCAATTTTATAGGAAAGGATAAAAAAGGAGCCACTATCGATCCGCGAACGTCGAACGACATGAAAGAACGAAACACCTCGAGGTTTTTAAAGCTCGTTGGTAAGGACCTATGATTCCGGATTGTTCCAAAATCCTTCGTAGTTCTGAATGAAATTATCCTCCATTCCAACAACAGCGGTATTTTCGAGTGGCGTAGATGAGCTCGGCTCTTAAATATGGGGTTCAATCGTGGGTATGGCTAATCCTCGATGTGTCTTTTACTCTGGACTGTTATTATTTGCCCTTCGTTTTGCTTTCGGGAAGATATGCCCCGATTCCGCGATCTTAGGACGAGGTATAAAATCAGGCGAACTCAATCTCACAAGCCGCGAGAAAGAGAAAAATATTATCGGAGGATAAAATTTCTCGTTAACGTGTCTCAATATCCGATAAGCCGCCCTTAGTTTATAATTTTTATTTTAAATAAAGGAGCAATTCAAATATTTCGTTGTGGAAGTTTTAAAGGATTCTATAGTCCACCAAGTTTGCTTTTTTCAGCAGCCAAGCTGTAGGGAGGATAAATTCAGCCTCGATTATAGCAAGCTCTAATTTGAAATAAAAACATCGCTTTGTGAGCTTGCCCATAAGGAGTAATCTTATCGAAGATTTCAAAATAAAATAAAAAAATTTCTTGTTACCTTCACGTTCTGGCGAAAGCGATTGGGCTCCTTTCACCTTATCGTTAGAAATAGGACGAGACACATCGCGTGTTTTGTTGACTGAACGACGAAGGCGACCGGTCGGGATGACGAGTGTTCTCGGCTGTTTTCAAGGTCGTTTATGATTGGGGATGGACTTCCTCTCCTCCTCCACTCTTTTCCCCTCCTTCCCCTCTTTTCCCGTCCTTCCCCTCTTTTCCTCGACTCGAACTTCGCCGTGTTGACGGCGGAAGTGACGATGGCGCGCGGAAGTTTTCGCGGAAGCTCGAGTTTTAAAATTAAACGAGTCTATCCGCGAGACCCCACGAGGAACGGACGGAAATATTTCGATTCCGAGGCGAACATTGATTTTTTTTATTTCTTTCCCTTCGCGTGGATGTCGGAGCGTTGCTCCCGCACTTAATCTTTTATTTTTAAATTACCGCGGAAATTCCGATGAATTGGATATCGATACAAGAAAGACCGTGAAGTTTTGCTTTTAAGCCGTGAAATTTTGTAAATTTTTATGTTTAGCGATAAAATGAACGAGCAGGACAAGTCTAGCATTTTGCGATAACCATCGGAATGATAATTATAGGTCCACCGCGGCCAATCCATTTTTCAGATAGTCATTTTTAAGAAAATTTCTAACAGTACAGTGCACAAATTTGCTTCTTAATTTAAAAATTTGAGAGTTTCTCCTTGCTTCCTGGAAGATTCAACTTCATACGTTGGCTGGTAACTTCTCATTAAATTTTTGAATTGATAAAGTTCATGTATCCGTGATTATTACCGGTTACACCTGGTTCTCCACACTCTCCGCATTTTCTTCATTTCTTGACATTTCGCTTTCGAGTCGTCTGCTGCTAAAACTTTTTCCTTCCTCGTTCTATTTTTCCTTTCAGTTTTCCGTCTAACATGTCTTTAATCGTGCTCTCTCTCTCCTCGTGTAATATCCAATCCAGTTAGCCTTCCTCTTTCTTTTAGGCTGTATAATAATTCTCTTTTCGCCTGTTCCTTAGCATGTCCTCGTTGTTCATCCTATTTGTACTTGTTATCTTCAGTTTTCTTCTTCATGCCCATATTTCGAAGTACATATTTTCTATCATTTTCCTGGGTGTCCAAGTTTCTGCGTCACATATAACGGTACTCCATGTATAGCATTTTATCCATTTCTTCCGTATTTCTTAAATACAATATATGTATGCAGCGCTTACGTTAATTAGCACGAATAATTGCAAGAGAATGCGTCTATGCGTCTATTATTCCTTTAGTAAGGACCGCTAACAAAAAGAGAAGTCCTTCAGGGATCCAACTGACTGTGGTCATTATATATTTCTCCTTCTCTAATAAATCCGGCCTTTTTCTGCTACATTTCCGAAAACGAGGCGCAAAAAATTAGCATTTTTCGTACTTTTTTTAAATAATAATTTTCGATAGTAATTTGATCGCCCTCAAAAAGCGCGAAACGAATTCGACAAACAGAGAAAATTCGGAAATAGCCCGATTTTTCCTTCCCTCTTACGACGAATCCTATCTAATTAATTGGATCTCCCTAGTAGTCCCAAATCCCTTGCGTTTCCGAGGAGATCTCTTAAATCCCGGACCGAACGGATCCTCTCGCTCGTTTGTTTGCGCCTGGATTTAATATTCCGCTCGGATATTCAAAGGGAGGTTGATTTCCAAATAGGGGAGGGGGGGAATTAGAAAGAGAGAAAGGGGAAGAGGAAATGCTCCGGGTCAAGAGTTTAATTTCTTCTTCTCCTTTATGAGTGAGTTTCCCTGCAGAGGTCGTCTCGTCTCTTTGTTTATACAGTTAGAACACGCACCCTACCTACGTGATTGTTGTCGAGTGACACCGCGACTCGTGTCGTTCCATTCATTCTAATTTCGAAATAAGTCAATATTTTTATGATTCTTTCTCAAGACCGTTTTCGTTCTATTGAATCCATTTCGAGGTAATTATATTAAGATAACATTTTCTACGAACGGGTATATTGTTTGCTTTTTACGTGTTTTTGAAAGAAACATATCGACGCCTCATTTAAGATTGTTTTTATTATTCGTTTGTGAAACGGATGTGAATTGCTTGACGCAACATAATGCACGTTACTTAATATTTCTTTCATGTCAAATCTGTACAAAAATACCAACACCCTGTAAAATTGTATGCCGAATAATTATTTTTCCCATCGTGTGAGTAATTTTCTACACAGCAGACGATAGCCCATCCCATCGTCAAACATTATAAAATGAGGATTCTTGGTATCCAGAATTGTCCGGTTTAAATAATGAGTAAAAGTTTATCACCATATATACATTACTATTCATTCAGTTCTTTGTAGAGCGAGGCAATTGATGATTTTCGAACGAGTCATTTCACTCGTTTTTTCATAGCGTCAACACAGCCTTTACATTAAAACAGCACTTAAATAAAAATATATTTTTGTCGGTAATGTCGCTGGAATTAGTTAGCCCCCATTTATGCATGAAGATAATGAGATCAGATCTCTTTTTTATTCTTGTTCGCTTATCTATTTCAATCGAGGTCAGGATTTTTAAAATTTTTCCCCGACCACGCAATTCATCGGAAGTGGAATTCCTAAAAATTTCGCCGTTTTTCTTGCGTTCCCATGCATAATCCATGTTCCCATTTCCCATCGGTCCCTGTCTGCTTGTTTGTCTCTTTTCCTATCCCTCACTTTTCTGATCTTCCGCCGTGAATCGTCTCTAGAATCTTCCAATGAGTGCAAAATTTCGTTTTTCGATCTCGGAGCGTTTATTCCAGCCTTGTCTGATAATGAAGTCTTGTTTGCAGAGATTATCTCTTATATATTATAGGTCATGTGATAGAACAAGAGAAATAAATCTGTAGTAATTATTCTACGGAGCTGTTTGAGAAGTCGTTTGTGTATGATTTTTTGCGCTTTCTTCTTTAGCATTGCCAAAAGTGTATTAATTAAATTTATTTTATCTTACAAGCCGAAAACAACACAACTTTATATGTAAAAGCACACTAAGTAGTAGTAAATAGAGCTATCGGCACCAAGCTGGTTGGACTGGGAAGATTGAACTCGTTTGCTGTATTAGAGATCACATACCCCGATTAATTCCTAAGAAACATTATAAAATAAATAATATTCAACTTCAAGGAATCAAATTTACATAATCAATATTCAGTAACAAAGTAAGTAAAACATGTACTGCATTATCTGAATTATCATCGAAACTCATACATGCCTTCATACAAGCTAATTCTCGTGAAGAGGCGCTAGATTGGTCCTTGCCCTGGGCACTAAAATGTCCCGAGCTGGCCCTTCGTCTAATGACAGCCGATTCGTAATTTCGGGATATAAACTTTTTTCGACGAGCCATCAGCCAATTTTATTGTTTTTGCTCGCGTTTAAAACTAGTTTGGATTTTTTTTTGCATTTTAGTTCCACAGCTTCGATTGGAATAACGGCATCAGCAAAATTTCTTTTGTTCTCGCGGGAAAAGGAGCGGAAGGAGCAATAAGAATCGCGGTTGTTTTCTTATAGAAATCTTTCAAGCTATATATGTGGTTTAAAGCGCGTCAGTGATTCAGGTTTTCCCGTCGCCGTTTCCCGATTCCTCGAATGATACAATGAACTAATTAAAGTTCGTTTCACTTTCGATTGAATGCGTATGAAAATATTTCAGTTTTTTATGAGAAAAAAGTACTATCGGGATTGAGTTTCATGTCTAAGAAAGTCGGAATGCATTTTATTGTTTCTTAACTTTTGACACCCATACATGTACACGTAAATGCATTCGCATAAACATATGTATACGCCCATCCCTCTCTTTTGCACGGTGCAGGCGTCTTTAAAAGGACCGTGTAAAGCAAAACCGTGTAAAGCGAAACCGTGTAAAGCGAAACCGTGCAAAGCGGAATAATTTTTCCCATAGATTAAACAATGTGCGCCGTCTTGATTGAATCAATTAAGTATTAATGTAAGCTGAGTTGCTTTATTTATTTTTTCTTGGTGCCTCTTGAGATGAACTGAAATATTTTTCTGTTTTCTAATTCTTGGAGAACGTTCCGAAACCAAGCTAAAATTAAATCGATGACCGAGCCAATAGAGGTAGTTCTCTAAAAGGAAGACGGGCATAACCTAAAACGTGTAAACGGAAACCGTGCAATTGGTAGGATGGATGTATAATTAAGTTGAACTACGTCAGAGAAAGGGTTTATGGAAATATGCCTCTGCATGGCGTTGAAGTGCTCGATACCTTTCGGTTGTCGACGACTGACTTTATGTTGTGATACCCTTCGTCGCGACCGACTCTCATTCGAGATATACCTACTATCGAGCATCGCTATAGAAAACATCCGGCGGGTGATCTACATAGCATTTTTGTTTTCGCCGCAATATTTATTGTTAGATTCGATACGATTCTTTCCAACTTTTTTTTAATCATTTGCCTGTCGGTTCAATGAGAGTGTGTTCCGACGAGAAAGTAAAAAAGCAAGGCGGCGTTTATTTTTTCGCGAAAACGAAAGTAAACAGAGCCTCCGGGAGGTATAAAAAAACGAATAAAGGGGGCTAACTGCGTAACAAAAACGCGCAATTTCCAAACGACACTTTCATGTACAGTTTATTTTGTTAAAGTTAAGAAAATATATTTCATTTTTCTTCACAGGTTCTGGCCTAAAAGTAAATCGTATTGATCTCAGAATTGATTGAAAGCGTAACCGAAATCTCATCAAAAATCCATAAACGCTTTCCTTTTCGTGCTGCGGTTAAAGACCTTTGGAAATCTTGCTAACGCAGTTGTTGGGTACATTATTGGTTGGCCTCTCGATTATTTCATCATTCCCTGTGTTTTGTTGCTCAGAAGAAAAAATAACGGATATTTAATATCAGAAATTATCGTTTCGTTTGGAATATTTTTAACGATTACTTGTTGGACTCTCCCTAAAATGTATTATATAATCCTTGCCGTTATGAATATATTCATTTTAAGTAAAATGAAAAACACCTAACCGCTACTTTTGGTTTCTTACCACCTTCACTTCACTTCATCGTACATTTCTTTGTGATCTTCAATTAAAACAAGAATTCGCGTCAACCCGCAAAATTCTCATAAAATACTTAAAGAACATTATTCGAAAAGTGTGACTGCGGAATATTGAGTTTTTAAAACTTCCGCATGTGCCTGAAAAAATCCAAGAAAATTTGAAAGATCAAATTCAAGTGTTTTAAGTTACGGTAAATAACTTGAAGAAAATAAATTCGAAAAAAAGCTGTTTTCCGAAAAATTTCCGTCGCGAAAGAACGATTTCCAGCGAATGCGCTAAAATTTAGGGCATCACCGTCGTGGTCGTCCTCCTTAACCGCTTCCGCCCCAACCTCCTCTTCCCCCTTCCACCGATACGTACCGTTTATTAACACTGGAAACTTCTCAATGAAGGCCTGAACGAAGATTTTGTTGGGCTTCTGCCTCTACGTATCGAACTTTTTGAGTTCATCGTGCTAAAGGACACCGCCAGATTCCCCTCAAAAGAGAATAGTGCCGAAACTTGGATCGAAATTGCGTGACTGCTTTATTGGTTGGGCCCCCAGACTTTTTGGAGGGCGAAGGCTAAACGCGAAAAGAATGACCCCTTGCACGCAAACTCCGCATTTTTCACATTGAGGTCGACAATGTTTCATCCGGAATTTTTCTTCCCTCGGATGGTGGACTGCTAAGTCGCATGACCTAAGTGTAAAGGCTTGACGGAGATTTGTTTTCGATTAGCGATTAGGCGCATCCGGACAGGATTACGAATGAATATCTCGCGGGCCATGGTTTCTGATCTGTCGAATCTTTCATCCGGAAAGTGTCACTCCAACAGAATCTCCCTTAAGAGTTAATGATGTACGAAATAAATTTTGTTCTCTGAAAAATAACTCGAAAAACGCTGCAATTTTGTCGCTTTAACCTAACATGCAGCAATAGAAATACATTGAGTATTGATGAAATTAGCAACTCGCAGCCCGGATTAAGTATCTTAGATACCATACATCCCATATCTTCGGGGTTTGGCATTTCCGAATTTCCCATTTAAAAAAATAAAAAATCAACTAGAAGAATTCACTACTTGGCCGTTTAAGAAAAAATCTCTTTCCGTAGTAGTGAATGGATCCGATCGAAAAAATCTCCGGGATAAAATATAAGAAACTAAAAGAAACCATTTTGAGTCGTCTCGCTGAGCACTTGCATATAGATCACAAAAGCGAGCAACATATAATAAAAAAGCAGGCGTATTCATGATATAGACTGTCCATAAAAAGAGAATCTTTTGATTGAATAATAGATATAATTGTTTCAGATGACGAACGGAATGTAGCGAGTGAATAGAGAAACTCTTCAATTTGCGTGTCGTTCGCAGTGCGTAGGTCTAGTATGTACTTCAAAATGTTAGCTGTTCTTTCTTTGACTCCTTGTCCAACAGGATTAACAAACTATACCGTCTGCTATAGCTGATTCGATTAGAAGGGCGGAATAATACGCATATCCCCTGCATTTCCAAAATGTTACCTTCCCTCTCGCTGCGCAGTCATGAAAGATGCGTCGTCGCCAAGGAGGTCCGGAGAAAACCTTCGCAGGAGTTTGTTTTGCTCCCTTGGTTTCCGATAAGTCTTCTTCATATCGTGGACGCAAAAAAATAACACGACGATGTAGCAAATTTCAGTGCGATAATTTTTGTTTCGTAAAAAAAGCTGTGATATGCGCGTTAGCAAAACAAAATTATGTAACCTTTCTACGGCTGGAAATCACAATCGCGGCACGCTCTTCCTCTGCAAGCGATTCTTTTGTTTTTTTTTAGAGGAAGACACGGCCTTTAAATAACACGTTTTATTGTTTAGGCCTAAATGTCGAGAGTAACAATGTCAAGTCTTTAAAAAAAAAAATTGCCCATAAGTGTGTTCATAAAATGGTCGAATGTCGTCATCACTATTGCATTGATGATTATGTAGGGAAGATGTTTAAACGAGTAGAGAGTACAGAACATTTAGGCGTAATCCAATGAAACTTACTATGGTGATGATGGCGATTATTACAAAAAAAGATCAAATCCTTCCTTATCGTTTCTCTCACTGTCGTTAATGTTACCGCTGTGGTTTAGCGCTTACGTGTTTTCGGTTCGTCGGGTCTTTAAGCCGGCAAAAGCATTCAAAGCCGCGGCATCTGGATGCCCGGCGCAAAAAAGTATATATACAAAACATAATATTTCCTTGCTATAAAATCTATATAAGGAGAAAAAAATGTCAATTTTCTTAGACCTTGTGTGCCTGTCAAAAAAACGGGGGATACTGTTTCACAATCTTCCGGGGAAGAGTTTCCTTTTCTGGGGAGTACTTAAGAAGAGTCAGATAACAAAAATTTAAAGGTGACTATTGGTAGTTCGTAGGTAGTTATCGCGAGCGTGCGAAATCTTAAGAAGTAGGTATTTAAAAAAACTCTTCTTTTCCACGGATCGTTCATAAAAACCTGAATTCGCGATTCGAATTCTTCCCATTCCTTTTTGAATCTCCACGAGGGAATAATCTTCGCCGCGCAGGTTTTCACCGCGGTCGAAACGATATACTCCCCCGATCACGCTCACGACTCGAATCTTGGAGGATTGGAGGGATCGTTGGCGGTGGTAGTTACGGCCAATTTTAGACGGAGGGTTACAAAATAAAAAGCTTTAAAAAAAACCTCCAAAGAACTATCCGGTTCGTTTTTTTTTTAATCTCCCGAGCGTGAACAAGCTGATAAAAACAAAACAATAAACGACTCATGCAACTCATTGATCGTTACGATAAAGAAATAAATAAAGTAGAGGTTTTGTGTAGAGGTAGTTTTTCGTGGCGCGAAATAAAAAAGGAGCTGGTCTCCCTTTGTTTCGAAGAAAAAATTATGTATAATAAATATATATAAGATATGTGCGTGTGTGTGTAATAGTTTGTAAATGTTTTTTTCGTTCCCTCTATATATGCCCAGGAAAATCTTCTATACTACTTCATTCTAAACTGTTAAAGACTTGATTCTTCCTCAGATGTCTTAAGCGAAAGTCTTAATCTGTCGTCAAGTTACTATTTTATACGCGTCGGATTGGATTCGTAATTTTCTAGGAATTGGAGATCATCGACTCGTTTTTCCGCGTCTTTTGGTACAATACCTTGAACATAAGCTTGGAAAAATTCTTAAATTCTTAAGGCTTATAAAAAAGACTGATCAATAATATATGTAATAGAATTTTTCCCAATATAGGTTTATTTCCTTTATTTTTACCCAATTGTAAGCTCGTCTGATTTTTCCATTATGATCTTTTGTTAAATGAGGAATCTAACTCCTTAACTGTAAAGTTATGAACTTTTGTATGTGTCGTTTCGTATTGCAAACAAGCATATCTTCCCCTAGAAAAAAGTGTTTTTTTATTTCTACGTTCGGAATGTGTTGTTTGATTTTTCCAAGGTATTTTTTAAAGAATACAACATAGATGTCTAATTTAAATTTCTCTTTTTCGTGAATTCTTCCGAGTGCGAACACGCCTTTTGGAGGCACTTAAGAGAATATTCTATGCTTCTGATCATTTCTGAACGAAGCGTCCTTTTTGTAAGCAAAGAAGTGTTTCTGAAGCGTGAATGTACAGTTAATACGCGTTTCTTCTTCCATTTCCACCTCTATTTCGCTTCTCTTTTTCTCTCTCTCTCTCTCTTGAGTTTTCTCTCGTGATTAGAATTGCACGTGATTCTTTCGGGAAAAAATAATTAAATACAGTACACCTCCTTCGATCTTTTTGCAAATCAAAACTGTTAAAAAAAAGTACAGCTCGCATTTTGGTTTATTTGTCCTTAACAATATAGAAAGGCCGTGCGCGTTGCCGCGTCAACCGAAGAGCCTTTGAAATAGCTGAAGCTACGCACATTTGACACGGACACACACTGCAGTTATGTGCACAGAACGCATAAGAGAGGTGTTGGTGTCTAATATTTTCTGTTTTGGAAAACAAACGGAGAAAAAAATAATAAGCGAATTTGTTTCTCTATCTCGGAGGCGATTTTTCGCAAAGAGGAAAGTCGCCGAATGTATTATAGTGTTGAGCGTTTGAAATGAAAAAAAACTTTCTAAGAATATGTATGTAATACTTATTATTATCATTATTATTGTTAATATCGATAACATGTTCGCATCAACATATCCAGCTACGATTATAACTGTGTGATAGGAGAATTATGTGTGTGTATTTTAATTTTTGATTTTGTGAGACTTCGAATAGTAGGTGATTAAAAAAAATGAAGCCTTAAACGATCTTCCAAATTATTGTATTAATTTATCGGCGTGCGCTTCGAATGATTTTTATCTTAACTTTTAGGTTGTTGTTTTATTACGTTATTTTTGCAAGATTTTTCTCTCGAACTTGTGTGTGCACGTAAATAAAGAAGAAGAAATAAGCTTGTATGTGACTCATTTTCAAGACTTTTAAACGGACTGCATAGTTATATATGTTTTTCCGTAGATCTGTGTGAATGTAGCGACGCTTCGAACAAAAAATCTTGCCAATCTCCCCTTTTTTTACATTCCTTAGGTCATATGTTTAAGAGAAAACAAAACAACTGTTAATCATGTGATTAAACTATGTATGGTTGAAAGTTCTTTGTACGCTTGAATCTTTTTGAAGAATTGTCGCCGGCGAGAAAATCTGTCCTGAGAATGAACTATTGTATACATATTCTCTAGTCTTTCAAAATAAAAAGTTTCTATCATCTGGCATTTTGGTGTTTCATTTTCCTTTGGGATTGACTGAAATATGGGCACATTATGTGTGAACTAGATTTAATAGCATATGTTATCTTGGAATCGCATGCCCTACATCTTTCGAAAGATCCAAGGTTCATCCTAAATTTTGCTGCGCATAATACTATTTTTTGTTCGCGTGAGAATTTTATTTTCTATCAGATCGCCTCTTCCTTTGTGGTGATTTTAAAATCGGCCACCAGTGGCCACCCTGAATGTCACGAATTTGCTCCTTGTTAAACAAGACCTTCACCTTCCCACGGGTGCCAAACAAACAACCAGCTAGTCTTGATAAGCGCGCTGAGAAATTTGAATGGATCACTGAATTTTTTTTTCGTTGAAGAATGAAGATTAATTGAACGAATTTATTATAATAAATGGATAAATTAATGATCACAATTATGGTCGTTCAAAGAGATATTATTGAAACCTCAGACGTAAATAGAAAAAAAATTGTTTGGAACAATATTTTCTCATGAATCGTTTGATATTTAAGGCAAAAAATTAATATTTTGGAAAACATCCTATACGAATTGATGGAATGATATGATCCGAAGATCCTATGCAGACAGGCATAAGCTGTGAAAGTTGGAACAATTTTTGAAACGAGAAAAAAGTCTGCTATGACCGGGAATTGAACCCGGGTCTTCCACTTGCCGGGCGGATATTCTACCTCTGAACTATCGTAGTATCCTATACGAAGTTCAATTCTTTCTAAAAATCGGAAAAATAATTTATGGAATTTTTAACCATTTAGTTTTGGTGATTCCTTTTATGAAATATACACATTTTTGAACTGATATTTCGTACGCCGCCAAAGAGAAGAACATTCAAATGCGAATGTTACTCTTTATCAAAAAATAAACTAAAATGGTTTCCATTTAAGAAATGCGAAATAGAACAAATGAATTATTTTGTAATATATCTGAAATTCTTTAATAAGATGCCGTACCAAACTACAATGCATCTTAAGTATTTTATTATTTGACAGAGATATTTAAATGAATGAAAATTGTATTTATTATATTATATATATATATATATATATATATATATATATTATTGTATTTATTTATTATTATTATTATACGTCTCGTATTCGCCTCTAGCGTCTAAAACTACACTTCCTCGCATATTTTTGCCAACGAAAGGATAGTTTCAAAGTGCAAACTGTTACAAAACAACAACTACTATTGATTGAACCAGTTCTCCACGGCAACCTTTACTTGAACAATATAATAAAAATAAAATCACCACAAATGTTTTTCTCGAGTCTGCCAAAGAGAATAAAATATGCAATAGCTTAGCACTGGCTGAATAGTGTTTGCGCTGCGATAATACTACTACTACTACTGAGATTTCTTATGGTATAAACATATATTGGTCCGTTTTTCGCATTCACTGCAAATCTAAGTCTAATGAGTTCGTCTATATTTTTGGCGTGCCAACTAAAACCTACCTGCTTTACCTCCTTCTCGGTTTACTCTTTACAATCGATCGCTGAAAACCCTATATTCCTAAATCCGAAATTAAGTATATAATCCAGAACTCACCTTGTTCATAAAATTCCCGCTCGTTTCCATTTAAAGTCAAGTAATCTGCATTGATGTTACTTGTTTAAATATTTGTATGGCCCGCTTGCCTACCTTACTACTTGGCCCTTAGCACTTCAAAATCGACGAGAATGTAAAATTTCTGTAACCTCGATGTTTTTCCTCGACCGATGACATGTAATTTGATTTAACGTTTACTATTTAATATTCTTACTATATCTTTTACTTACTTCAAACTGCTCATTTTAAATATGATTAAAATACAGTACCAGAATCTGGGAACATGTACCACCACAAGGTTTCCTGATATTGGATGCTCGACTGAGGAGATAACTGAAATAAATAACAATCTCCTTAAGTGTTGATGCCTTTGCTTCTACGCCCACCTGAAGGAATAAAGTGAAATTTATCATGCAATATCATGTAAGCAAAGCATGTAAAAAACGTCATCTTACTAACGCGACAAATATTCCCCTCCCAAGACAATTTTCAAGTGATGTAGTGCAGCAAATATGCAGAATGCGGAACATAAAGTGCGTGGAGCGTGACGCGTCGGGAGGAATTTGAAAATCCAATTCGAGGGTGCGTATAATAAGTTATACCTCCTTCGTGGCTCGCAATACCTGCCATTTTTCTTAGGAAAACGACCTTATAAAAGGTTTTTTTCGTGATTCTGAACCCTTTTCTCTAAACACGAATAAAAATTGTAATAAAAGTGGAGTTCACTATCTCACGGAAAACAAAACTCGGCGAGCTAAAAAGGTTTTGAACTCGTGTGTCCCAAATAAACTTATGTACAATAAAAATAATTCTTAAAATTGCAACTTATGATTTTTTTGCGATATTCTGCTTATTTAATTAAACCCCTTTTGATTTAGACCTAATGCTTTTGCATGTGCTTCTTTAATTGAAATCCTCGGATAAATCGTCCATATAATTAATGGTAATCGCCTTACGTAAAATTCATTCAATAATAAACTGATCAATAATACATTTTTTTCTCCTGACATAAGCCTATTGCATTATTTGTTCTTTTATGACTTTGAATGGTTTGCCTTTTTCTACTCGTTGCGATTTGATTAAACAACATGATGCGCGCGATATCCTAATTCAAATTTATGCAATGGTTGTTTAATTTGAAAAAGTGTCTTATTTTATAAGGCTAATTGCTATAACATGACTAAAATATTATTTTACATAGCCAAAAAATTATACTGGATCTAATGAAAGAAAAAGTTGGTTGGAATTGAGATGGCGTTGAGAAACGTATGTAGAAAAAAAGCTATATTTAAAATGCGTAAGTGATAACAAAAAATCCAGGTTCTTATTTTAGCTTGCAACAATAATTTCAAACGGGAAGCAGCATCGATGTTCACTAACCACGACGCGATTTAAATCGACAAGGAACCTGTTTAAAATTCTCGGATCCTGGTTATGTCGAGTGTACCCGACAATAGTCCAAATTTTTTTAAAGGTCCGTAAGGTTGGCGAGCCTGAGTCTGGAACTTGTCGCTTTAAAAAAATCGGCGTTTTTACTGTCGTTTTCTCTTTGTTGCGCCTGCAGAACTGGTTTATACTGCATGGTCCGAAACAGGTTCTCTCGGGTGCAACCTTGAAAAACAGGTACAGACGCAATTTTTGAGGATGAGAAGGTGTGATTTCTTCACGTCTCCATTGAACTCGAAGCGAAAGACTTTGATGAACTTTCCATCGCGAGACAAAAAGTTTACAGTAACACATCTAACCTCAACGGAAGAGACGCTTTTAACACCAACTTATAAGTGAAAAATCTGCGCAAACTCTCATGACATCTAAAATCCGCATATTCTATTTTTACTTAAGATAATTACTAGGAATACATGCGAATAAACTATGCCAAAAATACCAAATTTCAGGAGAACCAATACGAACAGCCGTATGGATAAAGTGGACAATGAATAAACACAATTGTACTATCAAATATGAATATCAATTATTAATCAAAGCAATTTACTATACCGCTTCCATAAGCCATTCTGGATACTATGCTATCCTGCAAGAAGATGGAAATTAGTAATTTCTGTTTATCGCAATACTTTTAAAAGAAGTGTCTACTACAATAATGAGATATCGCCATATTTACCCTACTCAGTGAACAAGGATGATATAGATTCGAACAGTTGAAGAATTCTCCAGATACCATACAACTGCTATAATGAAAATACGGTTTTTTTCCAGCTGTCCTTTCAAACTGTATCCATCGATAGTCTTTGCCTAGTTTCCTCATTTGTTTTCCCAAAAAAGTATCTATTTTCCCTTAGCGTTGCCCTCTATGCATTAGTATCAAAAAATATCCATTTTTCAATAAAAAACTTAACCTCGCGAAGTTAACTTTCGAACAAATTCCAAGCCGGTAATCGTTAGAATGGATTTGACATTCAGCGACAAAAATCTTTACAAATGGCGATCGGTTCCTTCAAATCGATTCAGAATTCCCCACGCAACGACCCAATCGGTTCGATTCGGCACCGAAATGACACTTACGTGAGAACGATCGATCGATTTCCGAATTCCGAAAATACTTCGCGAGTTGATCGGATTAGCTCACATTTCCACCGCGTAGTAGCGCTCGCGTTGCTCAACTAGTCGTCCTCAACGCTTGTGAATTTACCTTTCTGTGTAGTTGTCGACGACCCTGGGCCGAAGGCTAAGAAGCTGATCCGCACGCGTGATCGTTCGCTCGTGATACCTCACTTTTTTCCGCTTCGGAAACGCGTCTGCCTTATCGTCGTCGACTGTCGTATCAAGATGGCCTCACGTTTCCTCGGCGGAACCGCCGTAGCTTCCCGCCGTTTCTGCATCTACCCTTCCGTCACATTTCTGGCGATCCCAGTGGCCTATTAAAACCTTTCGGACCTTGGTTACCGGACCGGTCCTTCCTCGTCGCCCACTGGTTTTTGGCTGATACAGTTCACGAAACGACTTTCGCCGATCCACCGCTTGGTTTGAATTGTCCTCTTTTTTGGTTTGGTCAGAAACAAGAAGATACTTTGATGGGATCATTACGTTCGCTCTAGGTTTTTTTCGATGCTCGTTTATTTTTTAAAAGGTGTTCCGTAGACCTCTTTTTATTTTTTCTCGAGAACTATTTTTAACGCGCCCACGTGACTGGGCGAAATATCATGGGAAAAAGTTCGACAAATGAGGATGATGCCGATTATGGCCATGATGTCAGCGCATTATGAGTAGAAACACGTCACGAGTGAGAAATGACGTATGGAGTATGCATTATCATTTCGACCCCTCTATAATTACCGTATCATTAAATGAGCCTGCCTCTTTCACCGAGGAAAATCTTCTTAGCACTATTTGTAAAATACTAAGACGTTGAAATTAATGCTAGGGAAATAACTGCACGAGAGGTTTCCTAAGCAAAAAAAATTCAAATTGTTTATCCCTCTTGAGTGATTTGAGAGCCAAATCTATAAAATTGTCATTCCATATTAAGAAACAGCATCATTTCAAACTCGAGCATTCTGATATTAAAATTAAAAATTTGGTCTCGGGAAAATATCTTCTGTTGTAAAAATTGCAAATTCTGCGCGAAAACTTAGTAATCTTCCATTCCAAAAGGAATTTTCGTAAAATGACGGAAAAAACTAATGAAAAGACCATGGCCGTAATTTGACAAAGTAAAGAATAAGTAACCAACAAGTAAGATACCTCCCTAAGGTAAGAGGTAGAAGCATGATTCCTTAGAACTTTTCAGGGCACTGGTTTGCTTCTTCCTTTAAGGGATCTTTCCACCGGTTCCGTGGACGTCCGTAGCGTTGACGTTGATGGTGGATTCATTCTATAAATACAAACCGTGAGCTAAATGGAGAGTATCATCGGCTTGTAGAGCTCCCAGACCGATTTTTCCAGTACGGGAAATCCAGTTAATCTTATATACAATCGCATGTACACTACAATGTTACAAAAAATTAATTAGTTTTTACCAAATCTCTTCTTCCGCAGGGGCACGCGTGTGAACAATTCCCGCTCTTTGCTTTCAGTCTCAATTACTCATAAGCAACTAGTCGTATGAATGACAAAACGCTCTAGAACAAACAGGGGGCTAGGCTCGAATAATGCCGATGGGTCAAAAAATAAACATCTTTTCGACTTAGGTATTTTTTACCCAGACGCTCGACGTCAACGTTTGCCCGCGCATTTAGCTGGGAGTCCTTCCACCAGCTCCGTTTCGTCGACGGAGCGGATGGCACATACGTTGCATCGACGGGCGGGATGACCTCAGTATCAGTTGGGATACGTCGACGAAGGGTCTATTTGTGCTCAGTGTGCACGCACAGAAAGAATTAACATAGTATAACAGGCAGATTATTCATTTATAATAGCAATTTTAAAACATCAGTGTGACAATTTTAATAATTTTTCCTTCGACATTGCTCTTGAATTGGACAGGCTAGTAGAAAAAATATAGTCAAACCCCGATTTAGCGCCACTGTTTATCCATCACTGACATTGACGTTAAAGCGAGAATGGCGGTAAATTGACGTATATGCCTGCTCTATGTAATCATAAGATTGAAGTTGTGTTCACAAGGATTCATGGGCGGCATTAGGGGGCTATATAGGAGGGCGCTAAATCGGGGTTTGACTTGAACTAAGGAAGAGCTTCAAATCACCGCGTGGAGAGTGGCGATTACACAACCTTGACCTGTAGGGGCGACCAAGGATAGCCTTCACAACAATTCTAACGACTTTCCTTTCCTATCATCGAAAACAATGCAAAATCTCATTTATCGCTAATTTGCTGTAATGCGACTCGGAAATGCCTTCGCGCTGCCGCAATGAACATTACTTCTAATGTTTATATTAACGATTATATCAAGCCAATCAAAAACATACAATCCAACCCAGTCATTTGAAATTACGCTAACGCAATGAAATCGGGTTTCCGATGAAATATTACGAGGAAGGGTCCGCTGTGGATCTAACGAGGGAACAGTTCATAGATGAAAATACGGCACCAGTTACTACGGTAGAACCCATTTTTCGTCACCATTTCCCGCCACGCCAAGAAGATACGTGCATATTATGGGTTGCAAATTCTGAGTTCATTCTCATATTAATGCGTTGTGAATGAATCTGATAGACCAACTACGCTATTCAACCTAGTGTGTGCCTTATTTTCTTCGTTAATTTTCATTTTCTCTGTATGTTTTTCGTCGCTATGCTTACGGTTGAGTTATTGACTGGATATTATAGATTACATTTTTCAAGTGTTTATCTGCAAATATGAACTCTTTGCAGTTGAATCGCGTTTCATATTATATTGACGTGTATCAAATGCTGGACCTATTTTAATTTGAAGTAATACATACTTGATTGAAATAATGGATTACTGTTGGATTATTCCAATTCTTTCCATATTAACGGAGCTACTCGTGCATCTGATTCTTACCCCGATTTCATAGAAACGGTGAAAATTTTTCAACTAACCCCGGTGTGATTCGAACAGTCAACTTTCTGATCTGGAGTCAGACACTCTACCGTTGCGCCACGGAACCAACTGAATGACGGCCTGCTAATTAAACTATAAATAAAACGATATCGCCCGCTTAGCTTTGGACTAAAATCAAATAGATTTCGCGAGGAGTTGAAAGAGCAATTTTGCAAGTTGATCATTTTCTCGTCTATGTTGGTTCACAGTAAATGCATATCAAGGTGATATACTTGCGAATCTGGTTTCTGCTGTTGAAAAGGTTTGTCCGCGGATCAGACCGTATGTAACGACACCGATTCAACTATGTTTCTGGAAGAAATTATCTCTTATATATGTAATTTCGTTTCACTGCCTCATAAATTACTGATCCCACCCATACAATCTCATTCCCTTGGTTTTCAGCTGGCGGAATATTCAATGCATTGGGCGAATGCCGCGGTTTTGGTCCAGCGCGATCGAGATTAGAATGCCGACTATGAAAAGAAATAAAGTGTGTAACGAGACCAGACCGATAACGGACTTTGCTCTTCATTTTATTTTGTTTTTGCGCGCAGCCAACAGGGTGCGCGTCAGTTCTCTCTTCTCTTGTGGAAGCTTACAGAGTGTAGTGTGCGCCCCAGGCGATTAAAGGTGTTTGTGTTATTACGTGTAACTTTCATTTGTGCCCTATCCTCTCCGAGAAACCCTAGCCCGTCACAAGTGTTATAAAATCAGGTAAATAGGGCAATTAAACCAAATATGCATTGAATAAATTAAATGAGGTTTTTTAACTTCCAAATGATAATTAATAAAGAAACGCATCCTTTGCACCATTGGGTGACTGTAGTAGCATGATTGCAGGCGTATCTTATCGTTATGTAGTGCCCCTGGGTAAAATAAAGACATACTCAGTAGCGTTTTTCCAAGTAATCCCTAGAAATCAGGAGAAGAGATCAACTAGTTGGCATAGTTTTGATAAAAAGCGAACCCGTTTCAAATCATTAAAAAATACAATAAATGACGATTTTGATTTTTGGCAAATGTATAAGACCGATAGGAAAGGTATTTAGATCAGAATAATAACAAAAACTAGTTGATTAAACAAAGGAAATTTTTTGTGTTGTTTTAATTTTTGTTTTTATGTTAACAACGTCACATTTCCTCCATAAAAGAAAATTTTCTTTTTTTGCCGAACATTCAATAAGTTTCCTATGGATATATTATGATGGAATTAAGCCGCATTTACCATGGGATAACCCGGGGATCGGCAAAGTTTTCCTATTGGGTGCCACACTATGTCAATACTCACAAACCGTGACCCTCCGCGCGTGCCACAAAAAATTGTTTTGCCCATAAAATTGGTAGGCCAATAAAACCTACCGAATAACTCGGATGAAAGATCACGAAAAATGATTGTTATACTATAAACATTCTGAATATATTTATATGAATACCCTGAAAGCCACCAGAGGCGTTTGACAAGGGGTAATAGACATAATGATATAACATTACAGTTTGAAATACAATTTAAATAAAAGTAAAATCCTTTCAAAAATGCTTATTATTTGTATTTTTTCTCTGAAATACTCTGCCACGTAAAATCTCTTCGCCGCATTTTGGCACGTGTGTCATAGGTTGCCGACCCCTTGGATACACGAGCCCAACAGAATGTGGAGGTTTGGATCAGCGATGAAAACGTTATGAAATTTTTTTGGCTCAGTCACCTCGAAGGTACTTCATGTTTTTCTTTTGTTGGACCGCTTACCACTGGAAAGTCAACTTTCCAAAACGTGGACACGCTCGTGAAACCCGTACCTTTCATGGTGTGCAAAATGCTTGAAAGGAGGATGGATGGTGTTGCAACTTCCATAATCATTTCCCGCGTCATTTGCGCCATATATCGAGTCTCCTCAAAACAATCGATAAACATTTTTTGAGAGATAGGCGATTGTTGGTTCACGACAGGATTTTTTCATTTTCATTCTTAATCAATTTTTAAAACCCGTTTCTACTTTCGTATTTGAACAGCGTATGTGTTATTGCAACATTGGCAATCGACGTGTATAATGGTTATCCACACCATCGTCCTAAATGAATATTTCCTCTGCCTCTTAAGGACGCCTACTACTATTGCTGTTCCAGTATTAATTTTTTTCTACCAGCCATTTCACCTCGCGGCTTTTTCTTGCGGCCTTACATTCTATCTTACGCCGATTAAGGTCCTATCGTAATTCAATTATTCGTTAAAAATGCTCGTTTTCATTAATATAAGAACCTCTTGCACAGTTACAGCAATCTTTATAATAGACTCGAGTCGTTTTCTTGTCTAGCACTTGATCGTCTTAGGTCTTATGCAAATGAAAGACAGCGATAAAGAAGAATTTTGTTTTGAGACTTGAGTATTCTGCGTTTAAAAACCGATTCCAGCTGGGAAATTACTATGCGGAATACTAAAATAAAGTCAAACCCCGATTTGGCGCCATTGTTTGGCCATCAATGGCATTGGCGATAAAGCGGGTGTGACAGTTAATCCAGGTATATACTTGTTCTATTTATTCATAAGATGAAAGTTCCGTTCACAACGTTTCATGGGGGGTTTGCGGGGATAGTACGATATAGGGCAGGGGTGGACAATAGAATTTTGAGGCACGCCACAGGTGTGGTGGATGAGCCATAAAATTCGCCCCACTAAGTAAAAATGCTTTCTAATATTACGATAAATTTCCTGACCAAATAAAACTCCAGAAAATGCTTGAATAAACCTTGTTCTAGCACACTGATGGGTCAAACACTAAAGAATCAAGCATTTTCAATAACCGAGAAAAATCAGTGTGAAATTTGGCAATATTTTCCTCTGACCAACTGAAGAAAATTTGGCAGAATATCTGAACTTAATGCACATCTTAACGCCGCCTCCAAATTAATGTCAAGAATTCGAGATCTGTATTTTGACTTGACCAAACTTACGGAAGAAAATATTGACTTACAAAGCCATGTTGAACGGAATATTGAAATAATTTTGAAATGGCAGTTTTCAGAGTAGAAAGCTTCTCATATTCCAGAAGATATTCCCACATATCTCCGACAGATCGATTCTTGAGATGAATTTCGGTGTGCACCTGGCTTTGCAGCAGCAGCATCTCGGCTTCAAACCCACGCTTGTCCAGGCAAGTTCTTGAGTCGAATTTTCAATTTCGAAGAGAAATGGATCTTTCAACAATTGAAACGCCAAGTTGAAGCTATCAAATTCAGACGTCGTCGAAATCACAGTTGTCAAGTTTTTTAAATGACTCCGCAAACTGTCTATGAATCAGAGCACTGGTACTACGAATGTAATTCACGATTTTTTTGACTGTTTTCATCAAATCATTAAAGGTGTCTATTTTTGCCATTCGTGCACAAAGATTTTCCTGGTGTAATATGCAGTGGAATAAAGGCAAAATGGTATTAATGTTGCCATTTTCTTCCAAATGTCTCTTCAAAAGAGTAAAAAAACCGTGACTTTTTTCAATCATGGGTGGTGCACCGTTTGTTTTCACTGAAACAAATTTCGTCAAAGCTAGTTCAAACTTTTTCGCAACTTCCAGAAAATATTCAGGTAAGTATGTCAATTCCACGAGTCCGATCACTCAGTCCACAAACTGCAAAGTATTCTCCATAAATTTTCAAGTCGGTCGATACATAACGAATCCAAAACACGAGCTGAGCAGTGTCCTTAATATCGGTTGATTCATCCAGCGCCAACGAAAAAACAAACAGCTTTTCAAGTGCTTAAAGCAATAGGTTTTCAACATTTTCAGACAATTCCAGCAACCGGAAAATAATTGTTCTGCAACTTAACTGGAGATACCGCATTTTCTGCATGATATCGGATTTCATCTTCGGTTCATAATTCTGCAACAAATTTTCCATTACCGAGCTCATAATTTCTTTCACCCACTCTGCATCTGCAAATGATTTCTTTTTTGAGAAAATCCATGCTGCTTTATAGCTAACCCACGACACCAGTTCAGATGATGAAAGGAACTAGTTTCATATAACACTGCTGATCCAGAGAATTTGATTTCAGTCGAGCAATTTCACTGACGCGGCTGTGAGCACCAACTGGAAACTTTTGGTCAAACTCACTGTGCATATTTCGAAAATGCTTTTTCACACTGTCCGCTTTGTTTTCATTGAACACTTTTTTTCACAGAAGGCAGAATGGCTTTTCTTTCATCTCCATCACTGCAAATTTGAGCTCCCAACCTTCTTGAAATTTACGCGTCACATTCTTCCAGTCTCTCTTCTTTTCACCACTGTTCGCGGAAGTACCTGCTTCATCTGCAATGGTTGCCTTAGTACTTCCTACAGGTTCTTTGCTTTTTCTGATAGCAAATTTAACCATATCTAAAAACAGGGACATTCATAAGCACAGACAAATTAATGAATGAATCTCCAAAATTAAAAACAATTAGAATGAGTATGTATAATACCTTAGCTCTGAATATTGCGGAAAATGAAAGAGGAAGATTTAGGAAAGCTGAATGTTGCACACAGGCAAAAAGACGTCCGTTTTTTATTGAAGATTTGAAAGAAACAACATTATTGTAACTTGGAAATGAGAGTGTCGAGAGAATTGATACAAAGTTTCGCGTCCTCTGCCGAACCACGCCGTCGGCTCGCTGTCGATGTATTTCGCTTCAAACTTACGGGATCACAATGTATGAATTCCGGGGCATTCTTTTTCGAGAATTTATTTGTATCTTCGAGAAAAAGAAAAAACTTAGTCACTTCCACAAATTTAATTTGCACGACCGGTTTCAGATATCTTATTATCGCTGCAGAACGCTTTTACTGCAATACACTACAATACGGTAGCGTCAGGCAAAAAGTGAAAACTTCCTCTCGGTAATGTGGTTTAATTAAAAAATATTTTAGAAGTTAAATTCGCCAAACTTGATCGCTAATTCGCCACATGTGGCAATTGATGAACGTGTTGCCGACCCGAAGTAGTCTATAGTCATTTGATGATAGGCGGTAATAATAATATAAATGATAATATCGTAAATAATAATGATAGTATTCAATATTACTATTTATTGTGCATTTTAATTTAATGAATAGAATTTTTTTATTTAATTTAAATCTTTATTTCCTTATCCTGAAATTTTCATTGACTTGATTTCAAAATTTTGTCGTTTTCAAAAAAAGCTAGAATTAAAAGAAAATTCTGAAGCCGTCATTTATTACAGGCATTAATCTAGAGCAAGGGTCACCAAACTTTTTGCTGAAAGGGCCACATGAGGCTTCATGATCCAGTGTGCGGGCCACATACGGCATTTCAAATGACTGATCGGGCCGTATAAAAACTTCAAAGAATAAGTTTTGAGATTTTTTCGATTCTGTAATACATAATTCGCTTATATTAAAAGTAGATTTCACCCAAGCACTCGGATAATGTCGTTTAAATATCATAAATGATATCTAATGAATACTCTTGCTGATAAGGCGGGCCGGATCAAATCACTGCGCGGGCCGGATGTGGCTTGCGGGCCGTAGTTTGAGAACCCCTGATATAGAGTATTTTATTAATGATTGACTATCCCAAGAGGGGTAACTTCCCCATTACCCCCTCCTTTGTATCCGCCATTGAATTACATAAAATCCTACTCTTTCGTACGCCTAGAAACACCGTGTATAACTATATATAACTAAGAAGGTAGGATTGGCATACTTCCGAACTTGAACCCAAGGGCCAAACTTCTTAGCACCCCTTCCGAAGGACAGTATATCGAAGGTCTTTTCCTTTACTGGCCTTGCTACAGACAGGCTGGCATTTCAACGCCACAAAAATCGAATGGCATAAATCCTTTAGAGTAGGAATGTCCACGTATGCAGGAATGTCCAAGGATATTATTATTTTTATCGATGTGACATTCATGCGCTTTATTACTCCCTCGGATTATAGATTTCATTGAAAAATTGCTGGGTTTATAGTGAATCGATAAATCATGTCAGATATTACTTAAAACTGCCATTGCATTGATAGTTTTTAAAATTTTCTATGTGCATTATTTAAACACCATTGCGAACAATCGATGGAGTATCGGCATACTACCTTGAAATCGGGTAACAATATTTAAGATTCTCTTTGTGTTTTACCCTCTTTACGCTGCAAGATCATCAGAATGCAGCATTGTAGCCACGTTAATGTTTTTTTGTTTTTTAAGATTTCGGAAAAACGTTATTGTTCCGAATTGTCACCATTGCAAATGACGACAATAATTTCGAGTGGAATCAAAATCATGGAATAGTAATTTCTACGCTTTCTGTGAGTGATATAAATACGGCATAAATTGTATGGGATATCTCAACAATTTGTCCTTCTGCAACATTTGCAGACCGTTATTTTTACCAGAATATCATCAATATTCATGCTCGAAGTAAAACGGCTTAAACGACGGGTTTTCACGAAATATGTTAGCAAGAAAACCAATCGATACGGAACCTGATTCACGTTAACAGAGAGGAATATCATTTTTTTAAATGCCGCATCGAATATACTGCGCGAAAAATACGCCAGAAACTACGGACCTAATAATGCCAAAGAAAATGTGTATGTAGATACCTGATAAAGAGGTAATTTTTGTAGTGTAAAAAATCCGCTTATGCGTTCAGTTTGTCCGTCTGTCCGACTGACTCGCCAAATCCGCCTAAAAAAAAGCGGAGAGACTTCGTTTCTCCCGCAATTGTATCGTATGGATGTCCGTCTGTCTGACGCACCAAATCCTAAAGGTAAGCAGCGAGGGACTTCGGTTTTTTCGCCATTTGTTTCAGTATTCTGTCTCTTTTGAAAACACCGCCATTTACTGCCTGCTCCATCTGCTCTTTCATTACTCGTTTATGAGCTAATTGTTTTGCATTTGCATTTCCAAAAAAATTGGGTGTCTTATTAGCTGTCATGCGACATTCGAATGTAAACCGCGAAGGTATATCACGAAATTTTAAGGTTCATAGACCTAGTGGTAACATATATTCGATATTGACTGACGCTTTTTTGCCACACGATACTTTTTTCGCTTTAAATAAATAGGATAATTACCAATAAATGCTTGGCGAAAACATGTCAATATTATCATAACATGGGACATTTTTTCCTGAAAGTATAGACTAAATATTACTAGAATAATATAAACTTGCTTAGATTCACCATCGATAAAATCCCAAATTATTGATTCCGAGCACTCATTCAAAACTTTTTATTTTTTATTTTTCTGCAACAGGGCTTTACAGTGTAATCGCTTACATATTACTACTAAAGTCAATTTTTGAGAAAGTCTTGTCCCGGGTGAGCTCAGGGCATGTGGCGGCGACCCGTTTTAGAACTATTTTAACATATTGAACTCGGCTCTCATAAAAACTAAAATAAAATCCATTATACATGTCGCGTTAAACAAATACTCTCTTATTTTTCTCCAGATGCGGCGATCATAAAAAACGTACCTTCCAAGAATATCTTATTCTCCGACCGGTTCCTGTTCAAAATAAACATTCATGTCAGCAAATAAGAGTGGTGTTCAATTTCACAACGCGTAGCAAACATCTTAGGCTAGGATAAAAAAAAATTTAAACGAGGAAAACCGAAATCACTGCCTACGGTGGAATATAAAATGACACAATCTCATCTGATGTTATTCTCGGCATAATATCTCCGCGAAATCTTTGTTTGAAAACAAGCGCGCGCGCTTTTGATTCACACGACGATGACAGAGCAAATTGTTTTCATCCTTCGAAAAATAATTTCCCCGAGCACACGGTCCGCTCTTTTTCGAGCAGCTTTCTTTCCAAGAGTATTTCCCGAAACACAGTGGACTTCCCAAAACACTGCGCGTGACCTTGAATCCCTCGAATGAAAGTCTAAACCCATTTGGAAAGATAACGTTCCACGTTGGGTGCTAAGAAAAGAATTCGCCTTTGGCGGGAGGGGCACCGTTTTGTCCCCCAACTATACGGGCTTCGACCGCATTACCGCTAAATATGGTTAATTTCTTGAAATGGAGTACACTTAGGAGCTTGAAATGTGGTGGGAATCATTCTCGATAAGCTTAGGACGAATTGGTAGGAAAAGGACTATCCGTCGCTGTAGTGCTAAGAAAAGATTTTTACGCTTCTACGCGAAATTTATTTAACTCGACCGCTACGAAAATTTTAAAATTTACCACATAATTATTCGCAAAGATTCACTCTCTCATAGAGCTAAACTTATTTGAAATTAACCAATCTATTCGACATCCAGAGGTATTCAATCTCAGTAACTTCGTTACTTATGCAATACTCGTTGAGGTCGACGGAATAGGATATCGATTAAAATTTACTCAAAAACTCTAATTTATTTTATGCATTAATTGGATTCAGTTTTCCTAAGAAAAAATTACTTTTTAAAAATGAAAAGAAAATTATAAAGTCAAGAATACTATCACGCCTAATCTGATCTCTTAATATATAAATTCAACAGATTGGTTATATAATTATCGAACTCGTCTTATGGCTTAAAACAAATTCAAAAAATGATAACTGGTCTTGGGTATCACCAATCGCAATAGGTAGACGCAAAGTTTTTATTTCCTTTTTATCGCCATTGGAGTGTTTTTTTAAAATTCGATGCATGATCAAAATACATGCACCAGCGTTCCAATTTACAACGAATTGATTGAATCTTCTCGCTTGAAAGTTGCAGTAAACCTAAGTTAAGTGTTTCCTAGGTATTAGCTGATGAAAGTGATTATAATGCGGAAAAAGCCTCACAGACCGCGTTAAAGTTAATTGAAATTCCGCTGCATAATTGAAGACGGAGATTTTCCTTAGGAATTAATTTATTCTCATGTAGCTCATCGAAGAAGAAAACGCATCAACGCCCGAATAATCATTTCTTTCTCTTAAGAAATTAATCTGCTGAGATGGCGAAGAAATTAACCCAAAATATTAAATTATTTACCAATTTGGAATCAATTCTTAATATTTACTTCGAAGGAGATGATCTCGAAGAAATAGTTCTTGAAAAATCTTTAGAAAAACAGGGACTCAGGAAATGTGGTAAAATGTTACATAAACATTTGGCTAGAACTTACAGTCGCTCCGCAAACACACCACAACTGACGCATAGTTCCGATTTACATAAAGGTACAGTTTTTGGAAGACTTTTAGCTGTTAGAGCTTTCCGGAGTTGCTTAAGAGATACGAAGAAGTCCTTAGGACAACCTGTTATAGACACCAAGCTGGGTTTCCACCCTTGACAATCGATTAATGAGTCCTTTGCGATAAGAGTGACCATGAAATTCCGGATATTTGTCGACGGTATGCAAGCAACCGCAAAAATATTGTTTGGATTATAGCTTATCTCAAAATGAAAAAAAAATTATCGCATATACGACATTGGGATGAAAAGTAAGACGAAGTTCGTTGGTATAAACCCAAAAATTCTAATTAATCTTCCTTGAAATATGGTGAATTTAGAATACTTGAGCGATCATGTAAATAGTTCCTTTGCTGAGGTCGATATTACCGCGAAGAGATATGCATAACCGCCAATCTCTTGATCCCTAACTATTTAATAGAAACGTAGTCTGTAAAGGAGAATTTATTCCACCAAGAACTTTATTGGCTAGATTTTTAGGAAAGGTTCGAAAAATTAAACAGTATATTAATATCTTAACCACCGGTAATAGACAATTTTTATGCCTTCCAATGCAACAGAAAAGGCAGATCATGTTTCACCTGAGATATGATTTTATTCCCATTTTGAATAGGCACACTTATCTACGTTTCTGTACTTTTTCATTTTAATTCCCTTACATGATCCCTTGCGCAACGGTCAGACTCCAGATCAGGATTAATTATTTCAGGTCGTGGTCAACACCTTTTTGGCGATTGCCGTGTTTAAAAATCTTTAAATTGTCGCAACAACTGAATATAGCACAAAATGTCTTAATTGTATGAGGGTATTAAACTTAAAGAGGAGAATGATCGATTGGTTGGTTGATGGCGTGATCGAAAAGTAACCATGGCCAAGTCTGCAGCTGAACAGGCATTACAAGGACAACAAATATTTTAACAATAATAAGGCATAACTCAATAGATGATTACTGAGCTAAAATCGCGTTCACAAAATATATACATGAAAATCAAATCGACAGAATGAGTACTTAAGTACCTACAGTTGCCTTTAAAAGGTTATGAGAAAACCATAGACTCAATTCGGCAACCAGGCAGCCGTCACCATTGGTATTCATTGATATTACATTCTAAAAGAATTTGTATTCCGCTTGGTATTCGTAATGCGCCCATGGATTTTCATAATCTTCTTATTGCTTTTGGAGATACTAGAGCAGGGTGTCCAACAAAATATTCAGGCGAGCGGATTGGCCCTTTCGTCACATAATACAACATATAAATATAATAAGTAGGATTTAATTTAAATAAATTATTACAGTGATACTCAATAATTGTTTAAATTATTTATTAGTCAAATAAATAATTAAATTCAAAAATTAAATTTTAATGTGTTACTTGACAGTTCATCTGTCCAAGTAGCTCACTGAAATTTGGCATAAAATCCACACTTAAGTAGCAGTGGCTTCCTGGGGGTAAGAAGACGCGAATCATTATTGTTTATCATTAGAAATTTGTTCTTGTATGAAGTCCTATTTATAAAAGATGATAGTTTGTAATATGTTGCGAAAAGGCCTATGTATGTAGAATTTACACAACCAGATACATATAAACAAATTTAGTACTATGTGAGTTAATAAACTAATAAAAAATATTAGACAGTAGCCTTTGAGCATCAATTCGCCGTATATCAATGGCCGATTCGCCACAAGTTGCTAGCGGCGATGGGTTTGGATACCACTGTACTACTAAGTAGTTATTTTAATGAAAAATACTACTTGGCCTTATTTTTCCAGTTTGAAACATCGCCGTATTTTATTATATTTATATCACTATTACGGACAAGTAAAAAATTTTCTTTGAGACTAAAAAAATAATGTTTAGTTTAAAACGAACAATATTATAACATTGTCGGCATTATACCAGTAAAATGTTGTCATTTTATATATTCATGAAAAAGTAATTTATATTCTGACATCTGTTGTCAGAATTATGGAAACGAATTGTGTATCAAAGACAAAAAAATAGCAGCTGATAATGGATATTCGAAAACTATCCTTTATTACAAAGCAATTCAGAGTATGACTCCGTGGCGCAACGGTAGCGCGTCTGACTCCAGATCAGAAGGTTGCGTGTTCAAATCACGTCGGGGTCAAAATATTTTTTTCAGTTACTCCTCATAAGCTATATTAATTTAAAACTTTTACCTCGTATTATTTTATCATTAAAAGAATTTCATCACATTTAAACATGCGATACAACAAGAATATTCGCTTCTGGTTCATGTAAAAGGTCACATTCCTCAAATCAACAAAATTGAGATACGTTTACATAATTAACTCACAGACAGTCATTAGAGCATGGCAGGAGGTGCCATTTCACTATAACTACATTACATGAAATTTTGTTAAGCTTCTATTATTACATTCGGGAATATTTTGTGTAAACACTTGAGTAGTTTAACGCAGAATTTTTCACAATCATATTCTGCGAGATTCATTATAATTCTTGGTTGCTAACATTAACTTTTAATGAAAACCAAGAACAGTATAATATTGCCTGTTCAACGGAAATTTCTCCTGCTCTTCCATCTCTTCCGTCACAAGTAGTAAAAATACGACCACGAGGCAGTATATCGTGATAACCTATTTTCTAGAAAGGAAAATATTTTACGAATTGTTTTCTCTAGTTTCTCGTCTAACTAGCTAAAACCATTTAGAAAGCGGGAAGGAGTAGCAGATTCCGGATCACTTTACTATTTCTAGCAGAAATGGTATTTATTTAGGTCCGTTTCATTAGTACGCCGGTTTAAATTACCAGACCGAGATATAAAGTTTCTTTAGAGCAGCTGCAGAAATTGTTGCATGTTCAAGAGTCGTCCATCTTAGGAGAGTATGCCGCATTACTGAAAATAATATCTCGTTAGTCGTTTTTTAAAACCATTGATGATTCTAACAAGTTTTTTGAGCTCGTTCTTGTTTCTACACCAATTACTTTGTTAAACTTCGCCCACGGGCCATAAAGGATAAAGTAATTTAATAAAACGTCTCCTGAATAATGCCACATTTAAACTTAAGAAGAAATTATTTTCGATTGCATTTAAGCACTATTCATTCCATTGTTAATTAGATTAAGAAAAAGCATGACCCCGTGACATCCTGCACCACAAGTCATTTGACGTTCCTTTAGCTCCTGAAGGACGAACACATTGGCCAGGGCAACCGGTTTGGTAACATTTTAACGCTGAGAATCTCAAGGATAAAAATTTCTACTTAGGTTTTACAAAGACTTTGTGCTTTCTTTCACTTTCATTAGATAGATTTCCTCGTTGAATCCTCCAAAGTCCATTAAAAATCTGCAAAGTAAAATAAATATTTCATAAAATTTCATAGTCATCCATCAAACAGATAAAATATAAGGTTTGATGCAAATCATAGAAATAATGTCTAATTCGGAATTATCCCTGATTATCATTGAAGACCGAAAGACAGATGGGACTTGTGAAGTTCTTAGGGCCAACTTGGAGGAGGGAAGCAGGCGATAGGGAAAACTGGAGGTTACTGGGGGAGTCCTTTATCAGTCACTGTATTGAAAAGAGCTGACGATATATATATATATATATATATATATATATATATATATATTAACTTAAGGAAATGAAAAGGTAGTGATGAGGGTGGCAACAAGGTGTTGAAGGAAGCCCAGCGGACACTTACCAAGTCGGGGACCAAGATGGCATGCTGCTGGGGGCGTCGAAGAGACACGTTGAACACACGAACACAAAAAACACAAAAAAACACGCTAGCTTATCGGGTCTATGCCCTTCTTCAGCGATAGAGTATATACGTTATATATATATATATATATATATATATATATATATATATATATATATATATATATATATATATAGATGGCAACAAGGTGAAGTTGTCCGATTGGTGAGTGTTCACTGGGTTTCCTCATCCCAACACCTTGTTGGCATCCATATATCCACTTTACCTTTCCTTTTCCGTAAGCTGTTATATATATATATATATATATATATATATATATATATATATGTATATATGTATATATGTATATATGTATATATATATAACGTATATATCTTAATTTCACTTTTGTAGCATATTTAATCACAAAAGTAAAATCCTAATTAAAATCTTCTTACATAGATCGACTTGGAACTAATATTTTATTTATAGGTCTAACAAAAACCAAATTTTCAAGTCGAAAAATAAGACAAATGAAACGTTATTGAGTGTTTGTGTGTGTATATATATATATATATATATATATATATATATATATATATATATATTTAAAATATATATTATGTGGATATTTTACTCTCGAACTTGTGACGATATGAAAAGCTTAGGCAGAAACTTCACATATAATTCTACTCAGTAGTTTTCCACACCGAGGTTTTGATCCTCTCTTTTGCATAGTAATGCTGAGAAATCACTTATGTTGTTACTAAATGCGTCAATTGACGACCTAGGAAATGATTAGTAAGAAAAAATTAAAAATTTAAATTTGTTATTAGGCGTTTATTTAATGTCTTTTAATAAAGAAGCGAGGATTTGCGTGTTTAATTAAAATAAATATTAAACCGAGGAAACATCTGCCTGCAATCTACATGACACTGCAAAAACAGGGACTCATTGTTACTTGCGAACGTATTTATTCTCAAGAAACACAGGTAGACTGTTTATTTATGGCTTCAAAAGATATAGCTGTTTATCTATCCGGGAATGAAATTAAGAATTACGAATTTTTATTACTATATTTCGATGTAATTTAAACTTGCAAATTGAAATCGTACTCTTTCACTAACATTAATAAAACCGCGTCATATTTAAATCCACAAGAAAGCGTTTTCACAGCTACTCCTTAAACCCAAAAAAGCACTTATAATAGTGCGTGCAAAGAAAATTAATTCCTATTACAAAATTTCGCGCAGCCTCGATAAATATCCATGCGATCCTAGTGAAGTTTCATAATAAATCTTCGCGAAGTTCTTGAAATTTCCCTTTCATTTCGGCCAACGCCAGAGGTTAATACACGCGATCCCAAGCAAAATTCCAACCTTCGTTTTTTCTGTCAGACCCTACGAATCCTTCTACACCACAACAATTCCAAGAAGTCCTTGACCCATCAAGGAGGCGCACGATCTCCCGAGAGAAACAAGAGATCTCGGCGTCGGAGGAAAGAGTGAGAGTTGGTGAGGGAGAACGGAAGAGCGAAGGAAGGCGGGTTTTGGAAAGGAAAGGGGAGGGACTGTTTATGGCTCACATGGAGTGAGAGAGAGAGAGAGAGAAGGAAAAAGTGTGGGAAGGGAGAGGATCGGGAAAGGGAGGAGAAAAGTTAGGCGGAGATCTTGACGGTGACTTTAATGCTCGTTTGGTGGTGGAACAGAACGCAGGGCCGGCTCCGGGTGTCTTAAGCGCGGTACTGCGGCATAATAGATCTCCGACAGGTAGAAAATTTTGTGTCGAGGGATAGATGACGAATTCCCTCTACGGAAGAAGTACACCGAGTATCGACGAATTGTTCGCCGTTGGATACTAAAAGATAAGGGTTGTTCGTGTTTCCCGAGTGCTTATCATTTATTTTTTGCACTCTACCACGCAATATGGTTGTGATCAGTGAAGAAATTGATTGCGGGAATAAGAAGACGTTGAAGCAGGAGGAGGAATGTAATCAAGATTGTGTGGCTCTTCAGACATGGATGCTGAAGCAACCCCATCTTCCAAATGTGGTAAATTGTAAGTAACGAGCGAAAAGGAAGCGCGCCTTTTCTTATCCGTATCAGTTATCATTCATGTTATGAAACATCAAAAAGCGCTTTAATGGCGTAGCCCTTAAAAGCTGAAAGTCAATGCAGATATTATTTAATCGGCGACAGCTCTCCAGTGTGTCTGCGAATTAAAAACTTCTTGAGTAATACTTTTTTCTGAGGATCGCGCGTGTAAATCGTCAAAAGTGAAATTTATGCTATTTCAAAAAATATTTAAATTTTTTGCTTCATTTTGAAAATGCACTACATTCTTATTTCAAAATTCTCGCCTGTAGGCAGTTATAAAAATATTGAGTAAATTGTACGCTATTTTAGCTATTGCGAAATCTTTCACCGCCAAAGGTCCACTCATCGTGATTTTTCAAATCTATTGTTACGTTTCATGTCTCTAAAACGAGGAAATATGAACGGTTAATTTCCGTAAAAATAGTTGGCACACTTTCCTTTAGAAGCGTTGGCTATTCGGCTTTTAATAGAATGAACCGAGCGTACACCGGTGGGAGAGTGATGAAGTGTTTTGTTTCGTATATTACCACGTAGGATAACTAGTACGACATTGCTCTAAGGCAGCTTTTAATTCCCTGAAGTATACAATACTGGATTAGCTTATACGGTATGCAATCATCATATCTTTCCGGGGGTACGGCGCTATGCTTTATAAAAGGGAAACGTAACATAGCGTTAAAACAAATAATGCTTGTTTTGCGCTATTGGATTTTTGCCCGAATATTTTAACTATATTGTTAAAAATGTAGTGATGTTGATGGTCCATTTGATAGTTGAATATTAATTCACACAATAAATACTTATCTAGAATTATATATATGCCGTTATTTAAGGGCTGTTAGCAATTTACTTTAAGCATCCGTTAAACAAATGTAAAAAATTCTCAATCTGCAGTCTTCTTAAAATAAAATTCTTTATCATAACAGTAGGATTTCTCCATGATTAAAAATAATTGTTGTGGAATATTTTATTTAATTTTTACACTAACCGATCTACTTCGGCTATGATCTTACCGAAATTGTAAACATCGACCGACAAAAACTGAAAAATCATATAAAAGTATCATTCTGATCGTTTCCTACAATTTCAACTCATTTGGGTGACTATACGTCATACTCCGCCTTGAAATCTTTCAGACACGTTTATCTTAAGATGTTAATAGAAAATATTAATGCAAGATACGAACACAGACAAGCGTTTTCGAGCTAACGTCGTTATAGTAAGGTACGAACCGGCGAAGAATTTCTCAACTTTCCGAGATGCAGTTTGACATCTATTCGTGGCGCTCAAAACACTCTTTTAATATAGTGGAACTCAGATGCATCTATTTTTGTATTGCATTTCCCAATACTCTCGAAAGCATTCGAACCCGATGAAGGAAGAAATATCTCTCTCACCGGCGGCTCCTTGAGCGGCGAAGGAACTCGTGAAGTGAAAGTTTTTAACCCAACGCGCTTAAGATGAAGCCGATAGGAAGGATACATCAGCTGCTTTCAAGATTCGCCGCTGAATAATGAAATCAGATCCAATCAACAGCGAAAGACTTAAAATTTAAATTCGTGAGGCATTATCTCGATAAAGAATAACACCAAGTATTCCGCCACTTACTTTAATGCGTATATCCGAGAACATTTTTTTCAATATCCGCTATAACAAGCTTTAATTATTTTGTGACACATTTTCGCTTAAAAAAATTATTCGTCCTCAGCTCATTTCACAACAATACTGCTCTTGGAGACAATATTCGCGTTTAATTTTTTCCCTCCATTGATTTTTGTAGCCCCTTTGCCACAATTACAGAAACATCTGGCAAAAATAAAATATCTTTGCGATTACGCAACCGGTTCTGTAGTCTATTAGACTTTTAAAATGTAGCCCAAACTTCTGTGGTTTCGTAAACTGACCTAACGCTTTTTCTGTGCATAGCTATTTTGATGAAGTTTCGAATTTTTAGGAGAAAAAAAATTCCCCCACTGTTTGAATTTTTAATTGTGTGCGTGACCTTGGTTCCCAGGGGAAAAAAACGAACGACTTCAAGCAAACATGAGGTAATCTTTATGAATCTCACCGAAAGCGGGGTTGTTTTTGCTTTCCATTGAATCATCATTGCCGCATCAGTGTCTAACCTCTGCAGAGTTCATCGAATGCAAAGACAAACATACATTAACGCGCGCAAGTATGTACGCGACATCACCTTTATGTCTGATCGTTCTTGCGGCGACGAATCGTTGAGAATTCCCTATGTTATAAATTAGAGGGGATTTCGAACGTGATTAACCTTTTAAAAAAACTATGAATGGTGGGTTTCGTCTCGCGTCTTTATTTTTCCATCGATACTATGACGTAGAGTCCGATACATTTCGTCATTTGTCTGAAAACGGGAAGTGAAATTCTTTTACGAAGAGTGAAATTGACTGTGTCAAACCGGTTTGAAATGGCTTAGTCTTGGATAATCTTTTTGGAAAGCCCTTTTCCGGAGCTCCTTCGACATCCTCGGAGTTTACTATGAAAATTTTATTTAAAAAATTGAACGATGATATCATATTTTTTAAATATTAGTATGGTAATGGAATCACACAAAACCAATTGCAGAGTTGCGAGTTATTTTCCTCCATCCTCTCCATTTCGATGTACGTCTTTCATTCGCGCTTATTTCAATGGTTATTTCGACTTTCAGATTCTTTTGTTTATGATATGCTTTGCTTTGTACATTGACAAGACCCGAGAAAGGGTCGGCGTCATCCTTTTGATTGCGCACTTATCCACGAAGTCACACGCAATTCTTACCCGAAGGACAGGGAACTTTAATTGCGTTCCTTATCCGTGGTCATGAATTGAAGGTTCTGTGGCTGGGTCAGGAAAACCAGACATTTTAACCGCTCCTCCACCCTATCTTCCGAATATCTAGCTATTTTTAAAAAACTACGTTTTGCTCGTATAGAAGTGATTTGCCAACGTACATAATGTTTCCACAATTAGAAATCTTTTTATTTTTAGAAAATGAGTCTAACAATAAGTGAAAAAATAAGAAAAATGTAGTAATATCGGATGTAACATCAAATGAGAAAAGTATATTGAAAAATAGATTTAAAGGCCAAGGTTGGCATTTAGAGGATAGAAAATGACGTTACCTCGGAAGAATAATGGGGAAGAGGCGGAACGAATTCCGGAGAGTTTGAATGGTGAGAAGATGAAAGGAAGGGCTTATAATGAAGACTCCTAGGTGAGTTAAATGCGTAACTACCTATTTTTATTGTTTTCTTAAGATCCACAATGATCTTTAGCATCCTCTACGGTGCATTTCGTCTTGTTGATCACAGCCAACTTCGAATATCTTGCGATAAGAAAAATGACCTCACCTTTTTCTCACAAAGTTCTCTTAGCTTAGGTCGGTAGTCTAAAAAAGCACGGTTCGACATTTAGTTCAATGAGGACTTCTCGTTCTTTTATTCTTCAATAAATATTTAGAGAATAGGACGTGATGATATGGTCGAGGAATTACTGAAAGATACGAAACAACATTATTATGTTTATTTATTCATTATGCAAGATGATTTTAATTTACATTTACAATTAAAAAGCATGTACTGATCTGGATGGGCAATGGTGTGTTTCAGTTTCATCAAAACACCTCCGCACATTGTTGCCAAAAGTGACAGTTGTCCCAAAATATATTTCCAAATTGTCTATTTTTCCCGTGCCCGATTTTTGTTTCAGAGCCCCTGGTCTAGGTTTCCCGTATCGTTCCTTCACATATTTTTCTAGGCGAACATATTCCCATCTTTACGGCAAAAATTCTCTGGTCACTCCTCTCGTATGTCCAATAACAACATGAGTCTTTCGAGTAGTCGACGCGTCGAGTTTTGTTGTGGCTGCATGATAACTTCTCCAGTTTAAATAGGTTCCTTGTAGGGACAAAATTCTCCCTTCTCGTGTTATTCGTGCAAATGCCTGCATTCAGCGGAAAGTTTAAAAGAATTTCCAATGGGAGAGTGTTGTTGTCTTAAAAGGTCGAATCCATGACATCTCGTTTACTGTGTAGGGTAGGAGCGTGCAACCTTTCTGTCGGCGCGCCACATTTGCAGTCTGCGAGAGCATTTTACGCGGCCCTCGAGGCTTTTATGAGAATGCGATTATGCATTCAATACTGGTGGTTTTATATTTTTTCAAAACTTTTAATTGCGGTCATAAAAACTTGTTTGGAGAAATTTTAATGCAAAAAATTAGTAAGGCTCAATTTCACCTCTATTGATGAAATAAAATCCCATGATTAAGTTCCGGTGCAAACTCTTATCTACTACCTCCGAGGCATTCACAACTTCTAGTGCGGTCAGCTAGGCCTCGGCAGTCACAGCTATGAATGCGTCTCGCCACGTAGAAAAGCATGCCGAAGATTTTAGAAGAAGACCCGGATTTTCAATCCTCCAACGTGCGGACCACGAGGATGGATGATCACGGCCTCAAACGACGTCAAGGACAAACAAATGTGCGCTCAAAAATTGCTATGGTTGAAAATTGCACCATGAAACTCGTCTTCTAGAGATAAGGGTCGAAATGAAGCTACAATCACGGTCCAATGTAGACGACCTTGGGCGGCGGAGTCCCATTTAGCGTCTGAAAGACGCGAGAAAAGTGCATTCTTGAAAGTAGGAATACTCGAGCAACAAATCTTGGCCTCTAGAACGCGACGAGTTGACGTTCGCAGGAGAAATGGGCGTCGCCGCGGACGGCTTCAAATAAGCATATGTGGCTCAATGCCGGATTAACCGGGACGCAGTGGCGCAGTTGCGCCAGGGTACCGTAAAAGGGGCCCAACGGAGGCCCCAGACACTGTGCGTGGGGTGGAGGAAAGAACCTGCGAAAAATTGTGCGCCAGGACCCCCGAGTCCCTTAATACGGCCTTGATGTGGCTGAAGATATGTCTGAGTGGTGAATGCCTTCATTTGGTGGTTAGAAATAAAATTAGCTGTGGCTGAAGACATATTGATTGGCTGTTTGGTTAATGTCTTCGTTTGGAAGGGAAATTTGGAATAAAATTATGGAATTAAAAACAAAAATCTTGCATTCAAACATTTTAAAACCGAGGTCGCCAACCTGCGTTTCAAGAACCGCATGCGACCCTCATACCTTTTAGCAGAACAAGGTTACTAAGTGATTGGTGGAACGAGAAGGTACCTTTAGCCACAATGGCAAAATGTGGCATTTTATTTCAAAATTAATTATATCTTTATTTAGAACAGGGAATTTAAATTCATCAGTTCCTTCGAATAAATTCCATTTATTCGATAGCTGACGGGCAACATACCATCCTTGTATATTTGACTCAAATTAACTAGTTTCACAACTTCCACTATTCTTAACTTCGATTCCCCACCTTAACATTGAGAATTGCCAAACCCATTCGGCAATGGCTCTTTAGAACGATTCCATAGAATTTTGATTCACTCTTCAACTATTATGCTATCTTCAGAAATTAAGATTTATGAAATTTATCTCCATATTCCTTTTCGTGTTGGTTGCTTGTATTTGTTTTCATAAGTTTGATATTTTTATGTTTACTAATGTTTTATCTTTTTATATTGAACCTCAATTTCCTTGCTCCATGATAATAAAATGAGGGAAAAGTTATAATTAATATCTTTCACTTTAATATTATCCTCATTTCAAATGGGCAAGTTGAATTATCAAGTGTGCGATCCTCGCCACATATGTGATAATTCAATATTACCCATTTGCTCTAAATGATTGGGAACAACTGTTTTAGAGCGTTGAGTTAGTGCCTTAAAGTTAAAGTAGAATTGTATTGTCGCATTTAACTATTTTTTTATTCATCTCTAAAGCGCGCCAAATGTCTGCTATTCTTTATGTGGTTTGTTTGAGTTGCCAAAATTGAAAGAGTTGCGAGTTCATTATCCACGAGTGGCTTAATATACCAAATGAAATTCGCTAGCAACGAGTTTAAGTCAACAATGACATAAGTTGGTTTATAATTAGTTCATAGGTGCCGAAATAAAAAGATTTAGTTTCAACGTTATTCGGTGCATACTTGATACACTTTTCGTTAAGATACATAAACAGTTGCCAACACCTTATTGTTTCTGAATGCTTCATGGAAGCATTCCAAAATAATTCCTTTCTCATTCTCCTGCATAAATATTTCCAAGGGTAGAGGTGCATTAATGGAAAGAGTAGGTGTAATTGCAGATCACCTTGTAATTGTACTATTTTGAAAAATGCAAATTATTTTTAAAGTTTCTTTTTTGGTTCACAGCGAAAAGGAGTATTGCTAACCGCCCTTAAAAAATATCATTAATTGTCTTTGGCTCTCGTTTTTATTAAATAAATACTTTCCTTGATCTACTCTTTAATAACTATTATTACGTCACTCGTTCTTTGTAAATACCTCCAGTTACGTTCTCAAAGAGTATTATACAGAAATTCTCACTTTCGTTATAAGTATGACGGTAAACTATTTGAAAAGGAATACGATCGTCTCGCGAAGATCGAGTTTGTTTGTTATAACTGGCAACATCGTGCGAAGGACTCTGGTACCCGAGAAGCATAAATGAAACGCGCTGGCCTACAGTTTCCTGGTCGAAATGTCACTCTACCGCTACAATGGCTCCAGGTTGGATTCGTCACTTTATATTTAGAATTGGTATTTCAGAATTTTTTGTATGCTACCCTCTGAGTCCCAAATGTAGTCGAAAATGGTAGTACCATAAACTACCGATAGCTATCCAAAACGAGATATTATTCCTATTACTCCAAAACGAAGCATTAAACTTTCTAAAGTGCTTTCTTTATGATCACTTTCTGCGACACCGTACCAATGACATTCTTCCACTACTAGAGAAGTGTTTATCTGTGGTTCAGTAATTACGTAAGGAGTAAACACCTAATTAATGCTGCGAAGAGAAGAAAATATTGATGACTAGTCCATTCCTTGTTTACTTTTTACCTAATTGTCACACAGCTGTCTCAATTAGGTGTGGAACTTCGCGGATATCCGTGCATATCACAAAACAGTAAAAGAAAGCAATGTAACAGCTAGCATTTAAACTCAGTGCTAGAAAATGTTTATTTCTTTGAAATAATGTTAGCTAATTATTTTCCACTACTAATTGTGAAAGGGAGTTTTAGTCTCCCTCGGAAGTTCAGTGGTAAAATATTTGTCCGGCATGTGCGCGGCCCGAGTTCTCTTCCCATTTATGACTAAATTTTCCCCTTGTTTTCCAGAAATTCTTCGAGTTCAGCATATGCCTATATGCATAAAATTTACGTCGACACTTTCATTGGTGTTTTAATTAACGCTCAACGAATTATCAATCGTATATCCATGCTGACCCACCACGTAATGTTTTGCTGCCTTTGATCTTTTCTACATACCATAACTACATCGAGTATACGAATGAACATTTCAAATCGCACCCAAAACTCATTGCTCAGTCAGGTATCTCCTGCAATTTTTTAATCTTTTCAACGACATATTGAAATGTTTGCAAACAGATATTCTTAAATGGCACATGGAAAATTTGCTTCGGCCATTTGAACTTGTTTTTCTACAGGTTATTTATCGTAGTGTATCCCTGACCTTTCTAAAGTTTGATGCACGTTCCAGCGTCGTAGAATCCTCAAGGATCAATTTAAATAATATTTCAAGGCATTTTAAAGTGAGGCTTTTAGAAGTTAGTCTGGTGTTTCATCTACGAATTCATCTAATTTGGTTTGTGTGATACATGTAAAAATATGTTAATTTTCGTCTCCAGATGACCGTTTCTTCCGCCGCTTCCTTCACACCTGCAACGGGAGCCTGGAGAAGGCAAAATCGGTGATGGAAGTGTACTTCACGCTAAGAGCCGCCATCCCAGAGCTGTTCGACAAACGAGACCCGACAAGCCCGGAAGTTCAAGAAGTCTATAATCTGACGTAAGGCACTCGCTAGAAGATGCCGGAGAAACTCCCTTTTCGCGGAAAAAAATGAAATTTCTTCCTTTTGTTCGAGACGGATCGGTTGGATTCTAGAGGGAAGATCGTGACCTCGAATGGCAGGACGAGCGAAATGCGCCTGTCAGAGTCGGCATCCTTTCAAAGTAAAAGAGGCATTTTTTGTTTTTTTGTCTTAATCCAAAATACTTGGGAGCCGCATAATGACAGCCTATACGACTTTTATTTAGAAATTCGAGTGATTTCAATAAGAATGCGCCTCGGTTAATCCGCCATAGGTTAGGGAGCTTAGCTAACTTCTAAAGAGCCATAAGTATGTACCCAAGGAGACATATGCGGCTCCGAAGCCGCAGGTTGCCGACCCCTGGCCTAAGTTCTTTAATTAAAATAGAACATCTAATTAATCCCTCAATCCGATTCGACGTACGCTTGTAGGCAGGTCCACCGAGATAGGGATACTGGGCCGAAATCCCTGAGGCCTCTAGGAGCCTCCGGATGAGGAGATGAAATTTTAAAATAATAATAGAGTAGTTGATCAAGTAACAGTGAATATAAGTGATAAACATAAATTTTGTAGAGATTATTATTTGTTGCCGTCTTGCCAACACCCAAAGTGTTAAAGGTAAATACAAAATTGCAGTATGTATGTTGTTAGTATGAAGAAATATTAATTATTACAGTGGCGTATTAACTGAATTTCAACTAACCTACAAATATCTCCACCTCTTATATTTTGATATGTAATTTTGATAAAATTCTTTATTAGCTAGCTTATGTTTTCTCTGTCAAGTGGCCCCCCAGCCCCCTCCCTGAGAGAGGGCTTCCCCAGGGCTCGTATCAGCTCTGGACGACCCTGTTATACAAACAGGGTCGCCTTGCCATTCTGCCTCAGCAGCGGTTGTCAGTACATGCGTACGCAGCCTGACATGTGTCAACTCAATCCTCAACCTAGGCCATTTGTTTACCTCTCCCTCATTGGAAAAATAAACATAAAAGGCTAGAAGGGTCAAAAACACTAAAATGGCCGCTTTGAGGGGCGAACGGAGATAAAATAATGACCGGCTTGTCAAGTTTAAGCCAAATCTTCCTCGGGTAACATATGCTGTTTCGCCGATCTATCAATTCAATGATAATCGCTTAGATATCTGATTTGAAGAGCTGTAGAGTTAACTTTAGGTTCCGACCATCAGTTTTAAGGTTTTTACCTAGCTCACTTTCACTAGATTACTGTAAAACGCCAGCTGGCGAAAACTCTCTAACAGGTTCAAAACACGCACACATTAATAAAAGTATGCGAGAGAGATTTAGCGCAAACTTCTATCATATTTAGAGAGGATATTAATCAGGGGAACCAACAGTAATAATTAGTAAACATATGCGAGATTTCTTAGATTTTCCTGATCTTCGACGGAGAGTTAAATAAATAACACACTGATGAAATTTATCACTGCTCGAGGTTTGGTTTTTACATTTCTAAAATTTCAACTAGACAAAAAAAACGTTTACCAACGGAATAAAGCATGACATGCGACACGTCCATTTTTTTCAAGGTTATAACCCTACGTTCTCTGGCTGCGTTTTCCACGTCACCGCTGCGAATGTATTTATTCATACGATTTATTTCCTGCTCTTAATGTTCGGTGCGTGAATTTTAAGTGTCGAGAAACATTCCTTGCGTTCCGTCTAAATGGTTCGCCTGGCTCGTCTCAAGGACGGGAAAAAATATCCGCCGTTTGTGACTTGATAAGCTCGAGCAATAGCTAATCCAAACATTTTTGGAGCAAGCGTTGGGTCGAAGGCTTATTATTATATGATCACCCATTCGCAATATTTTTCTTATTATGGTGGCAATGACAAGAGCCAATGAAGCGATATTTACTATCTCTCGTGCAAAAGGCCCGAAGATCGAAAAATAGCTTGAGTCGATAATCGCGAAAAAAAAGCAATTGTTGTGGACCTTGTCTATATTTCTGATAAGATGGCACGACCCATTCGTTTCGCTAACGACATCAATTTAATTAAAAGTTTTAAAATTGTAGAAGCAATTTCTTTCGTATATTAAGGAAAACAATACTTTAATGAAATGGACTAGCGCTTAGGCGTCAGAAGTAGATAAAAATATCCTTTTGCTGACGAGTTTTAAGACAAATAAATTCGTTATTTTTCACAAAGAAAATTCACCACAAGCATATAATTCTGCATGTTTACATTTTAAGCACATTATAGCCTGTCAAAATAAAATATTAATTAACAAACTAGGCCAGTGAACCTTCTCTTATCGACTAACCCTATTCAAAGGCCACCTTTGGATATCCACTCTTCCTTGTAATCGTCTGTGGTCGCTTGATATCAAATGTCTCTATTGACATAAAAATGAATCATTTGACTATTAATTATGGCATCACGCCAAAATTGAGTATCATTCCTTTTGTCAAATTTGGCGAAATAAGATTTTGAACTATGACGAAAAATAAAACCCATTTTTTTCTTTAACATGAAACCTTAGTGGCAAATACTTTAGCTTTCTAATTTGCGCTCATAAACGGCGATCATGTATCTAGGCAATGCCGGAAGTAGGTAAGCGGAAGTCTTAGACCTGGTTTGAGACGACAATTGCGGTTAGAGATTAGCCACAGCGAAAGGCGGAAGGATTAAATCGTTCCATTTTGTGGTGATATCCCTAACATCTATCTTCATGTAATCCCACACGACGGATAAAATTTCCTTTCCCTAATGACTTGAATTTTTAAATGCGTTGCTTTGGTTATCTACCGTCACGGAAGTGTGCAAATAGAGTTGACGAAAAAATAACGGGAATCCGCGCAAATTGCCTGTTCGCAATTCATTTTTCATCGGCCAATGCGCAAAGCCCGCCTTATTTCTTCACCACAGAAAACACGAGTCGAGATTCGATTAGGGAAAAAGAACACGATTTTTCGTACTCAATTTAATCTCAAATCTATTGCATTATTGAATGTCTTTTTCTTACATTTTGGAGTAGCATCACCGTGCTTTAAATTTTTGAAATCTTTCAAAGTAATTTCGATGGAAAACCATCAGATTCTAATCGATTGTTAACCTTTACCGAAAGGTCACACAATTCGTCGAGATCTCAGCACAAATGCGATTGTCAATCACATTTCACTGGATCCGACAATGGAAATCTCGTTTACAAATTGATATTTGTAAAAAATAAATCGATTAAAATCTAAACCCGATATGCGATTATTATGTAAAGATCATTTGAAGATGATACTTATTGTCATTCCTCGTGATTTACAAATCTTTTTAAAAATCATACGGTGTAAAAAATCAAGTTGATTCAAAGAATTATGTTGATCCAAACGATGATTAATATTGCTAGATTGAAAAAAGGGCAGGCTGGCATTTTGGTTAAAAATCATCCATCTTCATTGTCGATCCTAAGAAATTGAAATTAGCTTCATCATTAATTGGATTCCAGCCATGAAATGAGACCCAGATTTCGTTTTTGCATTCCCGTGATCACATTTTACAGAGAAAATCCATATCGTTGAAGGATGGTTGGTAAAAACACGATAGCTTCTCGAGGAAGGGTATCCGTATAACGCTTCCAACAGGCAAGGGTCAATATTATTTACTATTCGATTTTGCAAACACAAAATCAAACATCGTGAACACATCGTGGTTTTATATTAATGCATGCTTTTAACCACTCCAATTTTACGGGAAAATTTCAATTATTCTAGTCAATGTTGCGTAATTACGGCAAAATAATAACCTGACGAGTAGTGACTCAATGATTAAGAAGGAAGATGTAATATAAAAAAAAACATTTATTCTGAAATCTCGATACATTGGCATTAATCATATCATCACCTTTGCGATGTTGTTACTTACAGCGACATGGTTCCGCTACCCATCACCACCCCAGAAGGCTATCACGTTCAGCTATATCGCTTGGCTGACCCAGATTCGTCTAGAATGGTCGTCGCAGATTGGCTTAAGGTAAATTTATAGAACTCGAAAGACTCACTTTAAAAGCATAAATAACTAACGTATTTCATCAAAATCATGATATAACGCAACTCGATAGCTTAAGGAAAGAGAGTGACATTCTTTGAGCATTTTTTTAATTAATCCTGAGGCGAATTCAACGGGACTTTTAAAGAAAGTGATTACTGAAAGGTTAATGGCGCTATAAACACTAGTTTATGGCTTCACTCCCCGTTGCGGTTGTATTTTTTGTTAATTAAGTCCTCGTTTAATGTGAGTGAACCACTTGTTATTTGTACTGCGCTTCCTACTAAAGAGAAAGAAAACTCGCTTCTGACGACTTTTACAGTAAATAAATTTACAATATATACTTTTGAAATTTTACATGACCGATTATTTACAAGGCTGTTGAGCAGTTTGATTTTTCACAAACGAGCCCCTGATTACTCGCATTATTTTTCAGCAGTAGAATGTAAGTAAAAAAATCTGATGTGGCCACCACATGACTTTCTCCATATCTGTAATATTTTTAAAAATTCCAAATAGGTTACATGATAATAAAAATTTTAAGGAACTGCGAAAAAATGTAAATATTTTACAAAGAACAAAAATAAATTCATACCGTAGCCTTCTGATATTGGATATAGCCACGAAGTTCTAAAATTTAAGAAAATAAAAAGGAGCGTTACTAACAATAAGACGTAAGTAAGCGTCAAGTGTTTACAATAGTCGCCGGTACGTGGTAGCAGCTAAAACATTTAGTTTTTAAAATATCTCTTAAGCAATGTATTATATGAGAAAATGTTTCAAACATAGGTTGTAGAAAATTAAATTTCCTACAACTTTTTTCCAATACATTTTTACACGTAAAATATTAAAGCAAATGTTTTAAAATAACGGATGTGACAAAAGTAAACACCCATTTCCGGTTGACCGATTTTTACCAAAAACTAATCAACTCTTGTACCCTTAATAAAAGTGTCAAATATAAAATTTCGCGTTCAACTCATTAATTATTGAGTTAGAGCACCCACAAAAAAATCTGTCACATACACAGAAATAATCGAGAAAATGGTCAATACGTGTTCAAGGGATCTCATAACGTGTATTTCCGTTGAAATCTCGAGATCGGTTTTTTCACGAAAACAATATTTTCCCCTATAATATGTATGAAGAAAGTAATAAAAAGGAGCGTCACTAACATAAGACATCATTAAGCGTAAAGTGTTGACAGTGGTCCCGGTAGGTGGTGTGGCGGTGGCAGCTAAAAAATATAGTTTTAAAAATATCTCTGAAACAATGCATTAAGTATTGGAGAAAATGTTTTCAACAAAGGTTGTAGAAAATAAAATATCCTACAACGTCTATTCCAATACCTTTTTATATTTATCAAGTATTAAGTTAAATATAAAAAAACCGGATGTGAAAAGCGTAAATATCCACTTCCGGTTGACGTATTTTAACCAAAAACTAATCAACCCTTAAATAAAAAAAAATTAATTTGCGTTGATCTGATTAATAGTTTTTGAGTTAGAGCACCCATAAAAAGCTATCACATACACACAAAGCCATCATCGAGAAAATGGTCAAAACGTGTTCAGGGGACCTCAAAACCTGAATTTCCGTTGAAATCTCGAAATCGATTTATTTCATGAAAACAATACTTTCCCCTTTATTATGTATGGAGAAAGTGAAAAGGAAAAACTTGTCAAACAGATATTTTATTGAAGATTTAACAGTAAAAAAATATTTATGCAGCGCGTAATTCAAGGTGACTTCAAATCATGACTAATGCATCATGAAATACGGACCCTTCACCTCATCCCAAGTAAAATGATCTGCACTTCGTAGTTTTAGAAAAGCTGCTAAAAACATATCTTTGTAAACACGTAGTTAAAGTAGGGAAGAAGGTTAATTTAAACAAAAATTTTCTATACCATACAGAATTCCAATCCCCATTTTTATTGCAAAAATTTTGTTTCGTGGCTTGGATTAAGGCTAGGAAAGTATCAAAATTTTATTTCTAGGGGAAGAATGATCATTTGTGGATTAAATGCTGTCCATATAAGTCTAATAAAATTTATTTGGATTTTCAAGAACAGCAACTGCTGATTTAAATTAATCCTCTGCAAAATATGCTAAAATTGTCATTCTTATGCATTAGATTTTTGATAAAACAATAGTTCCATTAATTAAATAAAATTTGAGAACTGAATTATTGTTTATCAGTAGCAATCAAAGTAACTTTTTTATCCCAAGTGTAAACTATTTTATCCTGTCCATATGTGAAAGAAAATGACCCAACTACATTCAAAGGAATCATTACCATATTTTTCTAGATTTTGTTGAAAATATTTGTACATCCATCCCTGTCCTCTATTTTTAGGGTTGTGATCCCACACTTTCTATGAATTTATAATGTATTAACGAAAAACTCTTGAAGAAATATAAAACAATAAAAGTAGGTACCTCATATTGCCTTGTGATTCACGGACAATGGCTTTTGGGCTATAAAACATTCAATGCAGAGGGGCTTTAAGAATTTTTGTTCATACAAATACGAACATTAGATACAAATTTGTAACTTTATGTAAAATAACTGTTTTATTAACAAAATGAAATTTTCTATGCAATATATAACTTCATGCTTAACATTTAAGAAGATAAAGTTCTTGCAGGATGCAAGACATTGTTTCTTTTATTGCTGGAATGCAAGGAAAAAGGATGAAAACCTATAGTTTCAAGTAGCAAACATGACAACAAGTCACAGAAAAGCATTTGCAAAGGTCACTGAAAATTGAGTTTATAATATATTTAATTCTTTAGGCTATTGACTAATCATAAAACCTTTAATGATGTTAAATATATACTATCAATTACATTTAATTATATTGGTAATGTATGTGGCATGTATTTGGACAAATATCTCATTTTTGTTTGTGAAAAATATACTTGAAAACAAAAAGATTTATTCTCAATTATATATTATGGTGTCACTTCCAGGCTATGCAAAACGTATAATAACCATTAGAAATTATTATGCAAAAATAGAATAATTTCTTTCTCATAAAGTGGTAAAAATAGTCAAGACTTCAACCAATACCAGCCTTAAGGAATGCATATCAATAAAGAGAATCAATTGCTATGCAATTTGAATTTACAATAAGGTATAGAAACTTATCAGTGCAAAGAGAACACAGAATAACTTATTATTTAAAGAATTCTGATTAGCAAGTAGCATCAATTCTGAAAACTGTGCCAATTACAGCTAGGTGTTAATAAATGTGATTTTGCTATTCATTTTTTTTATTGGTTAAAGCAAGGTTTGACAAGCTTTTCTAACTGAATACATCATTGGAAGTTGAAAATGTTTTGACATAGCTTTCAAGGCTATAAAAATGCTTTTGGTAACTACATGCAGTTCATTGGTCATAGTACTTGAACCCTTCCTTGATGATATAAAAATATTATTTGCCCTTGTAAACCACATAAAAATAATTTGATATACTTAGATGCCTATAGTCAAGCAGAAATGTAATTAATTGATTTTTACAAAACAAAGGTATTCCTCATGCTGGCCGACTTAAGGATAGCTGAGGAAGATGAATATGTAAGAACAAAGAAGAGGTCAGAATTCATCGAAGAAACCAAAACTGATTTAAGTTTATTTCCAAAAGGTTGTAAGTTCCGTTATGATTTGCAAGACGGTTTCTCTGCTGGTGATATCCCACTGTATGACACCAAAGGATTCTCTTTTTCACACATTGCAAAATTGGCGACACCAGTTCTTAAAAAATTTATGACTTATGTTCAGGTATGTTATTATTGTAGAGAATTGAGATTGAATTAATAACATAAAGTAGATATTAAACAAAATAATCAAATACCAAAGCTAATATACCGGAGGGAGGGGGGGGTCAAAGAATTACACCAAGGTGTTCTTTAAGTTTATTGTGACTTTAAAAAAAATAAAATCAATTAATTGTTTGAAATAATTAATACAAAATTTATAGTTTCAATACAAATAGAATATAACGGTTCTGAAAATTAATGTTTTAGAATTATTAATAATTTCCTATTTCTTTCATATATCTCAACGACTTACATTCAGGAAGGCCACCCGGTAAAGCTGAAAGGAATTCATATAATAAATACTGCACCTGTCGTGGATAAGCTCCTAGGGATACTAAAACCTTTAATGAAAAATGAAATGATAAACTTGGTAAGCAACCGTACTTTAATATCGCGGAACGCTATTTATTACCTGTATTATAATAGAGATATACTTGGAATGAATACCTCTTAACATTTAAAAATAATAAAATTATAAAAATAACATATTGCGGAAAAATCAATCAGCATTATGGTCCAAAAATGCAGTCGTAATATATCTAAAATATAAAATGGACGTTTAGTTTTTACTTAAAAACAAAAATCTTTTAAATTTTTTTACCACTAGATACACTGTCACGCTCCGGGATCAAGCACATTATACAAATATATACCCAAGGAGATTTTACCCGCAGATTACGGCGGAAACGTGGAATCTGTCGCAAGTCTTAAAGGTAATCAAGTTCCGTATCGCTACTTTTTACATTCAAAATTTCTTTTCACAAGTTGAAACTACAATAATATTTTATCGAATAATTTCTATCGATTCAAAATGAAATTTTTTCTTTAAGGTATTTATAGTTCCTCTCATTTTAGCTAAACTGAGGAGCACGGTGGACAGCAGAAGGGCGTGGTTCGCGGAAACACAATACATGCGAGCAGATGAGTCCAAAAGGCAAGATTCCAGGAGTAGGGAGTATACAACGGAGCTGTTTGGCATGGAGGGATCTTTCCGGAAGCTCTCCATTGACTAAATTCAAATGTTTTAATTTGATAAAAAAATGTATTTTAATAGATAATGTGAAAAACTGAAATTGTTATATGTAAATTTAGTTATTTTTAAATAAATCAGTATAGTTATAACCATATTAGAATATCAATTATGGAAATTCATTACAAAAAACCCTTGACCACAAATTTTCATTAAGTACAAAATCTTGAGCAGCTTTAATTCACACGCCGAGTAACCGTATTTTGTTTTTAAACACTAGCGCCTCTATTGACAAGTTCAGTCGTTCTCCCTCTTCTTCGGCGCCATTTTCTCTATCCTTGCTTCATGGTTCACCATGAGTGATTATTCAGCGGTTGCTCCGCCTCAGAATTTTAGTCAAAGTACAGCTTTTGCTGCTGCCCTTCAACGTGCAAGACAGGTGGGAACAATCATACTTTAGTTTGATATGGTCGTATTAGCTAAATAACATCAATTAAGTTTATTGACCAGTCGGCTTGGTTAGGGCAGCCGGAGGATGTCATTTGGCGCCATGCTTCCCGAATGGCGTTTCCTATGTCCGTTTCAGTAATTGCCTCGCGCCTATAAAATATTTTGTGGAATCCTAGTAGAAATTTAATTATGCACTGGTTAATACTATAGTTTATCTTACATTATTTGCAAAGAAAGACCTCGAATTCATATTTTTGATTTACGACGAAGTCCAACATGTGCATGTTTCACCATGTGAAGGGCTCGATTTGTTATTTTAGATAATTAATTGTTAATACAAATTATTTTCATTCAATCTTAAGTGTATTCTGGGATAAGCCAGACTTGTTAGTCGTAATCTTATACGCCGTTTTAATTCGCACAGATCGCTGCTAAGATCAATCCTAGCGGTGCCGGCGATAGCGTGGGTCAGAAGCGTCCGTTGGAAGACGGGTCAGGTATGGAATGGACAGGTAAATTAGTACAGGCCAAGTTTCCATGAATGTTTTATAGCTTCCACATGGAAGGGAAGCTATTGGTTAATTTTGACATTTTTCTTGAAGTGACGCTTCAATTTTTAAGGACTTTTTGTTCTATTATGTCACTTGAGGTCAAAATTGGTGACATGGAAATAATAATAACGTGTTGTATGTGACAGATGCAACTACGATTTAATGGTTGCTACGTGGAGACTTGGCCTTTTTTTAGTTAGTTTGCAATGTAAGTAGTTTTAAATCTTTAACCTGCATATTTTGTGATTAATTTTTAATAAGTGCTTTTAACATTCAGTTCAATTTCTTTGCACGTTTGGCCCTTTTCAGTAGACTTAGAATGCATGCATAGTACTACTGGCACATGACTTTTTAACATAATTATAGATTAGAATTTTAAGGAAGAAACATGTAATTAAGTAAATTATATTGTGCAATTAAATTATAGACCAAGTATCCTGATATGACATTTCATGGTGTGAAATGACATTGTTCCGAAGTGGTTTACCTCAGGCCGTTGCAATGCTAATCATTGATTGGTAAACCATTATCCATAAGTCATATCAAAAAATTTCAAGGTAATTAAGGACATTAGTTCATCTATAATGCTGTGAAATGTTTACTTAATTCTTATGATCAGCTTTCAAACTCGTATTTCCTTAGGATTGGTTAGTCGTGTTATTTGTGCTGGTAACATTGAGGCCTTTCAAGAAAAAATACGACACTTTTCCATCATATATTTCCAAGATGACGTTTATATCCAGCAACTGTCATTGATGATAATTTTCATAGTGAAGGTTAATGGGTTTCAGGATAAGTGGTTTTATTGAAGAATCTAATGCTGTTACATCGATAGATAATTTATGATGTCCAGAATGTCTTCTCAACTTGAATTTAGGATTTAGATAGGTTTGCATTAGTTGTACCATGAATTTGATAGTATTTTTTCAATATATCAGCGATATCATTGATATTTTGTTTTTTGCAGTGATTGTTTTAAGCATCTTTATTTTAAGAAAAAAAGGGTAGTATTTTGTATAGTGGATCAAATCTCTGATATTTCTTTTTATAGTAGTTTCCTGGAACAACAACCTATAAAGCTAAGCTTCTTTCATTTGTTTAAAAATGGGAACTGGGACATTTTATAAATGTTTCACTGGTATTATTGATGAAGTTGTGATGTTTTTGACGGCACAATAAGCATATTTTCATCTTCTACATAAATAAGACTTGGTTATTTATAAAGGAAGTCTGGGCAGGATATCTTTCTCAAGTCTGCCTCATGCAATTGTAGCCTTTACCTCGTTCTCAAATTTTCTTTGGCTGTAATGCCAGGTTAAGATCAATAAATGACAGGTCAGCTGTGACAAATGGTTTTCTAAATTGTAATGTTAGCTTATTTAAGGAGCTGATGAGTGAGAAATATTAATTCTATAAAAATCGATATTTCGGCAGCTTTTATTTCTTAGTCAAATGAAGGAATTATTGGGTTTGCACTTTTATTTTTAGATTTTATCTGTTCTCAACTTATGGTCAAACTTTTAATCCAATTTGGCCACTTTAGTAAAATCATGTTGTCATTGTATTTGTTTGGTCTTGCCACCTCTTTATACAGAAAGCACAGGCTCGTTATTCAAAACTATATATTATTTTTAACATTTCAGCATGTTCTAAATAGTCTCAGTAAGCTTTTATGTATTTTTAAAGATGGTCTCAAACATTATTCTTTGAATAAAAATTTCAAGTAATCAAATTAAGATGGATAAAAGTTCATTCGGACAGTGGTGAATAGAGAACATTTCAAAGTTTCTGTAAATTTTGTTCAAGTATCATATTTTTTATTTACTTGATACAGTGACTTACTGTGATTTGGGCCATTTATTAACACTTTATGGCTGTAATATTGTGTTGCACTTGCTGTTTATAATTTTCTCTTGTAGTGGGAGAATGTAGAGTTAGATGCATAACTGTTGACTAATTTTTTTAAAACTTGCACTACTCATTTTTATCATTTTTATATGTTCTTATTAAAAAGTTTTATTATACATTTTATTCAACTAAATCATAACCTGTGCAACTTTTGCTATAGCAAACTGTAATTATGAAATAATTTTTAACATACTACAGTTATGGCAATGATTAATGATTGTTTATTTTATATTGGTGTGCTTGCTATTTTACATGTATTTATCCCAAACCTTCAAGTTTTCTGTGGTCTCAACAAATAGTAGTGTTCCTAACTGTGGTTATCTTGTAATATGTTAGTACGGCATGTCTTTTCTGTAATTTTTCATTTCCGAGGCAAAATATGCAGGAATCTTATGCATTATTTTAAATATTTTATGTTGTAGATATTCACAAAACTTGAACTTAGGTAATTTGGATACTTAACCATTTGTCCTTAAGTTTGTTAGCAAAATACATGCATGTTGTCATGCTGTTTAGTGATTTTTAGCTTGAAAGTAATTAGTTAGTAGGCAATCTCAGGTGCTCTCTTTCTAGTAACCCCTCTCGTTAAATGTAGAACCGGAAGCGAAGAAGGTGGCGGCAGTGGGAGACGTGAGTGGGGCCCAGCTGGCGGTCGCCCTGCGACAACAGCAGGCGGCGGCGGCAGCAGCGGCCGCCGCCGTGGCAGCTGCGGCAGCAGCAGCAGGCGCGGGGTCTTCCTCGTCGTCTTCATCTTCCACCGCAGGCTCCTCGTCTCAACAACAACAGCAGCCTCAAACGCCACCTGGGGTATCTGGGGGTGGAGGCCCCCCTGTAATTACCAATTTACTGTTCTTATAGATATTATATGCTGTGCTTCTGCTCGTAAAAGCTGTTATTACTTTCCCTATTCCACATCTATGGTTCATTGACTCATATTGGAGTTTTTAACATGTTGCCTCTTTATCTAAACATGTTTATTTTGGCTTGTAGAATTTTTATTTTTTATAGCGAAAGTATGTTAAAATATAAACTCATAGATGCTTAATATTAGTACTAAAATCAAGTGATTAAATGAGATTTAAGTTAAATGTATAATTGGACAAGTGGTAATTGAAAATGGAAAATTTTAGGGACCATTTCTGTGAACAAGATAACCGCGAGCTCTTGATTTACTGTTTTTGGAGTGTTTTGCAGAACATTGATTTTCTTTGTTATAGCCATTATGTGCATTAAATTTTGGCAGTTTCTGAAATAGGTATTAGGTCAAGGCTGATATTTGTTAATAGGTAGAATAGTGACTAATGTGTTATGTTTTCCCAAAAGGAAGATGACACGGAATTCAATGATCTCCGAATGAAAAGTGTTTATTCAGAGAAAGAAATCTTAACAAATAATAGCCTTAAAATTAATAGGACCTGGAAATTAACAGTGTTACTTTATTTCCTAATGTAATTGTCATTTGTTACAGTTTCATGTTCCAGACTTCATTACCTGTAGTCTTCACAAGGTCTTTTTTTTACCTCTTGTCTTTTTTTATCTTCTGACTTCCTGCACTTAGCTATTTGTTTTTCTGCTTCATTTATCAAAATCAGTTTAAAGTTTATATCATAACTTGACTCATGCGTTTTGGTGCATTTATCTCTGCAATGGTAATTTTTCTCTTTGTGATCTTCTATTATGATCTTAAAACAATGATAATCTCATTTAAATAACATCAAAACTAAAGAAATAAATACTGAAAATGGAGTGGTACTGAGGGTTTTCCAGGTTTTAGATTACGTGCATAATTCATGTTTAAGTAAAAACACAGTTTAAGTAAACATACAGAATTACTGGAGTCTGAAGAAAAAAAGGATGTCATGTTCTTAGAAAGAAAGACAACAATAACCATAGTTATTAGTCTTCTGATATTGATGTTTCTACACTATTGATCTACCAGGATTGGGTAACTTCTTGCTTGGAGAGTGGAATTCTTAGTTGCAAGGGCTTTGGCAAGCAGAATGTGCCTCATGGGTCATAGGTTGCACAACCCTGCTCTATAATTCCACTCAGTTAAAAGTGCTGATGTAGCTCTGAGTTCAGAAAATACAAAACAATGTTGCAGTGATAATGACTGATAACAAAAAGAAAATGACTGTGAACATTACACATTTGTCTCGTCAGCATAGAGGGAGAGAGATATGAACCTAAATCCGGAGGAAAGAAAGAAAAATTTTTGATTTCTTTAGGTTGTTTAAAATGCCTAAAACCATATCCTATCTTATGACTTGCTGTGTAAGCCGACTTACACTTAATTTTTAAATTAACTAGTGATGCATTTTTAACAGAAATAATGTTTCTTTGTTATTTTATGTCGTGTTAAGTTTAACTTGTCATTTTCACTGGCAATAGTGAACATATTTGAAAGTTACACTCCTTTCCATCAGCCTAAATGTTGTAAAAGCGTTAATCAAGTGATTCTCAAATAGGATGACGTGGAACTATGGAGGGGTGATGTGTATAGTTGATCAATGCACTCTTTAAAGGTGTAGATTTTAATATACTTGGCTATAATGGGAGCTGAATTTACCTTTAAGGGTGACTTGAAGAAAATCTGTCTAAAATGGGGCAATAACAGACAAAAAATGTTGAGAACTGTTACTAATATTTACTAATCTGGATTTTTATACTCAATATTAAAACCATCTTTCTTTTGGGTTGATATGGTGTTCACTTCAGCAAAAAGGTTTTGTTAATCAACCTTGCATTTTGTTTTATATTTTGTGATAGAGTAGGTTGCATATGCCATAGCCTTCAGTGCTGACACTCCAATAATAGGAAGTTAGACTAGATCATAGATGCAATATCTAAAAGTTAATAGGATATAATTGCACCAGAATAAATGGATTCATTTAAAAAAGTGGTTGCGACTTTGGTTCAAACAACACGACAGTTGGGTGGACAAAAGATTTATTTTTTAAAAGATGATTCATGGGGTAAACAGGAGCTTTTTTGGGCGAGGTTCTGCAGCCTTTGTGAAATACTTAGAAAAAGAGACCAATTTGCAAACTTAGGTCTGCATGCAGTACAATGAGGTTTAAGTAAAAATTATTGGAGATTGATTAGCAATGTTTTGCTGTAATTATTATAGACTATCTAGGGATTTTTTGAGCTTTATGATTATTATAATTTTAATGTAAAGCCAAGGATTTATAACAGTAATAGATGTTTAATTTATTATGTGGTATTTCTTTTTAGAGACGTTCATCCAAGGATTTATAAAAGTAATAATGTTTAATGTGTTGTGTACTATTTCTTTTTAGGGACGTTTACCCCTGGGGGGTCAGGGAAGCATAGGCGGGGTGCAATCAGAAGATATTCGTGTGCCGGATAAAATGGTTGGCCTCAGTAAGTGATTTTTTATTTATATTTTTATAATTTAATTATATCAAGTGCCATGGTTATTGAGTTTTCTTTCATTATTTTTAGTGTCATGATAAATTAAATGTAAGTGGTAATTACAATTTTTTTGTATATGCTGTACTCTTGCTTTGTGAGGCCAAATATATGGGGAAAAAATCTCTTAATGCGAGTCAACTCATCAGTTGCAATTCTGTATAAAAATTCTGGCAAACTGAAAATCACTAATAAATACCATTAACTGTGCATTAATACTTATAAATATTGTGACTTATAATAATAGAGATAATTGGGCGAATTATCTTTAACTGGTCAGTAATACTGTATTTAATCGATTGTAATCTGACACCACTTTTCACAAGGTCATGCAGGGAAAAAAATTATTTTAAAGTGCTTAGACAGCAAGTCTCAAAATTCCGTAAGTATGAATGCCTCTAATTTTCAGTTCGTAATTAAATAAAGAGTATTAACTGATATTACGGCAACATAAAATGCACTTTATTCATTTATAACAATTTCTAAGAAAAAAGTAATTTTGCCGCGTTATCCACCAGGAAATTCATTGAACAAAAATTCTCATAAATCATTTACACTGTTGTGCTGCAAGATTAGACATTTCTTCTGCATATGCTATCACCTTTCTCTTAAAGTTCACAGAATAATGTGTTCGTCCCATAATGAGATTATTTTAAAAAAACAAGATCTCACTACACTAAATGACAAATTGATGCTTGCCACGAGGAAGCCTAGCTGAGATATGGATCAATGAAATCAGTTGTGATTTTTGTTTGTTCATATCTTTCCCAAATACTAAGTATGCAGAGGTACAATTGTCTTCTTTCTTGCATTCTATGCAATTAGTGATTATTCAATCTTTCATTTTGTGCTGCATGTTATATATTATAGGAATCCAAATGCAACAATTGATCTTTTTTTTAAATATTGAATTGTGAAATTTTATTTCCAAGACTCATAATTATGTGCTCTTGCAAACTATGAGGTAAGTCATGATTTTAATTTGTTATTTTCCCGAATACTAAATATATAGAGGTACAGTCACTGTTTTAGTGTCTGCCTTATATAGTGCCACCCCCACATATTGCCCATGAATTGTGATCATAACTTCCATCTTTTGATTACATAGAGCAGGAGTCGGCAATCTTTTTTGCATGGCAGGCCATATACGTAGTTGGTGAATGCTTCGGAGGGCCGCATTGGAAATCACAAAGGGTTCGGCGGATCGGATGACCGTTTATATCATAATTTACCTAGAGATACTTTGGTCTCATTATTGACACTTTTGTGAAGCGTAGGCTAATGCCGGCACCATGTTTCCCTCCTCCCTTATGTGTGTGTCCAGTTGATTACAGTGCAAAATGACTACGGCAGTTGACACACTTAAAATCAATTACTACTACATGAAGTGTTCTTGGGAGCCGCATGTTGTCCGCGAGCCATATAGTGCTGACCCCTGACATAGAGCAAGCATATACCTCGATTTACCATCATCCCTGCTTCAGCGCCAGTATCAGTGATGGACAAATAATGGCGCTGAATCGAGTTTGTCTATTGTTTCTTACATTTTACGCAATATGTATTATTTAATTCTTTCATTTTGTTTTGTTCTGTTATACAGTAAAACCCCGTATTTACGTTATTGGAATAAATGTTTTCCCACTATTCCCGTTATTTTACGTTAGAATTTCCAATTTTTTTTAAAACAATTGAGCATGCGATTCCCAACAGTTTTTAAAAATGTTTTTCGACTTAGCTTTGCAAAAAAATCCGAATTCTTTTGGGCGAAGATATCGAAAATGGCGACAGAGTAGGATAAGCACCCCTAGAGGCAGAAATATGAACTTTCTTTTCAAAATAGCACACACTTGAACAGATGCTACTTGGGAACAGTGTACTTATTGACAAAAATACATATCAACTCTTTTGGGTGAAAACTTCAAAACCTCGTACTTAAATCGCACTAGCAGAGCATAAACAGCGCACCTAGATATGAAAATAGTATTTATGATATTTACTCTTTGAACCAAGTATGGATGCTATTGAAAAGATCTTTAAGTTTGGCGCTTTCATGTTTTAACCATTTCCACTCATTCTGCCTCTTGGTTTCCACAGTTTGTAATTAAATTTAAGTTAAGTTGTAATTTGTTGTAATTCAAGTTACCGTATTGTCCCGAATGTAACGCAATGTTTTTTCCAAAAAATCAAATTTTATAAGTAGCCCCTGCGTTATATTTAAGTACTAGTGATTATAAAAGATCGTAAAATTGCGCTTCAAAAAAATCACCGTACATTCCGCACATCTGTTAAGTGATACAAGATACTTGTTACATTGTAGACACATTAGATGTACATATTACAATGTACTTGAAAAGCATTTGAGGCGAGAATAGATTGAATTCAGTCGGCGGTTGAACTCCTTATTAATCATTGAATTGAAGCTATCAGTGTGTCAGCGTATTCTGTGTACCTACCTTAGTTAGTTTTTATCCATCCGTTATTTTAACAATGGGTGACAAAAAGGATGCTGATCATGTTGAGAAAAGAGATTCTTCCAAATCGGAGATTAACAGAGGAATCCAACAAAGTTATTATATGAATTTTAAAATAGTCATAGGTCAAGAGACGGAAAAAACGAACAATATTCAAGCTTCAAAAAAGTGTGATGTTCCTGAAGTAAATATACCTACATCTATATACAATTTTCCATACAAATGTAATGTGGGGAATGTAATAGAAACTCAAGCATACTATACGTACTAACATTTTAATTCGGCACATTTTAATATTATTATAATTAAAAAAGTGCTAAGTAAATGAATAAATAGATATACTCTTTATAAACTTAGCTCTTTTAACACTGATTTTATTGTTAGTCTTATGTAACAAATGAACAAATTAAAAAGGAAAATCGGTAGCTATTTTTCCTTTTCCCTCAATTTGCATTTTCCTGCAATTGACACTTTTCCCAGGTCCCTATAAAAGTGTAAATAAGGGGTTTTACTTTATATTATAGGAATCCAAACAACATTCGATCTTTGTTTTCATTTTCAAATCTTAAATTTTTATCTCCTAAACTTTATGTGCTCTTGCAAACTTTCCTGTGCCAAATTTTCTCCTCCATTTAATTAATCATTACCTTACATTAAAAGCTAAGGAGAGAAAAATATGGATTTTACATAAGTGTTTGTGAAAGAAATATTCATAATTACCATTGTGTGGTGTTTTGTTTGGTATCCATCAACAAAAATTTTTCTTTAAAAAAGACTAATATCCTGCTCATTAAAAAAAAATCACATTACTCCTTTTAATTATTGGCTTAAAAGAGGCAATGGAAATCTATTTTGTATTTCAATTATTAATCCATTTCATGAAAAATTAGTCTGAAAATAGAAGACGAACAAAGCAAGCCCCAGCAGATGGGGTTGGCCTCATATGGGGCCATTGGCAGAGCCCGTGGTATTCATATAATGGGATACAAAGAACAATAGAGACAAACAAGCCAAAATTGTGGGATCCACAGTTTTTATCAGAGTGAAGTGTATGTGGGAAACAAAGAGAAATTAAATCAACCTAACACCAAAGACACCATTGAAATGTCTTACCTGATGGAATAATTGGCATCTGAGAACACTGATGATACGTTGATATGTCAGATTACATTTTTCTTGCATGCCAAGGTAATTCCAATAGCAGCCACAGGCAAAAACTTATGCTTATAACTCTGTCATTAGTACTAATGTTGTTTCTTTCTAATTTTATATGTTGCAGTCATTATGCAATGTTTTATGTTGCCTTATGCATATTGAGCCATGAGGACCATGAAAAATTTGGGGAAAAGTATAGCTTATATGCGAGTAAATTCCTTGGAAGAAGTCACTTTTATAATTTACTCTTGATTAAAATAAACATTTGACACGTAGGCGCATTAGTTATCCAAGCTGTTGAGGTTCCTAGTTTGAATTCAGATAATGAACCAGTAATGGATAATGAATTAAATTGATATGTATGGTGTTATTGTATTTGGTCAATGTATACACAAGTATTGTGGTGTAATCCAGTAAATGGTAATAAGCAAGTTTAGCATTAAACATGTTATTGAAACTGTAGATTTTGCATTTCTTTAAATTGATATTTGGCTATTTTTTCCTGTCTTTGCATTTTTTGTGTTTTCCTTTTTAGTCATTGGTCGTGGAGGTGAACAAATAAGCAGGTTGCAGAATGAATCTGGCTGCAAAATTCAAATGGCTCCTGACAGTGGCGGAATGCCAGACCGTAACTGTACACTCACTGGCCCCAGAGATGCTATTAAGTAAGGCATTAATATGTAGTAGTTGCATTGATTTTTCTTGCCCTTATGTGTGTACTGTTTAGTATTGTTTTTTTTTTTCATTATAATCGGTGAATGTGAAATTTAAGTTAAAAATTTTAAAAGTGCTCCCTAGTTATAATGTTCATTATACTAAGTTATTGGATATAATGTTTCTTGACCATGTTTCTCACTTGATATAACAGAAATTTCTCTTAATCTTCATAAAATTAGCTGATATTTTTGTACTGATAAAATTGTAATATATTTTTCAATTAATATTAAATATATTGCAGGGTTAATGGGTTTGGAAGTATTGGATTTTCACCTGGTCATCTCATTAAACCTTGGGAGATCATATAACTTGGGGTTTGGTACTTGAATGATGTCACTTTATAACAGAGGAGCACTGTACTTGTTTCTCTTCTTAACATTAATTTTGTTAAGTGTATATTCTTATTACTAATAATATGGGTTAAGCATGAATCTTCAGTTTTAGTATTTTATGTGTTAAGTAAATTAATTTCTTTTTTAACTTATCTTTTGTAGAGTAAAGGACTATTTTTAGGGCTATAAGATGCACCGTGATTTTTAAAGAGATTTTTCTGGGGCAAAAGTACTTGGGTCCATATAGGAGGGGACATGTCATGTATTATTTCTAGCCATGATTAAGTCCATATCTAGCAACATTTAGAGAAAATATTATGGTGTGATAATAGTTAAATGTAATGTTTTAGGTAAACTTAATTCTTGAATAGCTAAAACATACCCAACTGCTTCAAAACTTTGTATAGCTACCTTTGCCCCGCTAGCACGCTGTCCTATCAATTATGCTGCCAGAGTGCACTGCATAAATTGCACGTATAAGCAACCCTTACTGATAGTACTTATTTAAACTAATGTGCAAGATGAGATTTTAATTCCTAATAATTGGAATTCTTATGTAGTAATAATACATAGCTCAACTAGTCCTTCTCTTCTGCAAATCTCTGCCTTGTACTTAACAATTTTTTCACTTCCTCTAGTTGTGGCCATTTAGGTTCAAGCTTACAAACACTTTTCCTGTCGCCTTCATTCATATTATATCATCAGAATCTCATAGCTAATAGTGTAGGTGTATCTATTCAACTTTTTAGCTATTGTGATGTCACAGTATTTATCCTAGATATTTATGTAAATTTTATGACATCCATGGCATTAATCACACTATTCCCGGGACATATTAGAAACTAAAACATTACTAGCATCACAAACACCAAAATTGTTATCACTGAGTGGACATGTAATATGTAATAAAGCATAATCATGAAAATGGTTCATTGGAATTCATGTTGCATTAGGTTTTGTTGTATATATTAACAATTTTACACAATTATTAATATTGTATATTTTAATGTTTTTGCAAGGAATGACTGCTATTTATTGTTTTGTAGACCTTCAGTCTATAATACGGAGTCATTTTTCTGATAAAAAAAGTGCGTCTTGTAGCCCAAAAAATGTGGTAAGTTTTGTTATGATGTTGATGCCCTCATTATGTGGTTAATGGTATGTGACATAGTTTAATCATAATACAGGCAACTCTCTTTCACCGAATGACATGCATTCCTAAAAAGCGTTTGTTAAAGGAAAATTGGTTGAAAAATCTTGATTTTTTTGGTTGACTTGCATGTTAAAATGCCAAGATGCATCCCATTCAAGAGTTATTAATATTGCATCTACAGGACAAGCAAAACATCCAAATAAAAGAGAAGATAGTCCTCTCATTGAGAGCAAGCAACAGGAATTCTAAAGTAGTCCTTATAATATAACAATCCTATGTTCTGTGAGAATCTGAATGTGGCTGAGCATAGCAATTCTACGTTACAGACTGCTTCATAGAATAATGGGCCAATGGCTGGTGTTCCTAACTTGATGCTCGTGAGCACCGCCATGTTCTTTGGAAGCCTGATTGTACCCTTCTGCGGTGCTCTAAACTGTTTCTTAGAACTAATAATTTAATTTGCTCCATTGCTTTTTTTTAACATATTCAAGAACATTAATGATAAATTTGACTTTGGTTTGATTTTATTCATGGTCATTCCTAGTTTTGCAGAGGTATAGTTACGCTTCCTTGATATTCTAGGAGTGAATTTGTAGCTAGATCTAGGTACTTTACATTCACACCAGGTTCTAAAAAAAGGCCCTAGCAACTTGTTACAAATCTAGCGAATTGATAAAAAAATCGAGCTACTTCTAGCGACTTCTTACAAATCTAGCAAATGGATAAAAAAATCTAGCTATATCTAACGACTACCCAAAAAAACCTAATTGCAGATAAATTTTTGTTATATTTAATGGTCAAAATGCTCTTTGTCCACATCCATTTCTTATAGGCAACCCTAAGAAAGCATCCCTTTGTAATATTACCATATCTGCCCGAATATAAAAATCTATCATGAAAAATCACTCCTCGGCTTAAATTTGGGGTTAGGGCTGTCTCGTAGTCACCCATAGCTGGCAGTATATCTCTCATTGCCGTCGCTTTCAAATGATAGTACTATATTTTTCATCAAGTAAATATTTGGCCTATGATGAATGTTAATAATTACATAATAAAGCTATAATATTGAATTAAGCAGTATCTGTTTTTTGTTGCTGTTGTTACATATTCTTTCATTTCTAAATGCTATTGGATCTTTTCTTTCATTTCTCAGGGCTATGCATATATATCATTAAGAATATTTAACAATTTGTGTTATATTTCATGATCCATTAAAGGAAGTTCCTATTAGTTTTACTTGGCCATTGTAGTTATTGCTACAGCCATTGTAATGTTCATATGAATGTTAAGACCTCATTCATGGAATCTATTAAAATTACGTACATTGACTTCGCAGACGATTTTGTAAAACGCGATGAAGGCTTTTGATGCTCAACTGTTTGAATTTCATTAAAACTTGACATTGGACGTGTATAATTATAAAAATGCAATTTCTTAAGGCAATGTAAATGCTAATTTCATTGGAAATAGACTTGGATGTTAAATTATCTATTTGGGCAGATATGGTATGTATACAATCAACTTGGAAGATGGGTACATAAATAACAACGTCTGTTTTACGTATTCATATCATATAATGATTTGGAAACGATAGGAAATCTACATTTTGCTCTTACCCATTATTTGCATTGTAGTGTATAGATTAAGAAATTTATTCGGACAGAGGCAGTTGCCAAAAAAAGTCTGCGATAGCAGATAATTACAAGTTAAAAATTGGAGTGTGCTCTGCGAGGTACCTCCCATGCAATTCTTACGGTGTATAACTGGAGTTGTGTTGGGAAAAAACTTGAAAAATTAAATCTTTTTAATTACCCGTTGAAATTGGTTCAGACGAAGCTTCCATCTTGTTAGTGTATAAAAGATAATAATAACTTAACAAAATAGCGTAGTTATATGCTGTGCACACAAAAACAAGACTTGCATTATATGGAGTCACCTTTTGGTTAGTTTCCTTACACAGCCATGAATATCATTGGTAATAATATATTCTAGCTACCAAGAAGGTGAAATCTAGCTCCCAAATGCTAAAAAAGTGGCAACACTGTTCTAGGGTACAAGTAGGTATTTCCCACAATGAAAAGCTTAGGAACCCCTGCTCTGTAGCAGTGGTTCTTAAACTTTCAATTGTTGCTGCCTCCTTAATTATCATGCAGCCCCCTTTGCATTGAAAATAGTAAAAATAAAAAACTATTACAAATTTCTTAATTTTATGTAACTGTTAATACATTTTAATCAATTCAATTTTCCAAAAAAATTCCCTAATAAAATTTTATTAATTATGAAAACATTTTTGACATTTCACCTTGAATCCAAAATAATTTTGCAGCCCATAGTTAGAAACTGCTCTATAGGCATCCAAGAGGGACATTTTGTCTATGACCTTTTGTAAAGATGAATTTCTTTGATCTGAGTTGTTAAGGTGAACATTACCGAATTATTCCGAACATAGTCCCCCACCCCTTTTTGGCCAAAATATTAGTAAGAAAAGTAAGGGGGAAACTATATTTGCGCCCAAAAAATTAGTAAACAAAAATATCACTACCAGCAGTAAGTATAGGTAACAATTAATGCCCTCACTTGATCTGAGTTTTATGGAGAATTTCTTCATACATATGCCTCAATAACTCAGTTCGTTTTGTTCCCTCTTAGGAATTCTTGCCTTAAACGTTTGTATTTTCATAATAGCGGGAATTGAAGAAGTTTTCGCTTTGAAAGCGTTGATTGGCCAACCTCATCCTTCCCTAAGTCTCAAATATTGATATTTAGTGGTGCCACCTACCATTATTTTGGAGAAAATGTCACTACGACAAAAGAAATTATCTTCGTTACCTGTCAATCTGTAAGCAACTCTTGTCAGCTTATCAGATTCCAGCTTGCTCAGCTATTGATTATATATAATGCATTTGCATTATAAAAGTATTACTTATATAATGCAATTGCATTCTAAAAGTATTACTTAAGTAAATCAAACAGGTGTTGAAGGTGTTTCAACTATCTACAGCATGTATTCCTTGATGTGATATTCCGAGGCATAAATATCGAAATCTGGTGATAATTTTTTATACAGACACGATTCAAGTAGCCATTGTCAACGGCATCTGAAAGATATGAATGGAATTTAAATAACATTCATAAATGCAATGTTTCGAATTAAGTCCAGTAACACTTGATGCATATTTAAATTACACCAACAACTAGAACGCACAAAATATGATGTCACCGTTTCATTGTAAATTGATAGCTAACTAAATTGCTCGTACTTATTAAAGCTCGTTCTTTAGGATATTAAAAGGGTCAAACTTTTTCCAAAACTGAGACTTCAGAAATAGGGTAGGGACTATATTCAGACTAATATGGTATGTTCGATGAAGGAAAGGATTTAAAAATTCAACTCATTTGTTAACAAAATCATGTGTTGAACTAACTTTCCTTGAAAGAAAGTTGCCTGTACATCACATATTGGAAATAAAGATGGATATGATTAGTTCTAACATGATTAAGTTAAGGTCCAAATGTTTACCCAATGATAAAAAGAATTGGTTTTTAGAATAGGTGATTGTTGGAGAGAAATGAGGGATTCAGGGCATGATTTTAATACATATACTGCTACAATAATTTTCAGTAGAATACTGCTGGCTCAAGGAGCTTAAATACATAAAAGTTTCTTCTTTAATTTTCACTTATCTTTGTTTTGTATACCTTCCGATCTCCTGTCTTAGGTGGGAGGTCACCGATTGTTTATCCATTCCGCCAATTAGTAGGTATTCTCTTGATTTTTCGTAATGAAATCTGAATTTGCATTATCATTTAAAAATTTGCCCCTTGGCGAACAAATAGTCTGTCCCATTTGCTGTCACTAATGGGAGTATTTTGGTGTGAGATATAATCAGTTTCAACTAATATTTGATAAGATTTGGATTTGTTTGATATACACCACCTTTTTGAACTTCACGTGCTTGCTGTTCGCGCATTTGTAGTTCGCGATAAAATATTTATGACCATTACTTCTGTTTCGTGCCAATTATTTGCATTTTGCCTCATGCATTTGCGATGCCAACAAGCAGAACTCCCTTTACTTTTTTGTTTTGAAGTTCAGTTTAAACTTGGGCGTTCTATAAAAGGATTTATTATTATATTATATTTATAATGCTCATTATTAGCAGTTTTCGAAGTAAACAAACATGATAACTCGAGTTAATTATTTTGTAGCTCAGTTTGAACTTTGCCGCCTACTTTAGTTAAATTTTTAAAAAATGCCTTCATTTTGGAATGTAAGCAGTAGCGGAATTAGGCCGGGGCCCGGTCTGCTGCCCACGTGATAATGATAGTAGATGATGAAATAGCCTTGAGAATCATTACACGTATCAGGCACCGTGGCATCCGGAAAGTGTGTGCCCATACCATACTTTCAGATACTGTCAGCAACGATATTTTTCAAGTTTTTGCAGCCAGTGTTTTGATTTTCTGTTACACATTTCGTTCTTAGTTAATAAAAAAAATGTTACGTTAGGTTAGTGTTTCTTTTGCCGCTTGGAAATGTTTGTTGCAGAACTCAAGAATATATCTGTGCATCATATGCAACATTCCATTTCAGTAATTCATCACTTTAAATTAAAGAATTTCCTTGGAATGAACAAAATAAGATTGAAAATTGTATGTCAAAAGGCAGTGGAGGTAAATTGCACAAATGCCAAAAGAAGTTAATTGCTTTGTAATGCTGGGTTTTCATTTGTTATTTTGCAGTTTGAAGATAAAAGAATTTTTTCACTTGATGGTGCTAGGTTCTCATTTGCTGTTATGTTGTTGTGACTTCTTTTATTTTCTGTTAAACTAAATTATTTATGATAAAAAAGTAAATTTTTTAGGTTGACTGGGAATCGTACTTCCATAATAATATTGAGTCTTACGGGAAAATGGAACTTGTACTTGGCGAATTTGCATTTCACATCAGTGTTTTGAAACCAATTATTCGCGAAGTTCAAAAAGGTGGTGTACTATTGATTTAAAAATTACATTTCAGGCAGTCTGATGGTGTCACTGACCTTATGAAATAGTTCAATTTTAGTGTTGATGTGGTTTGCATTTATTATTAAAATTAAAATAGTATTCCTCAAGATGGAAAAAGGTGCAGCACAATTTTCAACCAGGCATATTTGCAAGTTTCCATGTATTATAGAATTCAGGAAATGGGATTCTTACTTTCTGTAATGTATGAAAATGTAATTTTTCTGTCACATGGGTGGAAGTGCGATATTGTTAAGCACATGCAAACTAAGAAACAAGGATAATCTAATGTAAAAGAGGTCAAACTAGTTTTCAATTTGAAAGCTGAAGGTGGCAGTATTATACTTACTAAATGTTTATTCACATAATTCATCAATGAACATAATTTTCCACTTAGCTGTGCCAATCATGCAGGTTCAGTTTATTTACAGTTTATTATATTTTCTTCACTCATGACTATTGTCCAGCCTACATCTCACTATCGTATGCTACTAATTACCTAACTATATTCAAAACTAATTCATGTAGAGTATCTTTGCTATCCATCAATGCTGTGTAAAGGCCCTTAGTTGCTGGATTGTCATTGAATATGTCAGGAAAATTGGTTACAAGGCTAATACAGAAAAATATCTCCCTATTTTTCAAATCTGAAAGTATGGCAGGTATCGATTGTAGTTGAGTCAACTGGATTGTTAGTTGAATAAGCATCAGTTTCATAGAAAGGCAGTTTTAATGGTTTTATGCTAGTTTAAAAAATAATTCATCTACCTAACCAAAGGTAAAGAATGGTATTGATATGTTCCAGAGACCAAAAGTTGATTGTAGTTTGAAGAGGGTTAGTTCTTTCTCTCGAGTGGTATAACATTACTGTTTGAGGGAATTGGAAGTGGAGGAATATGTTTGGTGACTAGGTTATGTCTCCATCTATTGTTTTCTCGTTGCCTTGACATTTTAACATGTTGGCGATCTGGCATTTAAATCCAACCTGGCCCAGGGTCCTGACCTTTCAAAATATCACCTCCCCATATGACACTAATGTGTTTAAACTGGCATACCCTCTTTAATTTTCAATAGTTTTGGATAAAATTTGAAAATTTTATTTATCAGTGATACTCTAATTTTGTTAGTGTTAACCAGGGAAGAAACCATGCCTTCGTGTGCAGCAGAAACATACAGAGTCAAATATTTCTAGTATCCCTCTTAATTTTGTTTTCTGTATATTCTTTTTCAATATTTCTTTTGTTCTGCGTCTATAATGTTATATATTATGTGCTTTTTTATGTGATCTGAAAGCCCATCTGTATGATCCATTATTGGGGCTTGTCTCTTTTCTTTCATCTTGTACAACATCAAGAATGGTTTGTATGGTCAAATTTTAGTCTTGTCAGATCCTTGGAAAAACATACAAAAAGAATATTGCTTGATTTTTTGCAATAAGATACAAACCATCCGAACTGACTTTTAATGTGTTAAATTTGCATAATAGAGAATATTTGACTAAAGTTTAATCCATCCATGTAGAGAAATTACATGTAATTTTTAACAAATAAGTTTTTAATAGGAACCAAAAATAATATTGATTGAAGTAAAAAGCAATAAATTAGGAGATTTTCAGAAGATGGACATCTTGCTCATTGGTCGCCAACATGTTAACTAAGGCATTGTTTTTACTTGAGAAGTAAGTTATTATTTGTTTTATGTTAATAATTATTTGGTATGAAGTAGGAATATGGTGATTTGTTTATGCATTCTCAAAAGTTATACGATTATATGCTTGTGTAATTTAAGAAAGTACTGGTATTTTGAGGTTCTTTTTGCTATAGTACAAAATTTTAATGTGGCCATATTGGTTTGGCTATTTATGAAAGTTGTTGAAAGTCATGTTATTGGGCCATTTGCATAAATTTTTAGTTAATCTTCAATGGTGTAGAGGTGGTGGTATTAATTTTTAATTTCCTTTCACATTGTCATCTAATTTACATCTCTGTGGTAGATTTAGCTAAAATGCCAATGTTGTTTTGTTCCTCTATGAGAGAATATTGATAGCCAGCTTCCAAAATTTAATGCTTTTCTGCACTAAAAAACACTGCTAAATATAAATGCAAAAACACATTAAATAATTTTAATAGTTTATTGATATAAAAATAGCATATTCCCATAAAATAACCCTGTTATTTTTATAGCTGCACAGTCGAGTTTTTATTTTTTTAATTGGTTTAATATGGTTATAAAAATATCTCAGGTGTAGGAATATACCAGTGCTTTCCATGTAAGAATTAAGTGCTTAGTCTGATTATGTTACTTGGATTGCACTTCTTCATTATAAACAACATTTAATCAGAACAATCACCTCATAGGTTATAAGTATATATATTGTTTTCACCATCAGACTTCCATAACTATGGCACTTTCACCAAGTATGAGGGCACAACCAGGGTCTGATGATGACACTGCATGACTGGGTATATCTCGAGTGTTCTGTACATTTTATTCATTGGTGTCATTGTTAACACGTTTGTAATGTACATGATAATCTCAAATGTATTCAAATTATTTATATCGAAGCAGATCTCATTAAGGTAACTTGTGTTGACCATAAGCAGCTAATATCATTTTAAAATTTTCTATTCACTGAATAAGGGGAACCTTTACCATATCAATAACATCTTTACTCATGTAATACCTGTGTGTGTAATGCCTGCACTGCAACTCCACGTATTTCACCATATTTAAATAGGAAGTTGCTGTGTAACTTTTGTGTTTTCTTATACTTGTATTTTTTAGGCAACAGTGAAATTAAAAAAAACTACAATGCCGACCTTAACTCAAGATGTTACTGAAACTGAAAATGAACGACCGTGAATGTGTAAGATGAAAAACTGAGATCGCACAATGCGGAAGAAATGAACTTAAAATTTTGATGCTGAAGTCCAACACCAACTGTTTTACATGCCTATCCAGAAACATCAGGACCTATCTCAAAGGTTTTCTGCAATTGCACTACAAAGTGTTGCTCAAGACTATCAGATAGAACCATTGAGCAACTCGGATGACTCTCTCATGTTACATTACAGGGTTGTTCTTTGTTCTATAAAATATTTTCCCTATTACTCAGTCAATTGGGTATGCCGTATATATATTTGTCATGGCTCTTCTCACCTGTGGTGGGTATGCAGTATATATTCATCATGTGATTTTCTTGCCCAATCGCTATGGGTATGCCGAAATAGTTCGTTGTGTGGTTTTTATATCACATAGTGGTATCCTCATGGTTTTGATTTGCATTGGTTTGAAGATTAGCAGGCAAAAAAGTTGAAAATTCAAGGGCTCCCAGTATTTTGCTTTTATAAATGGTTGGGCATTGTGGTCTTATTACATAATTTAAACAGTTGCTAAATGATAAAATTACTTTTACTTTTGCAATAGGAGAAACTGTTGAAGTATGGGAATTGCCCTCACTTGTCAATCCTAAGAACTTCCTATATTTTCAATATTTGTATGTGTTAAAGCATTGAAAATGCTGTAATTGCTTTTCTACTTTCTTCCCATTCCAAAATGCCCCTCGGCTTACAATTGATTTCATTCTAAAATCAACGTAAAAATTGGGCATACTTAAAACTAGCAGGGTACATCGGGACGGGTCAGATGGAATGAAAATAGCTATATGTGACAAATATAGCATAAAATCCATTATTTATTGATGATGATAATAAATTTGTTATTAACAAATGGTTCTGCCTTTGTGCACTTTGCCTGTTCTCATCTGCTTGCCCATTGAGGGTAAGGCCATATGAGCATTTTTCCCCGGCCCTAGTCCGAGTGGGTAAAAATGCAGGAAATAGATCCTATAAAAAGCAAAGAAGGTGACCATGCGGACGAGAATTTCACATGAGTAAACAAATGCTGCATTTCGGGGTCCCCTGCAAAAGGATTGCAATACACGAGTTTTTAATCCAAATTTCAGACTTAGCTGGATGATGTCACCAGCAATTCTTCTCCCCAAACATCTCGACTGCCCAAGCGGGTACTGCTCTTTTGTTTATACATCCGTATCATGAAATCTAAAAATGTTATTGAAATGTAGTTTTTTATTTTATAAAATTAATTGGATATTGATATCAATTAGGGAAAAAGTTTCCTGCACACTGACTTTTTCGTGTTGCCAGAAAATATTTTGCAGAAAGAATAATGTTATTAAGTTTTTTAATGGCGTCTGATTAACATTATATACAGGCATCCCTCACTTAGTGCTCTTAATTGGTTCCTGAAAAACAGCACTAATTGAAACCGCATTAAGCTAAGGAATTTTTCTCATAAAGACTAATAAATTTAATCGTTAATTCCAAACTGTGCTCAATGTTAATGAATTTCCAATATAAGGTATATTTTCATGCATAAATCCGAGAATTAAAATATATGAAGATATACTTTTTTGAACAAAAATATTGAAAATATTAATTCTTCGCGTAAGAGGTTGATGGTTTTTGACCAAAATATTTAATGATTTAATGTTATTATCTTTGTATTTTGAATGTAATTTAAGTAACCGTTGTTTTGTTAGATTTTAATTTTTTTACGAATTTTTAATGTAAATCTAAGAAATGCTATCATCTTGTAACGTAAGATTTTCTGCTGCGTATTTTGAACGTGATTATTAAAAGAAATGTTATAACTTGATTACGCTAGGTTTTGATTTTCTGTTATGCTTTTCTAATGTAATTAGTTAAAGAAATGGAACCACTTTTTAATGTAAGTGGTTTGCGACTTGGAAATGTTTGTTGCAGAATCCAGCAAAATATTCATGCATGTAGTCAACATTCCATTTCAGTAGTTCAATTTTAAATTAAACCATTTCCTTAGAATGAACAAATCACAATCACATGCGGAATTGTTGTGTAGATGAACTACAAGTGTGGAAAGAAGAGTAATCGCTTTGTTATGCTGGGTTTTCATTTTCTATTACGCGTTTTGAAGGCAATTAAAAGTATTTTTTCACTTTATAATGCTAGGTGTTTCATTTGCGATTTCGTTTTCTGTTAAACTGCATTATTTATGATAAAAAAGTGAATTTTTTAGTTTGTCTGGGAATCTCTCTCTTGTAATGACATAGTGTCTTATGGGAAAATAGGACTTGAACTTCATGAATTTGCATTTCGCGTCAGTTTTCTGGAACTAATTATTCGCCAAGTTCAAAAAGGTGGTGTATAGATTAGCTGCCATTGAAATAGCACCAAAACTAGAAGAGAGATTACATTTTTTGTTGAATGGATAGTTTAATGATGTTTAATTTGATCATAAGTTACCTACAAATACTAATTAGGCTAATAAATGTCATGAAAAAGTTGTGCATGTAATGTATGCCCAAAAGGATGTCAATTATTCAGAACTTAGCGAGGGCACTACAATGAAACCATGCTAAATGAAGTGCACTATAATGAGGGATACCTGTATTTATCATTTATATAATCATTATTAGCCTTTCAAGAGGCATAAGATTGCCCCTATTATATCAGTAAAGCCAATATATGATGTATCTTTAAAAGAGATAACTTAGGGTGTGGAAATTTTTAGTTTATCTCACTTTTAATAATTTTTCATTTTCACACCTTCCAATTTCTGATCTTTGGCGCATTCAATTTGTGCTGGATGCGCATATTGTTCAGGATATGGTCTCAGGCTTCCCGCTTCAGTTTTTGGATGGAATAAATCGTCATTATGCGAGAAATATCTGTCTAATCGCAATATTCGTGTATATGTTATGGGATGTCTGGAAGGTTTATGTACAAATATGCAAATAAACACTTGATTATCTGAATCAGTGCAAACAAAATATCTGTATAAAGTCTGCATTCCATATTCTGAGGAAAATTTTAAGGAAAAAATTACAGTTATTACATGAGTAAAGATGATGATATTTTTGGCCACATAATACATACGTGTTTCATCTTGCAGCTAATATGGATTCAAGTAACAGCATGGGTTAAGGAAATTATTTTCCATAAATAAGTGGCAAACTTAACATTCGGTGGAAGTAAAATTATAAGCTAGTTAACAAACCCATGGCAAGTGCCATCAGCCATCTCTCATTAAGCATCTGAATTACTCAAGCTAATTAATATATTTGCTGGCACTTTTTTTTACAAGATAACTTATGGCAACCAATCATACAGTTAAATAATAATTCATTCAGGCACTTGGTAAATTGGTGGTTACAAAGTACATAAATATCTTTGCCTATTAAAGCAGATAAATGGCTCTATTCAGTAACTATATTATGTAGTAGGGAGCCTTTATTTTAATTATGTATCACATAAAACCAATAAATCAACCACCATATGATTTATAATCATAGTCTTTTGGCTTTGCAGCTATTTGCTTATTTATGTAATTTTGTATGTTACTTGCAAAGTAATTTCTTAGGTGCATATTATTTATTTTTCTGGTTATTTCTGTTACTGTCTTATCATAATTTACCTTAATTTGTACCATTTTTTATGTAACTTTGTTATCCATTCTGCATCTTTTGCCAACTAAACATAAAAGCCTATTAATTGCATTTGGTGTTATCTGGGAAACTTAAATAAGTTTCCAAGCTGGGCTGTGCCATTTAATTTGAAAAAAGTAATGGAATTTGATACTTCTCAAAAGCTAAATGTCTGGTTTGTCAAAACGATTTTAGTTCATTTTGTAATGGAATCGGGTATCTAGCAGCTTATTCTTTTCCTTTAATGAATACAACTAGTTTGCCCAGTGCATGTACTTCTAACAATTTCCTCTATACCAGGGCTTCTCAGACTTTGGGGCAGCACCACTCTAGTGTGAACATGTTTGCACAAAAGCTGGCCCCTCCATCAGTAGAAAGCTCGAGGTATTTATATTTTGTTTGAGATAAATGTGACTTAATTATTGTAATGACTGAAAAGTCTTAGCTGTAGTTTCCAAATTTGCCAATCATTTTACGGTGGGTTTTGATTTTCCTGATACATTTGGTTTTTGGGAAGGATAGCTTTTGACAAAATTTTATGGCTTCTTTTATGCACTACTCTTTTGTAGTATTTTAGACACGTTTTTGGTTGGTATTAGCGGTTTGACGTTGGAATTGAGAAATTTAGAACATTGTCAGCTCTGCTTTTTTGCAGACATGTAAGGCAAATTTATGATTGGCTTTTTAGCCTTGAGGTCTTATATGCTTGGTGAATGAGGAAATTGGTAACCTATGATTATTTCCATTTTAAACATTTTTAATCTAGAGGCACTTGCGAATAATATATTTGTTGCCTGAAACATTATAATTGGAAGTAATTTGAGAGGTTTTTGTCAAGATGTGCTAATAATGCCGTGTATCGTATTTCAGCCGTGCCAGAGAGTTGATTCTCAACATAGTGCATCAACGTAGCAGAAGCGAAGGTGGTGGTGATCGAGTTGGAGGGGGGGGGAGGAGGAGGAGGTGGTGGTGGTGGAGGAGGAGGAGGTGGAGGAGGAGGTGGTGGTGGTGGGAGTGGAGGAGGTGGGGGCATGGGTGACATGAATATGGGTGGTGGAAGCTCCGCTCACGTGAGTAGTTGAAAATGTTTTAAAAATTGAGTTAATTTGCTCCTGTGTTTAGCCTTCACTAGAGGGTTTGATGTTTGTTTTGTGTATGTAGGTTGAAATTATGGTCCCAGGACCTAAAGTAGGTCTGATAATTGGCCGTGGTGGTGAAACGATAAAGCAACTTCAGGAGAAATCTGGTGCGAAAATGGTTGTCATTCAGGATGGGCCGCAGCAGGAACAAGAGAAACCATTAAGGATCAGCGGAGATCCTCAAAAGGTCGAAGTAAGTGGAATGTTGCAAGTTGATCGACTCTTTGTGTGAATGTTTGTATAAAATTTTTTATTAAAGATGAAATCTTAGCTTGGCTGCTTTTGTTGTCAAGTCTTATTGGAAGTCTCAGTATTTGAATTGGCCTTTTTTCATTGGATGGTTAATACTCCAATTTGTTAAACCACATTTTTGTTAACCTCTCATGCACATAGCTGCTGTTATTAATATATGTGAAATATAAGTTAATTAAAGCACATGCTAAGTTAAATTCTGTACATGCTCAATATTTTTTCATCCTTTTTCAGTATGCAAAACAACTTGTGTACGATCTTATTGCTGAGAAGGAAATGCAGGTAAGCAAATAAATGTCCGATACAATTTTTATTGCTGTTATATGTATGGTGTGAAATATATCATTTGTCCTTAGTTTTAAATCCCTCTCTCTTAACTGTAAGATCACTCATTTGAGAGTTAGTCCCATTTTTATATCGACATTGTAAACATAAATTAACTGTAGGCGTATAATCATGATGGACAGAATCGCGGCGGTGGCCAAGGAGGTCCAGGTGGATACAACGAATATGGAGGTGGAGGAGGTGGTGGTGGAGGCGGCGGTGGTGGAGACTCTGTCGAGGTATGTATAATTCATGCATTTGCTTCTGTCTGAAATATGTATATTACCATTTTCTTCATTTAATTTTGCTTATCTTGATCAAGGTTGCTGTGCCTCGTGCTGCAGTCGGTGTAGTGATTGGCAAGGGTGGAGACATGATCAAAAAAATCCAGAATGAGACTGGAGCTCGTGTGCAATTCCAACAAGGAAGGGACGATGGGCCAGGGGAGAGGCGCTGTCTCCTCACAGGCAAACCTAATCAAGTGGAACAGGCTAGACAGCGCATAGAAGATCTAATCGACAGTGTTTTGGTGAGTCTCTTTTGGCAGATGTTTAAAATTTTAAGGAAGATTTTGCCTTGAATTTTTTTAGTTGTTGAATTGTTTATTTACCTTGAGGCCTAATTGCGTTTGTGTTCTTGATAAGAAAACATTTTGTTTTTGAGTGCATTATAATTTTTGATGTGAGAAAACTTTCGTTTAATTATTTCATGGGATTTGGTCTACCTTCTGGAAATTATTTGCTGATGGGCATTGCTGTATGCCATAATGTAGCAAGGAGATCAATTTCCCCGACCGTTCATGGTAATGTTGTATTTTTTCTCGGCCTTGTCATTGAAAATTACATGTGGACTTGTTGCTGCTTTGCTTGGCTTTTACTTGTTTTGAATATATAATGTCATGGCACCATTGCCACATTGAGGTTTCAGGATTGCCTGACCTGTTTATATTGCATTTTCAGCGACGAGACAGTGAGATGGGCAGAGGGCGTGGGAGGGGAGGCAGTGGTGGAGGTCCTCCTCCTCCACCATTTGATAGGATGGGTGGCGGAAGAGGGGGTGCTGGCGGTGGGGGGCAGTATGGGGGTGGTGGTTGGGGGGAGAGAAGGCCAGGGGGAATGCAGGGCGGCCCTGGAGGGCCCATGGGAGACAAACAGGAAGCCACTTTTACCGTCCCTGCTGGCAAGTGTGGTATTATTATAGGCAGAGGTTAGTATATTTTGAAAGTACATGTGGGAAAAATGGGGTTATGATTCAGTTGTAAATTTTTGCTGTTTTGTAATTTGCTGTTAGACACTATTTTGTTTGATAAATCTGATTGTTGCTCTTGATTCATTTTTTCTTTTGTTATTTTGAAATTTTGTAATGTTGTTTTATACAGGGGGAGAAACGATTAAGCAAATAAATATGCAGACAGGAGCTCACTGTGAGCTTGATAGGAGACCACCATTAAATCCAAACGAGAAAGTGTTCGTAATACGTGGTACGCCAGATCAAATTGAGCATGCAAAGCGTCTCATTAATGAGAAGATTGGCATGGTAAGTTTGAATGGAATCTTCTAGTTTAATAACTATAATTAATATATATTAACAGCTTTTGATGTGATGCTATTTGTAGCAATGTGTTCTCATTTCATTTTTGTTTTCAGCCTCCAGGGCCAGGAGGGCCAACACAAGCACCAACACAGTATCCTGGAATCAATCCAGGTCCTGGACCAGGCGGGTATGTTTCGATGTAATGTATTCTTCTTTTTTAACTAAATTGAAATTAGTTCTTGATTTTTATTGGATCAAAAAGTTGAAATTTGCTTGATTTTTTCAAAGAATCGCATTCTAAATTCTCCTAATGTTACATCATTAAACTGAATAGGATCATAAATATATTTATTACATTGGTAGAGCTAATTTGCAAATTTTTTGGAAATTCAGTGCAATGTGATGTGCTATTTTTCAAGTGATGATATTGTTTGCATTGTAGGCAGCAGCCTCCTCCTCAACATTATGCACCTCAGGGATGGGGAAATGCCTACCAGGCATGGCAAAACCCTGCTCATCCCACAGACCCAAGTAAGTGGGTGCAAAGTCAAGGCTGTATAATCTTATATGGCTTTTATTTAGAATTATATTATATTTGCTTGTGGTGTTTTTGTCTGGTCCAACAACAGATGTTGCCTTTTGGAACACTTCCCAATTTTCCTCAGATGGTGGTGGACAGGTACAAGTAAATCCTCAGACGGGTCAGCCAGACTACAGCATCCAATGGGCTGAATACTACCGCTCTTTAGGGATGCATCGTGAAGCAGAGATGATCGAACAGCAATCCAAGGCCAGTAAGGTGAGTTAACTACGGCATACATTTTGTATTAATTTGTTATAATTGTGTGTTAATACTGCCAGCTATACAGTATAATGTTGGATGTAGGTTTTATTAAATTTCAGTAGTGGGTTTATCGTGAGCAAGATTATTTGAACAAAACTTGGAATTTTTATTAACTTGTGACTCATGGTATTCATCACCATTTTTATGCAGATGGTGTGTGTAATAGATTATCTTTTTTAATTCCTTAAAGTTTTAGTTTCTTTTTCAAGCATTTGTAATTTTGTAAAAATAATGTCGGAGTAATGTTTGTTGTTGGATCGTGCCAGAGAGGATGCTTTGCAAATGACGGTATATGTAGGGTATTACACTGCACATATTGTTCCTTTTTTGTGCCAGTTTATCATTACTAATGAAGTTGTCTTCTGAATCAGAGTTATTGGGAAGAAGAGAGCAATTTTATCTCCATTTATCTCAGATAAATGATATAAAGAAAGGAAAGGAAGGAGGCGATAAGAAAATTGTTAGTAGAGCATTGGGTAAGGAGGATATTGAAATGAGAATGACAGCTGAAAGGATGTGGTGACAAACATTCACAGTTACATAATTATTGAAACGCAATAGGAATTTTTTCAATAAGGGTGTCTATCTTAGGGCAGTATTGTCAAATTGGAGTGACTGATTGAAAATGTTATTTATATCCACTCAATGTATTTGTAAAGTTATTTATTATAGGACCATTGTAAATGACGTATGCGTATCCCACTTATTATCGTAAATCAAGTTCGTTTCTACTAATTTATGTACACCCTGATAATTTTTGTTAAATTTTTCCTGGGAATTACCTAGTTTTGGGGATAGATTTAGGATGTAAAATGCAGCTTAATGATTTTTTGGAATGGCAATTGAACCACATTTTATGAGATAATCTTTTGAAACTTAAGCTTGGTAGAGGTTTTTTTTGTAATTTCATAAAGTATATATTCACATCTTTCCTTTATATACACCAAAACCCTGTGTTTACATTATCGGAATGTACATTTTCCTGCTATTTACAACATTTTATATGGGTCCCATCAATTTTCCTGATTCCAATGCAAGTAAAACCCTGTATTTACATTATTTCATTTAAGTTTTCCCGTTATTCGCATCATTATATATTAGAATTTCCAGTTTTTAAAACCAATTTAGCATGCAATTCCCAACAGTTTTTAACGTTTTTCAGCTTAGCTTTGCAAAAAATCCAAACACTTTTGGATGAAGATTTCGAAAACTGGCAGAGTAGGAACAGCACCCCTAGAGGTGAAATATGAACTCTTTCTTTTCGAAATATGAACTCTTTTGGGTGAAAACTTCAAAACCTCGTACGTAAATCACACTAGCAGAGCATAAACAGCGCACCTAGATGCTGAAATACTGTCAGTCCTCAAGTTACGATGCTCTGGACATACGACATTTACAAATTTAGGAATGTGCTCCGGACTTAAGGCGTCGTTCCACACCCAAGTCTTTGTCTCCTTTATGCCCTTCTACATGAGTTATTTGATTTCGGACGACAAAAGACAAAGTGATTCTGAGCATAATTAAAATCAGAGAAAGAAGGGAAGGGAGTAGTATCGGTAAAACGTATTTTAAGCACGTAGGGTAATTTATATTTTCGCAGCTTAAGAGTTGAATCCCTGAGAAAACATTACGTAACGGATTACAAAATTGTTATTTTTGAGTGGCGTTTCTCGACTTAAGAGTCATTTAGTACAACAAATAAATACACAAATGTTATTAAGTATAATTTTTAGATGAAATTGTTCTGCCATGGGTAAGTGCCACATTTCTTGCAGAAATGAACGGTTGCTAGCATATACAAAAAACAGACTGGAAGCTGTGAGGAGGACATCTTATTTCTGGTGCAATGCACTTAAAAGGAAGTTAACTTACTGTAAAAAATCCTTTAATAGAAACCTCTAGTATGAGGTGCATTTAAAAATGAGAAAGCCATTAATGATTGTGTTTAAAGGCTAGGCCAGTGGCGTAGCTAGGTTCTTCGTTCAGGGGCAAGTCCAGACAATTTTCCAGGCAAATGTTATGTGGGGAATATAATGGAAATCCAAGCATACTATACTAGGATTTTAATTCAGCGTATATTTTAATATTATTATTATTATTAAAAAAGTGTGCTGGTTAAGTAAATGAATAAATAGATATACTCTTTATGAACTTTGCTTTTTTAACACTGATTTTATCGGTAGTCTTACTTTAACAAATGAGCGAGTTTAAAAGTAAAATCAGATTACCCATTTTTCCTTTTCTTTCAATTTGCACTTTACCGCAATTTATTTTCCCAGGTACCTAGAAGTGTAAATAAGGGGTTTTACTGTATTAATTCAGGAAAACACTAGGCCTGAGGCATTGTAATACTGATGCATGCTTTTAAGAATGGCATGTAGTCTTACATATCTAAATATGGATCCTGTAGTAATAATGTTTAATGATTTGGAGAATAGGGTGCTTAGCTTTTACTGGTGGTAAATGTATAATTATCGAAACACAGGATTGGATTGGTCGAGCATGTATGTTGACATCATTTATATGCATCAATTTTAGATAAGATTGCTTTTATTATCTTTAGTGTTGAAAATAGGAACAGACTGTTTAAAAAGTGTGAATAGGTCTTAGTGCAATTAATCTTTCATCTGGCATGGTTTCCTTCAACAAATGTTTTTAACAGTATTTTCTCTTGATTACTGAGTGTAGCTTTATTTGAATTAAATAATTATTTTGTATAAAAATATATATAGTTAGCCACCCATCATAGCTCTGACGCTTTTGAGTTTGGGGTGTGTTACAGTTAAACCCACAATTGGCTTACCAGGGCATGCAGCCTCAGCCAGGGCAGCCCCAGCCTCAACCTGGTGCTGGTCCTAGTGGGCCTCAACCAGCTGGTCCTCAACCTGGAGCTCCAGCAGCGACACAAAATGGAGCAGCTGATTATAGTGCCCAGTGGGCAGAGTATTACCGTTCCATGGGGAAGATAAAAGAAGCAGAGGCTATTGAAGCTCAAATGAAGGCTGGAAAGGTATGTTGGTGTGTTTGTTGACAAATTCTGCATGATAAGTGCTTAAGTTCACCCTAAACTTGTTAACTTCTGTTAACTCATTCATAACCTGTTATCACAGATTTAATCCAGTACCATCTTTTTATATAAGCCATTGGCACAACATGAGTGACATACCATATTTATCTGAATGTAAGACGACCCTCCCCCCCTTTTAGCAGACTCATAAAAGAAAAAATATTTGATGATCTAACTTCTCACAGACTGTATTTGTGGTATATTTTGAACACACGTATTCAGTATACTATTTCATTAATTGAAATGGTTTGTTACAAATTTTTTCTGAAATAAAAAAGAATTTTAAAAATTAAGACTTTATTAATTGAATACTGGAACGTAAGTTTGCAATGAAAAATACAATTATTTTATTTGTTTAAAATATCGATTAAATGCGTAACCATACTTCCTGCAGTTCTATGACAACTTGTTGAGCATCAATTCGTCGTGGTTAGTTCGTCTCACATCATGACATCGTGCGACAAACTCATCTCACGACAAATTCGTCATTGTTTCGCGCCTTCCAATTTGTCTTAAGACAAGTGTCTTGCAGCAAAATTGTGCCACAATGAATAGATGCGCGATGGGTTTGTCGAGCGATGTATTGACGCGCGATGAGTTTATCGTGTGATGAATTGATGCGCCACGAGTTGAAGCGTGGTGAATTGACATGTGATGTATTGATGGTATATGACTTTGTACTGTAAAAAACCTCATCTTGGATTCGGGTAAATACGGTAAGTCCAGAGTTCTAAGAGAAAAATTTCTCTAAGTGGGAAATGCTAAATGTGATGCTGTGAAGCAGGGATGCACAAAATCCAGTCTGTTGGGCATATTTGGCCTGCCATTGATGTTGTTGCAGCCAGCAGAGGATTAAGTTGAATGTTAAACGATCATTTCAAATAAATTTTAATTTTATCCGTGAAGTTACCCTTATAAAAGAGAAAAAAAATCCAATGACGGAAATAAAATTAACAAAAATGAGATAGGATAGTTACTTATTATAAAAGTGAGGACAGGAAAGTTGCCATGGCTGTTATGAGTATGGTATACCCAAGTCACCCCCTTATCTGTTGCAAAGCAGTTGTTGACGACAGTGTGTTAAGGTCATGTTTTAATATTGCTCTAAATTTGTTTTCTCAATCACGCGAGTTTAGTGCTGTTTTTTGTTTTTTTTTCCGGAGCTACTTGGATATTATATCTGCATATATATACAGATATCTGGTCCTCGGAGCTGGAAAATGTACTAATAAAAACGGTTAATTATAAATAACTTGCAATCTACTTTACATTTGGCAACTAGTAAAGTGAATCGTAAAAAGTTTGTGCATCCGTGATGTAGAGTAATGTCTGCATTGGTTTTTCAATTGCTTTTGAGTTTTGGAATGCCTTTTACATTTTTACATGGTCTGTTTTGATAGTGGAAAGTTATCACTGGAGATATTGGTTTATCAGAACCCATTCTTTAGCATGACGTTAGTATACAAGTATATTAAACAAGTAAAGAAAGAGCTACTGAAGCAGACATTAAATGACATTTTATTAAATTCTTTTGTTAATACAGTAGTCTTGATAATCGAGGTGAACTGGAACAGAGCTAACTTGGATTAAATGGAATGAGAAAATGTAAAAGCATAAAAATAAAAACAAAATGCATTAAAACATTCTTATTATTAAAAACGTTTTGTCTTTGGAAAATACAACATGATAGTAATAAAAAATAAGTATATATTAAGATTAAATATTGTCGGCAGTCTTTAATTTCTTTGCTGTACACCTTTTTTCCTAAATATCCCATTTATTTTGAAACCGCATCATTCCTTTTAATTAATTTCATGAAAAATTAGTAAATTAGTTGGAAAATAATAGGCTAGCAAAACAAGTCCCTTCATTCAGGGTTAGGCTCCATGAGGGTTTGGGCATAACCTCGAGTAATATTATAGGGGCCAGAATACTGAATTGTTTGGCAAAAAAATCTCGAGCTGCTTTTGTTTAGAAAAAGTAACTTTTGGCTCATTGGAAAAAATTATTTTGTGTATTTTATATCCATAGCTATCTTTTTATGGAAATCTTAGCTATTAGATAATCAACCTGGTTTTCATTCTATCTCAAGGACAGAATTATTACTTTCCTGGAATCAAAAATAACTACATGAAGTCTTATGAAGTTAAATCACTCAAGACCTTGAAAGCTTGTTAATGAGGATGTTGAGGCATGCAATGCTACTGTATTACTTTGAGTTTGAGCTTTGTGAAGATTTATTGTAGGTATTGAAACCCCTCATAAAAGATTTCTCTCGTAATATGCTGTATATGGAAGTTTGGTTAATTAGTGTTGAATTGAATTGGATCATTTAGTAAGGTCCTTGAAGTATTTGAATGTACAGTCAACTCTCGATTAACCGGGGTAATGGGGGAGAAGGTCACAGATAACCAAAAATCATGGTTAAAACAAAACTAGTTAAAACGTGGCACAAAATGGATTTAATGTAAACATATTTAGTTAAAATTACATCCAATATTTATTAGCGCACTTACCATTCTACAGACATCATCTAAAAGTGTAAAAATAATACAAGTACTATAGTTGAGGAACACAAAACAAATTGCGTAATGAAAAACAGCCGGCTTTCCTTTTTTCGAATATTAGAATGGAGCCTACTCAACATTAGTTTGTCACTGAGCAAACACACAAATGCACAGCCTATTATTATTTTTACCACATAAGAAAATTATTTGCATACTAAATAACATCAATGGCCACACTTGAGCAAAGGCCCAATATAAAGCTACTAGTAGAAGGTGCTTGCATACTGCAAGCATTTCATCTAACCTTGAAAAAGCATTAATTTTTCAGAGAGATATTTAATCATGGGAAATATTTCTTCAATTCAAAAGATTTCTCCTCGGGACCAATTTTAGTTTTTTCCTTATGGAACAATAATGGAGTAAAAAAATCGCCAATTTTTGCAATTTTAGGAATATTATACTTTTTCCACGTTGAGTTAATAATGCCACACATTTCTGCCAAATTTTAAATTTGTAGCATATTTAGAAGTGAAATAACATTTATCTAATAGTTTAAATTTAAATAATTTTTAAAGGCCGCAATAAGAATAACATGGTTACATTGAAATGTTTATTCTTTTATGCAGACTAAACTCTAAATAACTTAAATTTTTCAGCACTTGAACTCGCTCCGTAGTATCTAAACATTTACCTATTTGTTTAAACTTGAAGAATTTTTAACTGCCAAACAAATTAAAATATCAAAATTTTTATAATCCTTATTTCGTTTTTTTGCAAGTCCTGCCTCTAATAATAATTTCAGCTCCGTAGCACATTCGAAAATACATAAACCTTGAAATTTTGTTTAAACAATTGCGAATTTTTAGCGGCCGCATTGTTGCACTTTTTCAAGATTTTCGTTTTTCTAGTCGGTTTTGCACAAACTCTTGCCTAAGAAAAAAGTTCGAATCTCTAGCCCATCTGGAAGTGCCTCAACATAAATATCCTCCTGTATGTGATATCCTCATCCTCTGTAAGGAATGTCTATTTATAATGATAGTGCGCAAATGTAACAAAAGCTATTTTTTATTTATAAAAAATAGCTTTCCCAAATAAAAAACCATCTACAATTACAGGGTATTCAAACCTTTAAATCAGTCCAATTTGTTGATGAAATTAAAAATGTTACACTTTTTAACCTGTTATTTTCTGAAGATTCCATTGAGATTACTCTTTTATCTTTCAAGATGAAGATGTTTCTTATATAGCATTCGGGAATTGATTGCCAATACCCTGACAACCAATTATACTTTTATTTTGACAGTATTTGAGCGACCAAATAAGAATTTGTGGTGTGAATTCCAGCAAGAATCTTTCTCCATAATGACTGAGCTTTTAAGCAGTTAATATCTTACATACGAGGGCTGATCAAAAATATCCGGGACAGAATTTTTAACAAAGTAACTACTAAATGCATCGAAGTGAAAACTATGTCGGAGATTTGGCAACATCTCCTGATGCGATATACCAGAGGAGCTGGCGTTAGTATTAATCAGTGGTGAGTGAGCTCTTCAATAGTGCAAGTGTTTTCCAGTCAGATGTAGTGCGAAATGGATGTGTTGAAGGAGCAACGTTTTTGCATCAAGTTCTTTTGTAAACTTGGTAACACGGCCAAAGAAACCGACGAAAAGCTGCAACAAGCATTTGGAGAAACAGCGTTGAGTCAGTCCAAGATGTTTGAGTGGTATTTGCGCTTAAAAAATGGCCGCACTTCCGTCGACGACGCGAACAAACGACACTGTTGACCGTGTCAATGCTTTAATCTGTGAAAACCGACGTTTGACGATCAGTGAGATTGTTGATGAACTGAACATTTCATATGGAACATGTCAAGCGATACTGATGCAGGATCTTGGGATTTAACGCGTTTTGGCAAAACTTGTTCCTTGCCTTCTCACGCAAGATCAGACGGAACAGCATGTGGCAGTGTGCTGCGAACTTAAGCAACGTGCCAAAAATGATGCCAGCTTCTTGCCAAGCATTATCACTGGTGATGAATCGTGGATTTATGGGTACGTAGGTTTCTGGGGCCATGTTACCAAGTTTACAACAGAACTTGATGCAAAAACGTTGCTCCTTCAAAATCCATTTCGCACTACGTCGGACTGGAAAACACACTTGCACTGTTGAACAGCTCACTCACCACAGTTTCATACTAACGCCTGCTCCTCTGGTATATCGCATCAGGAGATGTTGCCAAATCTCCGACATAGTTTTCACTTTGATGCATTTAGTAGTTACATTGTTAAAAATTCTGTCCCGGATATGTTTGATCAGCCCTCGTAAGTTATGGAGTCTATTCAGAATATAAATAAACATTGCTACTTGTGATATACAGGAGGCAAAAAATTCATCATTGAAATTTTTTAACCTTGATCCTACAGATTTAAATTCCTCCCTGACAACAGCGCCTACATTTAAGTGTGTGCACTGCCAATAAAGGTTAATGCATGCAGCTCAACAGCATTGACACAGAGAAGGCTAACATATTTTACTAAGAATTCAGTCCCATTGGTTGTCCCTTTTGGCTTAACACTTAGTTTTATTGTTCTGTGGTTCTTGATGGGAATAAATGATTACTTTAGATGGCGAACTTTCAGCCCGGCCAGCCTGCGGGTGGCCCGAATCCTCAACAGCCTGGAACCGGTGCTCAGCCAGGCCAGGCAGGTCCTGGTGCTGGAGCAGGAGGTCCTGCAGCCGGACAGATGCCAACAGGACAAGCATACCAGCCATATGGGTATCCAGCTGCTGGGTATTATGGTGGTGGTGGCCAGCCAGCCGGTGGACAACCAGGAGGACCTCAGGCTCAGCCGTACAGCTATCCTAACTATGGTGGCTACGGAGGCCAACCAGGAGGGCCAGAGAACCAGTGAGGCTACAGTACATTCTCTACCCCAAGAAAAGAGTGATGGGGAAGTTTCAGGACCGTAAGTATACGTCAGTTTTAGATAAGCAAATGTTAAGGTTTAATATTAGCGAATGATATTGTCCACTATTTTTGATGTTGTGCTTATAGTTTTGGTAATGTCCTAAGTTAAAGAGGAAAGTCAAATATAAAGCCTATACTTGGACTTGACCACCATCTAGGGTATTTACTTAGTATTTGAATCATTACTTGTAGTTTTTAAAATTGAATTTGCTGAATTTCTATTGTTTAAAAAATAAGTATTGTCTGGCATAACTGAAATTTTAAGTTTTAATCTGATAATTATTAACATGTATACATTGATTTTATGTTGATTTAGTAACTCCTTAATATGGCATTAAAGGGGCTCATACATGGTATTGTTATGTAGCTCCTATGTTTTTTGAAAGAATTATATTGGATTTGGTTGTGCCTCATCCCACTAATAGCTAGGTGACATACCGAAGCGATAGTGAGCAGGAGACTACTGCTCCTATTGCCATAATCACCTGCTTCATGCTGCACTTGTCAGTGCGACACAAAAGATGGCCTCCTAATCCATATTAGGAAGAGCCACTTTTACATGGTGAGTACTGTGAGAGGTGGTCAAGGTAAGAAGGGCATTTTTGTAGTTGTAAGATTTTCAACACTGACCAAATTTTTCTTTCAGGATATTTTTTTTTGTTTTTTGAATGTATTTTGTGAGGGGACAGTGCACAAATACCATGTTTGTCTTTTTTCAGATATATGCCCCCCATGTGGTTGAACCCCGATAAAGATTCTGCATCCAAATGAGTGAAACATTCTGTGTGATTCTGCATTGTAGATGTTCACAGGGAGATGAAACAAAAATATTTGTGTGTGTGATTTGTGTCTATGCTCACATTACTCTAGAAATAAGGTGTGTACTGATATTGAAAAGTAAACAATTAAAGAATGGTAGAAGGAAATGTGAGAAAAAAAACTTATATGACAGATGGTGCCTCTTGTTACTTGCTGCTCGTTCATTTTAATGCTGTGGGGGAGAAGGTGCAGACATTATTTAAGTTGAAACGAGAACAAGATTGTTCCTTATTTGACAATTCCATATAAAACTGTAAAGACCAATAAATGGGATTCGAAGTTTTCACGACTCCTGCATTAACTAAATATTTCAAATTCCTCTAAGCCTCCTTCCCCCACAGCTGTTTTTTCCCTCATCACTTAATCACACATACTAGGAAAGGTGAAGACTCAAAATCATAACATAGGATTTTTCATTCACAACTTTATCATTATACTTTACAAAGGTTTATAAGATGCAAATGTATGGCTTTTAATTTCATGTGCATGTAATATTTTGTTTTCTATTAAATAACTGTGTAGGATTATAAATGTTTTAGTACATGTCAATAACCAGAATACGGAAATAAATGCAAGAGGAGTGAATGAGAAGATGTTATTGAGAAAAATGGATCCAGTTTGGTAAGGTGTATCGTTGTTACATTGGTATGTATCGGATATAGCTATGAGCTTTATACTTAGTCAAGCTCATTTCAGACTATACTTGAAGCCACTGGTCGTATTCTTAGCTGCATAAGGGTTCACCTTAAAGGTAGAACTGACCTTTCTGTTCATTTCTGCCATGAGTTTTTGTAATGTAGATAAAATAGGATTTTTATTGATGGTGTTCAGATTTATTTTCCTATGTCCCTTCTTTTCCTGCCCATGAAGTCAATAGTTGGATTTTTTTGAAAAAGTATGTTAATAAGATCCCCGTTCAATTTATTATAGAACTTATACAAGTGAAGATAGTTGGTTTTGGTGATAAATTGATTTATTGATAAAATTTTTATTTTATATGAAACTGCATTCTTTATTATTGATGACATTTTTTGAGATGTTTGTGAAGAACGTCATGACTAAAAGCTAACTGCTGTATTCCTGCAACATTGTTCTTGTTTTTATTAACTGCATTTGAAAAAGCTGAACAATTGGGCTGTGAAAATACAAAATGCAAGTTCAACAACAAGAAATATACACAAATTAGTACACTTTTACAAATACTGAGTTCAAAAGTTGAATTTAAAATGACTAACAAGGGTGAAGTTAACCATTTTTATGTGAAGTTTTTATTTCATGTTAAGGATCAATCATCAGATGAATACTTGGTTCAATGCTTATTTAGGTTTTATTAACAGAAGCGTTTTTTGTCTGTTGAAAGAATTAGCGATGTCACAAAAATATGGCATTATTTCTGAAGAGGATTATCGAACAGTAGGAACGAACTTTGTCTCTGATGAAGGGAAGTCATTTTTAAATACTTGTTTTGAATTTTTTTTGTAATGGGAGTTACCTTTGGGATACATTTTTTGCTGGTTAAATGCCATTATGTTTTCAAGATTAAAGTCCACAGTTGTTAATTTGTTAAATTTGTCGATAATATCTTTCTGTTCATCATTGCATTTTCAGTCAACTTTAACACCTAATAAGTTATTCTGTTAAACTAATTGTGAATTAATGATACAATCTTTTATGTACATAATTGTTTGCCGTATAATTCCGAACATTGCTGTTCTTTTTACACTGGCTCAAAAATTAATCATTAAAATAGGGTGACCAGATAAATTTTTCCACATATTATTAAGTCATTCACTACAATAAGACCCAGAAAATAATAGCATATGGAAAGTTGTGTGGAGGTTATTTAAGATTTTTATTAAGATTTAAGATTTTTTCACTTAAAATTTTAATGTTGTAGTTGATTGGAAATAATTGCAGCAGTTAAATATAGGTATTCTTGATGCCTATCATAGGCTTGAATCTTGAAAACATGAATTGGTGAAAGCAACTGAGACACTAGAAAAAATCCTGTATTTCCAGCACGTAGCGGAAGCATCCACTAGTCACAAAAAGGCTGATTCATTTATGGCAAATGTATATTTGATGTTGGTCACACTTCGTCATTTCATGAATGTCAGTTCAAAATAAATACCATGAGGAATATTTAGGGAGTATTTCAATTGAAGAGTCACAATATTCATGTACACCTTTGCACTTGGCAGTTTGAATGTATGAAATTTGTGTGGCAGTGGTATCTGCCTGAAAGAAAAACTACCATAAAATATTATCACTTTTTGCAACATTGAAACTACATTCATTTCAAGTTGGTATGTAAATTAGCTAAGTTTCACATCATATAAGATCATCTATCAAAGGATGGGTACCCATGAATTAAAACTATCACTGTGCTACTCCTGTTATAATAAGGAGAACTGTTAACTGGCCTAAGGAAAAGATTGATAAATGCATGATGTTTGAAATCACGTTTTGCATGTAGGTAACTAAACCTCAATTAACTTTGTTACCTAATCTTCTAACTTGTTATATCAGAAGAATGTTAGGTAGAATCTATTATTATATCTGGTCACCCTATCTATTATAAATTTTTTGTCAAAAACGGTTTGGTGTTGAAAATGGAAAAGTCAAGCATTTCACCTCATTGTTTTTATATGAGAGATGGGTATTTAAAGTCAGCTGCAACCTTGAATCAAAGTTAGGCAACTGTACATTCGGTTCTTCTGCAAAAATTGGTTTTGTAAACTCGTTCTTTGAGATGTTAAAAGATAATATCCCTTTTAATCAGAATTTCTGCAGTATTATATGGTTGTGGAAATAAAGATGTTGAGCTTAGCTTGTTTCTTTTATTTTATCAATTGGTACACAATTTTTCATGTTGCATATGAAAGCATTTGACAATAACCATATTAGATGTTTAATTTTACATGGTCATTTTTATCCATTTAAAGTCATCTTTGAAATTTGATGTTTTATTACCTTTGTGAAGGCATGCCAATATGGCTTTTTTATTCTTCTATGCAAGATAATGTTAGGAACTGTTGATTGCACTTGTCAATCTGTTGCATCAGTTTGATCTTGGGCTGCTTGTTGGAGTGGTAATACTGGAAAAAATTGCAGGTGAAATAAATGCTTTTTCTGAATTTCCTGCTTCTTTTGATGTTCGGAAATATACGGTAAGTTAAAGGCCTACCAATTTTCAAATCGGTCCTCCGTAAAGGTTTTGAAAAATACTTCATTAGGGCATTAAAAGTGCTTGTTTCAGTAGTTGATCTCAAGTATTTGGGGATGATTTGTTGTCTATAGGTTATATAGTCATTGGAGTTGCCAATTGTTTCATCATACAGTTATTCCTTTTTGAAAACAATTCTTAATTCTGAATAGATATTTGTTTGAATATTCAATTTTGTATTTGTGAACAATTGCAATTAAGACCATATTTTTCATCAGTAATTTTTGTGAACACACATGGTTGTTGTTCTACTAACTCTTGTTACTCTTGGTTTTTGATCAATAGTTTGTGAGAATTTATTAACTATTAATCGATCTGATAGTAGTAATGTGTACTTATGAATCCCATGCCATAACATATAGTTATAAATGAAAAGTCGAAGGAATAATAATATATTGGTGCAACATACTGGGTTTGTTGTAAATAAATTGCCATAGTTTTTATGTACATCCCTTCTGAAAGGTCAACTTAAGTAGCTTATATCCAGTAGTTAATGAAGCTGGTTGAAATTGCTCGAGCAGGACTCCTAAAAAAATCGCGTGATCTGAAGGAAGCACTTGGCATTTGTTAAATTAATCTCGAATCAATTTTAGTATGTTTTTAAACATTTCATCCAACAGAAGGTTAGCTTACCTCAGTTTACCATTAGATGTATGGGTGGGAAACTTGATGACAAATAAAGCCTGAAGAGGCTTCACTTAATAGCAGATGAAAATTCAGGAAATATATCTGTTGCAATTAGTAAATACCTTCATTTTTAAATGAGGTCAAAGATAACTTTATTAGCCTCGAACTTATAATTTTGCTTACTTAAAAAAACTACTAGGTTGTATAACTTGTACGAATTTGTGGAAGCAGTGTTATACCCAAGGTTAGGGGAAATGTAGATTATCAGGCTACGCTTAAATCAAGAAATCTGGTTCTAGTAGGTCACCACAATTTTGGAGATTGTTGTTTTACCATACAGGAAATTCTATTCGTATGATTGTAGCATATGCATGCTTTGTTATTGCAGATGTTTATAACAAATTTTTACATGACATTTTTTATAGATTTTTTGGCTTTAAATTATGTTAATTGGTGCTCTGTGTACCACTGTTACTTCCATGGCTAACATTAGTGTTTTTTTATTATTGACCTTATTACCATGAAGTGATTGATAACTTAGATGCATCTGGTATGTTATTTGTATTGGGCTTGGGTGGGAACTGCTGATCCTGAGTCGACATTGGGAATTATATTACAGGCATTGATTCTAAATTTACATAGAAGATTAACAAGTGCCAATTTTGTTATATTTTGTTTCAGTAATTTGTAGTATCATTTATGAGATGCCAATTATGACGAGATGCCCTTGAGAATTTCAAAAATTGCTTATATTGATAAACAATTTTGTGATGAATTTTCTTGTTATCCTTGAATAATCTAGGCCAGTTCATACTGTATATGCAATTAGGTATTTATGTCATGGGTTCTTTATATTGTTTTCTTAATAATTCCATTGCAAAACAGGTGTTGGATAATTAGTTTTATGAATGGCAGTGTTTGTATTGAATTTTATTTAAAAGAATTTTCATGCCAGTGTTTACTTTTATAATTGCATATTATTAATCTTTTAGTCTCCTTTCCTAAACTGCCTGGGGATGGTGGTGACAAATATGCACATCTAAGGATTCCAAATTTCTTTTTAAGTTTACTCGTCAATATCTGAAACAAATTTTATCATCTTCAATATAAGCTAAGAATTGGAACTCTTTCATTTGTATGCTTGTAAATTAGGTATTTTTTCTTTTCTTTAGTTTTTATCCTTGCTTTGCTTTATGCTATGTATCCTTTACTTTCTTATTTGCCTTGTCTTCTCATAGTTAAATTCAATAACAGCTATTGAAATGCTATACTTTGATATGTAATTTTGATGAATGCATATGTTCATGTAGTTGACACTCATTATAATTGCATTTAGTCTGTGTGGCAGAGGTCATCGTGAGGACACCAAATTCATCAAAATCTTGCTTTTTTTACATTTCATAGCCCATGCTGTGAGGATGGATCACCCATCATTTTCTCTGTACTGCAATTTTTTTTTAAAGATATGAATGATTGTGGTAGTTGGAATTTAATATCCACGTTTTGTCTACATAATTGCATTTTTTTACCTGGTGCACATTTACACAGACATTATTTTTGACTTGATGTTGGCCTTTTTGTTAGTTTTAATTCTTTGTGGTCATGATTTAGGTTTAAAAAAATTCGGGGCTATAAATGAATTGCATGATTTGTTTTTCATGTCATTTCAGTGCTGCCTACTTATTGCACATATTTTACAATGCTTGTTGATTTCATGGATTTTTAAATTATTTCAGGTATGAAGTATTTTTTATTATGGAAACCTCATTTACAAATTCAAGTGATCCATTTGTCTTTTGATTTCTGTGTAGGTTATTTTTTAAGCCGACTAAAAGAAAACTGATAAGATAGTATTTCATGTTATGTCATTGTATTTGTGGTACACTGTTTCTGAATTTTTTGTGATTTTTTTTAAACTTTTACATTGCTAATTCCAATTCCCATTGTTAATGCGAGTCGTATAGCTTATGTCTGATTCTAACCACTAGTTGGAAAAGTAGCAGCATAGTTCTGATGTCTTTATTTTTATTATATTGTCATAATGGGTCCAAATATTAGGCATTTCAGGGATTATATTTATCTGTTTGATGCATTGTGGTAATGAATTTTAATTCATTAAGTCGAATTTTTTTGTGACTATTGAGATTAATGCTTGTGGTTTACAATTTTTCTGTGTGCTTATTTGATTTTTCGGCTGTGATTTTTGATAGTGGTATAGTGTCAAGATTTCTAAGTCGTTTAGTCGATTTGAATTTGTGCTTATTGGTTATCTTGCGTTTTTTTACCGAAACAAAAGTGTTCTCCACAGATTTTGGTTACATTTGTCCCCCCTCTATAGGAATTATTTTCTTATTCTATGACATGGTTTTTAACCTCAATGTAAATACCTGTTTAGCAGTATTTATCACCTTTTCCTTGAGCGAATTTATTTACATGACATGTTTTATTTGATGATGCCTTTATCTTGTACATTTTTGAACTTAACATATTCCCTTTATTGTTGAATCTATCGAATTCTCGGGGTTGCTTTGAGCTAGATTTTCCAATGGACATGCTCTCTCAAAAATGCATTTTTACTCGTTTTCAAACATGCCTTTTCCTATTTTGGAGCTTCAGCTCTAGAGCTGCTTGGATGGGGATGGATGAAGAGTGTTGTCAAATGGATACAGAACAGGTACGACATGGAGCTCCATTTCCCAGTATTTGAAGCGTTTTGACTTCCTATGTCTATGCAATGTCTCTCTCTATCTCTCCTTGTGCGAGTGTTATTTATTTACAACATTATCTTTTTGGGAAAATCTACAATGAATTGATATTCTATTGCTCTTCTGAAATGCTATTTTCTGGTTAGTAGAGAGGATTGGGTTATCCCAATACTGTTACAATATATAGGTTGCTATCGGTAGTGTTTGATGGTTACGGCGCAACTTGTTTCTTGTATGTACTTAGTCATTGTTAGGAATATGTTAGAATCACCCTTGCAAACAATTGATTTAAGCATTAGGTTGTCCTCAGATTCGCGTGGCATTTTCAACAATAGAAAAGTACTTGTTGGGTGATTTGTCCATTTCTTTTGGAGATGCAAAGTTTTTGCGCATATGAAATTGTTGCTATATTTGAAATTGAGTACATTTAGTTTGATAGTGAAATGTGGACTGTTTTAATTTGCATTTTAAAATGTGCCTCGATGTTATTTCCATATTTTGACATTTTTTTCTCTAGTTTTAAATTGGTATTTCTTGTTTTGAGTAAATTTGTGTTGGATTTTTTAACTACGTTATATGAACCCTTTATGAATGTAATTATTTCATAATACATCATTTCCTAAAATTCTTTGAACCAACTACTAACCCCTGTGTTATTCTATTGCCATTAAATTTTCGAATCGTATATATCCTTACAGTGCATTTATTAGAGGTAGAAGTATCATGTTTATTCCCGATGCCTTGCATTATTATTCTAAGCTTTATTGTATAATTCTTGTTTAAATTGAAAGAAATTTCATATTTAATAATGTCATTAATTTGTCTTTGCAATTCAGTTTCATTTCAATTGTCAAATGTGTTTTTATGATATGCTCTTAGCTGATAGTCACAGTTCCAAAAAATTTGATTTTGCTTATTGAATGGCTAAATGTAACTATTTTAAATACTTCCCTTGGGGCAATGTATTTTCACCTGAGCAAAGAAGTTCAAGTGCATTTTAATTTTCAAAGTAAATATTAGTTCTCCATCATTTTATTGTTAGAGTTAAAAAAAGTCATTCCTTCATTCATAAATAACAACCTTCAACCTTTACCATTTTATTCTCATATTATTCATGAATTATCTTTTAATCATAGGCTTGAAGTTTTACTCTTAAATAATGCTGCTTAATTAAACATGCCAATTTTTATAACCCCAGTTATAATATTTAGATAGAGGAATATATTCTTAAATTGCTATTTACTGAAGATGGTTATGACAAGCATAAAAAGATATTTAAGTGATGTTTCTGTTATGATTAGACATTTTCTTGCAAAAATATTGCATCTCTTGAGAAGTTCTTTTTTTCAACATGAATGGCCTATAAATTTTTACCGTTGATGAAAGTTTTAGTTTAGGTTTATAATGAATTGTTCTACAGATATCTCGAATTCTTACCCGTTGTTCTCTCATGGCTTAAGTTTGATATGTACTGTAAACATTTATTTCTTTGGCTGACATTGAAATATTCTGCAGATCTGTTGAAGCACACTTCTCGTTGCATCCTGTTTGGACTGGCTAAGGAATGGTGAGTGATGGCATGCCAAACACCTTAGTAGGCCTTCCCGTTCTCTGACTGAATTGGATTATCTTAACTCAAAAGTAAGAGAAACAGTTGTTCAATTTTATTGGCTGTCATTGTGACATTTCTTTATATGCAAGAGTTCTTCACACATAAGTTTCTATTATTGTGCTAAGGCAGAATCTAGCCAAGCTTATGTTAATTCCATTTATCTAATAGGATTTTATTTCAAATGACTTGTTTCTTCATAAAGATATAAAAGATTGCTTAGCTGAATGATTTTCTTGAAGGTGATATAATTTGCTTGGAATTTCGATATGAAAAATTAGTGATGGTTTCCATTTGTGTAAATATTTTGCTTATCAGTTCATTTAAAGCTATTCACTTATAACATTTTAAATTGCTAGGATATTGTAGGCAATTTAAATGAGAGGTTCAAAATTAAACCATAATATGAAACGATATCCATTTTTGACAAATATGTCTGATCAAAATTTATATTTGCGTACAAGAAACTATGATGCCTAGTAATTAATTTAGATTGATCGGTTACGTCTGTGTTATACTCGGTTAATATAGAGAAATATCATTTTCCTATTTATTTTGGGTAACAGGAAAAAATTTTTGTTGAGTGAATAAACTGCAACCATTGGATAACTTGAGTGTTGAATTAAAGTTGTAGTTTTCTTAAATATCATTTGGGTGCTGTTAGGAGACACATTTGGGTGGATGGTGGTTTTTATGCGTAATTGAAAGAATTTTCTTTGAAATGTCTGGTTTTGGGTTAATTCCCTATGATAAACACATGCTTGACCAGTAATAAATGCTCAAGGTTTGTAATGCAACATCAATGTGAAATAAAAGTCTTAAAACATGACCATTTTTGTCCTTTCTAAGTAGGAAAGGGAAATAAGATATGATAGAAAGTCCCCCTACCTATTTTGACGTGGAGCTTCATGGTCTTAAGGTCACTGACGGCACAGCTGAAGACAAACAATCTCTTAATGGGTGGATACATTTATGAATGTCAGAGAAAGAAAACATGAGACAGTTAAATGAGAGACCAATATGCGCTTACCTTGACACTTATGAGTCGATTGAAGAAATTAAACTGACAGAAGGAGAATTGTCTCTGGAGGTAAGTATTTTAAAGATTTCACTTCTTAACTGGAGTTGTGCATATTTTCGAAGATAACGTATTATATTAATTGTATATTGCACCGCTTGCCGAAAACATTGATTCATAAGATACTAAGATGAATTATGTTGATCTCGGAGTATTACTGCCATACAGGATAATTTTATAATATCACCAAAACCAAAATGTCTAGTTTTTAAGATGTTCAAGATGTAATAAAATACCAAATAGGAATATAGAATTGATGAAAGAAAAGGTATGAGTTGCAATAAATTGTTTCTTATAAAATTAAAATGAACATTGTAATGGAAAAGAAAATTTAACATGGGAATTTGGATAGTTTTATGTGGTAAATGAAATGGCAGTTTTTCTTGGCAGCTTCTTTATATCTTTGAGAGGTTGACTATAAATCCTATACGCAATAATTACTTAATCTTGACATGAATGAGAATTGATGTAACCATTCTTTTGATTTCTTATATCCTAATCCATATTCTAAACTACCAATGCTTAGTTCAGCTTAGGAAAATTACAAAAAAATATCTTTTTGAATAATATCATGCTGGGGAAGTTATGACAAGCTAATGTAGTTATTCTCCTGAGTCTAGGAGTAGTAGTATATTGGTGATGTGATGTATGGTCAGGACATGCCCCATGACTTGGTGGCTGTGGAGGCATAGTAGAAACCCTGAAAAATTCTAATCTAATGCTTTCTTGAAGTATTTTAATATTATGGTAGTAAAAAATTTTGTTTATTATTATGACTACCATTACAGTCTTATAAGTGTGACTTAATTGTAACATTGGATAATAATTATATTTGAGATGATTTGGCTTCAAGAAATGTTGAACTACGGAATTGTAACAGTAGCAGGTTAAAGTTAAATGATTTTATCATTTACTTTGTTCTACAAGGAGTGTGTATGACTATTGAGAATCAATACTTATTGGTTAGTGTAAGTGGGAATTTGAATGCTTTTTGACAACTTATTAAAAAAATATTTCCCTCCATTTCTTTCTGACATACACTAATACTTATGTATGGAGGCAGTCATTGCTTCTGAGAATACTTAAGTGAGATGGGATGTGTTCATGGTCTATTACCGTAAGTTTTATTATTGTGTGTAGGAAGATTTACATTCTATCATGGGAAAGGTACCAAGACAACTATGCTCATCTTTACGTTGCTGTTGCTAGTTGAAGTTTTCCACAAATATATGCTGTGACTTAAAGATGTAGCAGACAAATCCAAGAAAACAAGAGTGAATCCATGTATCAGATTGATGACAAAAACATTCCTATGGTGCATCTGGCAGATTGGTACTATATAATGGCTTGATTTAAAAAATTCAGTCACTATGGTCTATGTATTAAATCAGGGAACCTTATCCTTTTCATGTGACAAGAACTAATGTTCTAGAATATCAAGCGAGCACTGCTAAACTGGCAAAAAAAGTAATGCTCATAAATAAGATCAAACCATTGTCCAAATTATTATTAATGTTCCTTAATGTGCATGGAAAGAAAAAAGTGAACAAATTAAATTTCAGGTGCCAGGAAAGGTGATTTAAAGCATCATACAAAAGTATAATGGTGCTGGTGAACACAAGGTTAGGAACTCTTGCCCTTAAGGGATTCATGGGTGCCTAAGACCTGTCAAAATTGAATTTTGCATTATTTTTTTGATGAAGTAGTCTTTTAATACTCGAAATAAGAAGAATGTTAAGATAGAGATATTGAAACTTGTCCCAGTTTCCTGCCATTGTGCAAGCTTCATGTTGGCTGGATGTCAATAAGTTGCTTAATTCAGTGTTGTATACACATGTTTTTAAGAGATAGTATTATGAATCTTAGAAGTCTCATAATCACAGAAAAAAATAACTAGTTTACACAAAAGATTTTATTAAAAACATCCAGTTGTGTTATAATGGTTAAAAGGGCCAATTGACTGACAAACTTATTGCTAAAACATAGGTTCATTGTTTTGCAAATGATCTCATCTATTTCGCTTTTTCTTCTAAGCCTCTCTAAGCTGGGGCAAACTCCCATTGTAGGTAACAATACAAATTTTCCAACCTTTTTCTTAAAGCTGCTGTCTACTCTGCAGTTACTTTTGGTACTTTGGTCTTCAGTGGAGGGGTGGGGTATGTGAACTTACAAGGAGAGGCTATGGCCTTTGGTTCATGGATCTTGATGAAACATGACCAGGTGATTCCACATCGAAAATAAGGAGACCTGCCTTACGGTTTTTTGAGTGGGCTATCGGGTTCAAGAACTTGAGTCAAAAATATGCAAAAAAATATTGTACATAACTTAATAGACTTCATTGCTGAATTATTGATAAGCATGGGTTTGGCTTATGTGCATGGCTCCTACAGCATAGGCCTGGATTCTACTCGGTTTTCGTTTTTTTTTTTTTTTTTTTTTTTTTTTCAAATTATCCAAGCACTATTTGAAAAGTAATATTGTCCAGTAAATGGATTTTTATTTGGTGATAATGAATGCTGAAACATAATAATGTGAATTTAAAATATGGCAGTCAATGGTTCATAGCAGGAAGGTACCTTAAATATATGTCTGCTTAAAAAGTTCTTAGTTTAACACCTATTTCTGCCAAATAAAAATTATAGAGCATCATATGGTCTTATGAAAGTTTTTTTACTTGTTCACTTAATAGTGCCAAATTTTCCTTTAGGTTTTTACTAAACACATTTGGCAGTATTTTTTCCTGAAGCTGCAATTGAATATTGTACTGTGTAGGAGTGTTTCTTTATTGGTGTCGCCAGTTTTTTTCACCAGTGTGAGTTAACATGCAAAATATTCATTATTTTTGCTTCCGATCACTATCTGCCAAGGCAAGACTAATGTGGTCAATAATATATAGTTAATATAACAAAGTTAATAAAATAATTATAGATGACCATACTTGCATTTTTCTTGCTACGAACCATTGTTTCAACAATCAATTCTCATTATTATATGTTTGTGTCATTATCTCCAAATAAAAATTATACAGCATCTATTTACCAGAGAATATTGCTTTCAAGATAGCAATTGGATAATTGGGAAAAAAACATTTGCATTCGAACCCAGGCCTACACTGTAGGACCTAGGCACTTTATCTGCTTAGCCATTCCTGGGCTTATAAACAATTCAACTATGAAGCCTGTTAAGTTACAAAATCAAAATTTTCGATGCTGATTTTTTGAACCCAAGGATCCAGTCACGAAACACCGAGACATGGGTTTCCTTGTTTTCGAAGTAGAACCTGAAGGCCATAGCCTCTCCTTGGTGTTGCTTGTAGAGGGGTTAACATTGGCCAAATGGAAAAAAGTTTTCATTAGGGGATATGCGATTATAAGTGACACTTTGATTTGAATAATACACCACCTTTATGAACATGCTTGTGGTTGGTGAATTTGGACTTCGCGGCAAAATATTTTATGACCATTACTTTGTTTCACGCATATTACTTGCATTTTGTGTCGCGTTTACGGTGCCAACCAGTGTGAACTCGCTCTACTTTTTTGTTTTAAAGTTCATTTTAAACTTGAGCACTCTAGAAAAGGACATTATATTTATAATGCTCGTTATTAGCAGTTTTCAAAGTAGACAAATTGATACCATCACCTTAATTCTTCTGTTGCTCAGTTTAAAACTAACTATCACTATTTTCAATAACTAGAATTTGCTGGCGGCAGGGTAATGGGTCAAGTGAATAAAAACTAAGCAAATGCTTAAAGCATAAGCATTTGCTAAAAGCATAAGCAGATGCTAAAAGCATTTGCTTCATATTGAGTGAATAAAAGTTTGATTTTCCTTATAAGCATTTGCTACTCAGTTTTAAGCAAATGCTTAAATTTTACGGAAGAAAGCTCTTTGCAACTCTTCCTTCACTTGTTTTTGTTTACATTTAAAGTTTTACATAGTTGAATTTCAAACTAAAAACAAATATATTGGGTAATATTTTTTAAAAAGTTAATTAATAATTTTTTAAAACTATTTCTTTTATAACTGAATTCGATAATATCACAAATCATGGGTGTATTTTTATTCAATTAGTTATAGTAATTTTATCCAGTCATTTGCCTTTATAGTGATTTTGGACGCCACAAATATTTCTATCTTACATCACTTAAGTACCTTAAAAATATTTCTATCTTCTGTTTGGAAGACAGTACCCCGCCACGTCTCTCTTGATATTCTACGAGTAACAGATTTGAAATATAGGTACTTAACATTTTCTTCAGAGAAACGATATAAATTTTTATAACCGTTGGTTGTTGAAACTTTTCTCGTATTTTTTAACCTTTCGTGTCACCATAAATTACCATATTTATATTTAGGATCAATTATCATGAAAATAGAGTACCTGGAAATATTTTAGCAAACCCTTGACCTCACTTAAAAAAGTTTGAGCATATGCTTAAAGTATTAAGCAAAAGCTCGGTTTTATTCACACAATTTTAAGCAAATGCTTAAGAAAATTCCTAAAAATAAGCAAATGCTTATTCTTTCTAGCCAAAGCAAATGCTATTTTTTTTATTCACCCCAAATTAAGCATTTACTTAAAAAGTGAGGGAAATCTTAAGCATAAGCATTTGCTTAAAAAGTGAGGGAAATCTTAAGCATAAGCATTTGCTTATTTTTTATTCACTCGACCCAATGTCCTCGCCTGCCAATCCGAAGGTCGCAGGTTCGAATCCCGCCTGGCTGGGTTTTTCTCCACCTAGGGCATGGATGTATGTGTTCGTCTATTGATATTGTTAACATATTCCACCGTAAAATGGCTACAAAAGCTGTATGTGGAATTATTGAAAAAATAAATTAGAAATTATTGGCTAATGGAAAAGCATCCTGCTCGTTAATTTTTCACAACTTTTACAAGTGTGGCATTGAAAATATTCATTCTTTGCGTAAGAGGTTGAAGGTTTTTGACCAAAATATTTAATGCTATTATCTTTGTATTTTGAATGTTGTTTTGCTAGACCCCTGCCACACCCTTGCGGTGGCTTGCAGGGTAAAGTGTAGATGCAGATTTTCATTGTTGATTTTTAATGTAAATCTAAGAAATGCTATCATTTGTGAGGTAAGATTTTCTGCTGCGTATTTTGAACGTGATTACTAAAAGAAATGTTATGACTTTATTACGCTAGGTTTTGATTTTATTTTATATATTTATAACAATTAGTAAAAGAAATGGAACCACTTTTTAATGCTAGTGGTTTGTGGCTTGGAAATGTTTGTTGCAGAATCCAGGAAAATATTCGTGCATCATGTAGTCAACATTCCATTTTAGTAGTCAAGTTAAATTAAACCATTTCCTTAGAATGAACAAACAAAGATTGAAAATCACATGCGGAATTGTTGTGTAGATAAACTGTACAAGTGTGGAAAGAAGAGTAATCGCTTTGTTATGCTGGGTTTTCATTTTCTATTATGCGTTTTGAAGCTAATGAAAAGTATTTTTTCACTTTATAATGCTAGGTTTTTCATTTGCGGTTACGTTTTCTGTTAAACTGCATTATTTATGATAAAAAAGTGAATTTTTTAGTTTGTCTGGGAATTTGTCTCTTGTAATGACATAGTGTCTTATGGGAAAATAGGACTTGAACTTCATGAATTTGCATTTCGCGTCAGTTTTCTGGAACTAATTATTCGCCAAGTTCAAAAAGGTGGTGTATAGATTAGCTGCCATTGAAATAGCACCAAAACTAGAAGAGAGATTACATTTTTTGTTGAATGGATAGTTTAATGATGTTTAATTTGATCATAAGTTACCTACAAATAATAATTAGGCATAATAAATGTCATGAAAAAGTTGTGCATGTAATGTATGCCCAAAAGAATGTCAATTATTCAGAACTTTGTGAGAGCACTACAATGAAACCATGCTAAATGAAGTGCACTATAATCAGGGATACCTGTATTTATCATTTATATAATCATTAACTTTTCAAGAGGCATAAGATTGCCCCTATTATATCAGTAGAAGCCAATATATGATGTATCTTTAAAAAGAGATAAATTAGTGTGTAATTCATAAAATCTGTCTCTTTCGACTCCACTTAATGTTTTCTATGTTGAATTAGCTATCATCTTCACATTTCTGTTTTGCTTGCTTCCACCTTCGCACATTTGCCTCCGTCACATTATATTGCCTCCCAGCTTCCCAATTGAGTTTCTTCAGCATAGTGGAACACCATTACCCTAAAATTTCTACCAAAACTTCATCTTTTACCTTGTGTTACATTCCTTTTCACAGAGGTGCCTTTTGTCTCCACACAATCTGGCATTTCACTCTTAAGATTTGGAGTAACTTATTCTAAGCTGCTAAAAATAGTTAGTCCTCACTTCACATTAACATTGGTGAAGTTTGTACCAATTGCATGCTCTCATAGAGGTTACTCTTCAAACTGTCAGGGTACGTCTGCTGCTAGTGCACCAATCTAACAGTAACAAATTGTAAAAAGGTTGGTTAACACTCCACTTCCACTAGTACCTGTGAGACGGGAAGCCACTTGTTTGCAAACTTCAAGAATATGAATAAATGTATTATATTAATAAATTAAATGTAATGTATTGTGTATGTATAAATGTTTTCGTGGGCATAGAATCAGTGTCAGGATGTTCCGTGAGGTGGTTAAAATTTTGTACTCAAATCTGTAATTTTTGGGAAAAAAAACCATCTTCCTTTCGGGCTTATATGGTATGTGCATTACTTCTGATTTAAACTAATCCGGCTTGCCAAAGGATTTGCAACCTGCGATGCGGTCTGACATGTAGTCAAAGTTGCTCTCTGTCCTAGAGCAGTTAGAAATTATTGATTGTAAGTTAAAGGATTTTTTAATCATCAATGAGATTTGTCTTTCAAAACAATCTTTGCCCAACTAATTTGTATGTAATTTGTAACTTCTGATGTTGATTTGTTCTCTCAACCCCACCTTTCCTAACTCACTCCCTCCAACATCTATGCCAGTCTACCTTTGAAGCTTAAAAATAGTCCTGTAAAATGTTGGGGTTGCCTTACACAAAGCATATACAATGTGAGCCATAAACTCGTGTATTTTTCATTGTAGATGACTGCCATTTTTGATCAACTGTTTACCATTGATTTGGTAGACAATTTAGGTTTGTAAAATGATAATTTAAAACAACAAATAAGTAAGAATTAAAAATTTTTGTTTTAACACGAAATAATTTTTCAAAATATAACTAGACATCTATAGAAAATTACAAAAATGGTCAAAGGAAATTTTAAAAACATTCAAGAATTGTCTTATTCTACATTGCAGTTTAAAAATCATGAAATCCCTCTCCTTCTGCATCAGACTCGTAGAAATGATCAAATTCGTCCTCGGGAACAGATGTTACGATATTGAGCTCATTGTGATCTGCAATAAATGAAGATCAGATATAGATATCAAGTAGACAATTCGGCATCTTCCAATATAAAATTAATAGGAAGGTTAGCAGTTATTATTTTGTTATGACCACTTGACTGATTATAAGATTTATCGAGTGAAAAAGTGACTCGACTTAAATAGTGAACACACACAGAAAATGAATTTTTTAGCCAAAAAATCATGGTCAACACCGGGATGGAAGTCTTCGAGACTGGTATATATGGTAATTGTTTGTCCTGCTTTCTTGTCAGCCCTCTCCCTTGCTTCCTTCCTATTTATTGAACTGTTGTCATGATTGTAGCAAAACTGGTTGTGCTTTAAATATCTTCTTGTGGAAGTTGGTTATTTTTTCTGTGATAATAATGGAGCCTAATTTCATCAATGAGCTGTAGAAGACTATTTTATATTATAGTATACTTGGTTGGTTTCAAGGTGTTTCTTCATACATAAATAATGCATTAGGTAATTCATCAGTTTTGGCTTAGCACCTGTATGTAATGGATTCTACGAGTTTCTTTTATTAATTAATCTGTATTAAACACTTGAGACCTTGAAAACCCTTCATTGGTCGATTAAATGAATATCCACTTGGTTCAAAATAAAGAAATTTGGGTATGTTTTGTTTGGATTAAATATTGTGTAGTGATCTTTATGCTTAGCATATTAGCTGTTTGAGCCTGTGATACATTTATGGTGCATATAAAGAGGTAAGGTTTACAATTTTAATTTTATTAAAAGAACTTCTAATCTTGAGTTTTGTCCAAGAAACATAAAGGTGATATTCAGTATGGACAAAGGATTAACCTTAATCATTTTTATTTTTGACCTTTGAAACAACTCTTGCAAGCAACACGTTTAAAGTTTCGATTTATTTCCTTGGTTTCATAATGAATAAGATAGTTGGCATGTTGTTATAACGAGTAAAATGGGCACAATTTGTATAATTGGCTTGCATCTTGGAAGTTTTTAGGCTATAGAATTTCATAATTTTGTGCTTATCTATATTGAAATACTTCAAATCTTACAACTTCATTAGTTGGGAATCTGAAGTAATGTTTTATTAGTGAAGTTTTCCATTTTTCTGTTGATGAAAGATGTGCCCTATTTATTATCTTGGTTCATTTAGGTTCAAATGTTAAATGAAAATATTTTGACTTTTTCACATTGCAAACATTACTTGGAAAAATTAAATTTTAATGATGTTGCTTGGTTAAATAAAATTTGTAAGTTGGTATATTTCCTTCTGATAATTACTAAAGTTGATTTTATCATAGATTGTAAGAAAATTTGCATGGAAAATGAAATTACATTGCAGAAAATGACAATTGTACCACCTGATTGAGAATACAATGCAACATCAAAATCCCAGGATTGGGAATGTGGTACCTATATAAATCCGGAAAGTTGGCAACAGGTGCTTATTCTCCTTCAATAATTTTGCAAAAGTCATTGGCAAAAATGCTCAAATTTTTTATAATATTAAAACTTAACAAAATGAAATGGATTGTGTATGGAAAACATTCCTTTAATTATGAATCAAATTAACAATGATCAAGGGTTATTTATAAAAAGTATTAATTCCTATCCTGTCTTAGAATGTAAGTACCTTAGTCATAGTTCCTGGCTTATGCTTTGGAGTCTTATTTATTGCATTTTTAAAATAGAGTACTTTCAACACTTGATTATTTAAGCAATCATAGTGACATAATGTACAGTTATTGAGTTTACATATAGAGCTTCAGTGGCAGCCACCAAAAGAGATGTTCCAATCGCTCCCTCATTGACTCAACAATATGTACATCTTTTAAAAGGTTTTTCAGTGACAATTAAAATTAGATTCATTTCAAAATAACATTTCTGAAATGAAACAAATTGAGACTTTTTTCCGCCTCTAAATTTAAATATATCATTAGTCGAGGGGCATTTTTCAAATTAATTTGGATTCAATGAATAGATAGTTTATTTTTTCTATTTTTTTAACATTTGATTATGATGCTTTATAATCTATAGGAACCAAAACTAAAAAAATATATATAACTTACAGACATACTCCAATACTGAATCAGAAGGGAATAGTAACCTTAATAATATAGTATTACTTAGTACTTCCAAAGTATATGGTTCACTATGACCAGATATACTGTATATAACCAAACAATACTTTTCAACGTACCAATTTGTAGATACACCTTTACTTTTGTAACCTTGATCTACAGGCTTCTCTCTACTAGGCTATGGTGACCATACATCCCATTTTTAATGGTGTCCCGATAAAGTTAAAACAGGACACCAATGGTCCTGTTTTTCTGAGTGTGCCATTTAATATACAAAGTTACACGAAAAATTAATCCTACACCTACCATGTAAAATTATAGACGAAGACAAACTGATCACCCTATTGTATAACAAAGTATGTAATGATAAAAATATTACATCAATGAATCTGAAAAGTGAAAATTTTCCCCAAAATTTCATATTGTATTTTATTTCTTTAGAAGTCTAGAAAAACTCGGAACCGAAGAAATTATACCGAGCCCGGATACAGATCCCTCCACTCGGAATCTCCAGGTCAAAATGACACTTGGCAACCCTACTTGCATCCGTAGTTGGTAATAATTGAATGTCTGGAATTTGACCAAGTAAATTTAATTCTTTTAACTCCACACACCTAAATCTTTTTTTAATGTGCCACTTTTTTCCTGCCACAGAATTGTTCCAATTCTTTTAAATGATGTATTGATTGAAATAAACCAAACTTCCATTTTAAAAAATCCTGCAGAAGTTTTGTCCCGTTTTGTGTAGACTGCCAAATAAAAACTGCAGATTAGTAGTGTAATAATTATACTTTTGTTTTAAATGTAGAGGTGCCTAAAGCTTGTTTGCATAATCACAATTGAAATTAAAAGGCAAATTTTGACTTTGTGGAAATTTATATTGGGCCGGCGTTGCTTAACCCTTTCAGAGCCATGCCACGATATATCGTCATTGGCTTCCTAAGCGCAAAGTGCCAACAATGATAAATCATCGACCATGCTGAGTAAGCATAAACTCGTAATAGTTCCACATGCAAATGACAGATGGCAAAATATGATGGTATCAATCGAAAGAGTACGTAGATCATGTATCTTACGTTCTTTTTGGTTTAGTGGATTATTTGTTTAGTTATGATTTTTTCAATTTTGCAAAATATTACCTCAATTCTTTCAAAATGGCTTCTATAGGCAAAGATAATTTCACTTAGAATTGAGGATGATGAGTTGCTACGTTATATAAACTCATTAAGTGATGAAAAATGTTATTTAGAGAAGGAAAATTTAGAGATTTTAGAAATTTGAGATTTTTTAAATTTTTTTCAAATGTAAAATCTTAGCAAAATATTTTTTAATTATATAAATGTTATGAGTATATAGTTCTATATAATGTAATGTTTTATATATCATTTGTGCAATTGCTGAAAGAAATGTAAAAATATGAATAAATAGCATGCATGTGGTTCTTCTTAGAGGCATGAAAAAGTGCTCAAATTGCAGTAAAGCAAAATAATATATTTCTGTAATTTAATTTTTGCGATGTTTTACCTGGATGTCTTGCCTTTATGAAAATAAGTTAAATATACTAGCGAAAATAGTAAAATACTAGATTCAATATAAAATTGGCTTCATTTTTTTATAAAAAATTAAAAACAAAATTGTTTTAAACAAAAAAATCACAAGATGAACTCAATCATTCCCTTAGTATAATTAATATTTGTAATCATCTGTGCAATTAATGAAATAATCAGGCAAGAGGATGAATAAATGGCATGTATGTGATTTTTCTTAGAGATTGATGGAAAATTGCTGGAATAGCCATGGCACTTTTGAACATGCCCACCAAAATTGGCATGGCACAAAGGATTAAGCATAGTTTTTCACAAAAAAATTCAGCCATCTTTTTCTGAATATTTTTTTCTTATGTTGATATGCCTCTAAAAACTTCTATGCATACCTTCCAATTGGTTTTTCTTCATTGCATATAAAATACTATTTTCAGTATATCAAGACAACTATAATCAATACCATTTATGTGCTTAAGAATATACTGGTTGAAAATTTATTGTATGGTTGCACATCATTACTTGTTTAATAATTTTGGGCTATTTCAAAATAAGTTCTAAATGATTTAATTTTATGAAACTGAAAAAGTACTGTTGTGTCGGGTTTTTGTGGGCATTTTCACATAACAGGTCTAAGTACAATAAAGATAATAAATTATACCAAAGCTGACCAATTATTTTTTGTTAGTGGCAAAGGGGGATAGGCATGATTAAATTGTAGGCTCTAAAAGGCACATTTAGTGATAATCAGGGGCAGACAACTGTGTGGAATGTTGTTTTGGTAGTCTATTATTATATTTTAAGATAATGCTGATTGGAATTCACTAATAGGCTATGTATACAGATGGCATCATCAAAAATATTCTGGAAGGATCCTTACTCAGGGTGTGAAAATCTTCAAAGTGTTGACCAGCACCCACTTCTTTAATAGAGAGAAAGGTTATCACGGATTATTTCAATGCCATTGTGAATATCCTTGAAAATTCTTGAAGTATAAAAATTTTCAAATTTGATGGTAATTATTGACATTTCTAACCATGGCCGGCGTGATTATTTGTGTAGCCTAGTTCGATAGCGAGCGAGGCGGGTCCTATTTGTGTATGTAACAAGAATATAAGGGCAAATAAACTATAGCAGTTTTAATGAATACGATGTTTCATTTTTAGACTGGGTACAAAATGGAAGTAATCCATATTTACTAGTAATATGCCAATTGTTTATGAAAACCGAATGAGAATTTTTGAAATAATAATATGCAGAAAAAGTTATCAAAGAGTAATGGAGGGGGGGAACAGGAGGATGTGATGGAGAGTGTAGAGGGAGTAGGAAGGGGGGATGTATTAGAAATTATAATGAAACAGGTAATGTTGATATCAATCAACTAGGAATCCAATATAGGCAATATTGACACTATCAACTAGGAATTTAACAACAATTAAGAGTATGAAGAAGAGAAGAAAAAAAATAAGGAAAAAAAGATGGTGAAAGGATCAGAGGGGGGAGAAAGAACGTAGGATCAAATATAGGCAATATTGATATCTATCAACTAGGAATTTAACAACAATTAAGAGTCAGCAGGAAAAGGAAATAAAAGTGGTGTAGGGGATAAAGAGGAAAGGAAGGGAATTGTAATGAAGGACACTTTTTTAGACTCGATTGTAAATAACATAAGGAAATCTATATTTTGCTTTCCATATCCCTTATTTGAAAAATGTTAGAGGAACGCATTATAAATTGTCTAGATATTCTTGTATTTAAATATCAACAAATAAATTTTAACATTTCCTGAATGAAATTTTGGGCACTTCCATGTCACTTACAAATCAAGAATTGCGAGTACCATTTCAAAAAAATTTTCTTTTTACTTTCTCCAGACCGAGTATAGAGAATGTATTCTTTCATGAAAAAATCTACTTCGAGATTTCAACAAATACATGTTTTAGTATTTTTTCCACATGAACATTTGCTTAAAATAGTTTAGGCTGAATTTCATAACTTAAGATAACATAACATAAGATTAATTATGCTTTAAATTTACAATTTGTTCAAAAGCCAAATAAATTATATAATGGAATATAATGATTTAAGAATTCATCAAGAATTATATTTCCTTGAGAATTTTATAAAACTTAATTTCAATAAAATGATCCATACAAAGCGATAAATTTCCCATGGCGATGAATTTTCTGTGGTTATGAATTGCTGGCGGTGAATTTTTTGCTGTGATGAATTGCTGGCGGTGAACTTTCCAGATACCATGTATGTATATATAACCGGTGGTGCAATGGTAGTTTTTTAATAAAAGATAGTTACTGTTAAAATTAATTTTTAGTAGAAACTTGATTGTTTAAAAATCTGGCGGTATAAATGTTTATTAATGGAACAAAACAATACCATAATGGAATAGATATAAAATGTGTAATTTAGAAATTAATATAATCACAATTACAGAACATGAATGATCAACTAACATTTTTATAAAATCACAAAGTCAGTTGTATTAAATAAATGGAAAAAATACTTTAAAAAGTCAATTTTTTTTGCTCTTTTTCCTGCAAATTCTTGATTGGTCAAAATTTTTGCTGTCATTTTCTATTAATAGGTGACATTTTAAGGGAAGTGAATTGCTGTTCAGTTAGTGTGAATCTTTTTTAATTAATGATTATTGTATAATTGTTTCTGAAAATGAGAAGTCTACTGATACAACTAACAGGTGTAGTTAGTTGTATTCTTCAAGCCATTCAATTTGCAGAAATTTACAATAAAAGGAATTTTCAGGCATATTTTTCAATTTAATAGAATTGATCAAATTGGAAAAAAGGTCAAGCAACTGGTTTTGCTGACAAACATAAGATCCTGATGCTTGAATGCCAGAGAAAAGTGAAAAATGTTTGTTTTAAGAGCATCCGCGAAGAGAAGGATAAGCATTCTCATGTATGGGAGTTCTGTTGATGCTTTGTCTTAATTTCACGCACAATGAGAATCTTACCCACTTGCAGATCTTGAGATATGTATTTAGAAAAACATTTTTTCAATGTAACTTTTCATTCAATTAAACATTCCTAAGTTATCACAACTATTAAGCAATATTTTTATTTCATGGGATGAACAATTAATTTATTTTTAAATGCAAAATTCTATTAGTTTTATCATGATGGTGATTGCAATGTAATTATGGTTCGAGCTGCTCTTATTTTCGATGTAAAGTGGAGCATACAAACTAAAAATTACTTAAATTTTTTTATTCCAAAGCTTGTGGCATTAATTTGCAAGGTAGCCAAAGGGAATTAAATTTGTCATGGTTGGAAGTTAAAAATATATTTTCTTCAGAACTCATTTGTATTGGGTGCGAAATTGATGGGATAATATGATCTAAAGATCCTAAGCAGATAGGCATAAGCTGTAATTGGGAAATTTTGAAATGGGAAACAATTCTGATATGACCGGTGGGTGAGAATGAAACTGCCAATTAAAAGTTTTTTTCTTTTGGACTTGTATAAACCATAACTTGTCATTTAAGAGTACATTTAGAAAGGACTTTGATCTTATATCTAATGATAGTTATATCAGCTGTGTCAGTAAATAATGGTTGCCTAGGATTATTGCTTTTATATTTACTATTTATAGGATAAACAAATGAGAAATAAAACCACATTGAGTAATTTTTCAAAAAGCATAATTTCCCTTAGGTATATTAAATTACACTAAATCGTATCATCAGGTTGTAATAGAATATGTAAAAAGTCTAGTCTCTATTGCAATCCAAATATTTCGCTTATTCCTTTACCTAGAAATGTTTATACCTAGGTTCCAATAATAATTTGGGTGAATAGCAGAACAGTATATGTGCACTAATGACTATATCTTTAAATAGGTATTTATAAAACTAAATTTGGTATAATTTTAACCAACTTTTAAATCAATTTTCATTTTTATCGAGCGAAGTGCGGTAACATTGCATTATATTGGTTATTAATTCAGCAAATATAATACCCTATCACCAAATCTTTTTTCGCAAAGGCTATTGTTTAATAATACATTCCATGAAATTTATACTTTTTATTTTGCTTCATTCTGAAACAAATGCGCTCATCAAATCAGATTCAATTTCAAAAAGAATGCCGAAGGTTTACTATATTTAAAATTCGTTAAAAATTACCTACAGAGGGCACTGCCGTAGGGGCTCCGTCGCTCCGTTTAGGCTTTCACCCTTTCACTCTTCTGATTTGAACTGGTGTTCTTGACTACGCGGGTTCCTGTCGTTTCCGTACATGTCTGTCCACGCGACCGGGATGATTGATATCTGTGAAAGATACATTACTCAACATAGGTGAGAATATCTATTTTAAAGCACTTAATAACATTATATGTAAATAATGTGTATTACTGGCTTCAAAAGATGTGTAGTTCCATTTATGTTGACTTCCACTATAATCAAACTTTTACGTAGATTTTTATATATAATGTCATTATAACATAATAAATTGTATATAATAGTTATAGTATACAGGGTGTTCCTAAATTATACTGAGAAAATGATAGGGGTTGTGGGGCAGCATGCCTAATGTGCGAAACACCCAGTCTGTGTGTCCGGAGCTGTTTCCTGTTCGAGTGGATTCAGTGAACTAAGATGGATGCCTTTTTCAAATGCTTATATGTCCATGGGTATATATGTATTGTATTGCATCAACCGGCTTTATTTATCAATAACTACATATTCAGGCAAACAATCCCTAAACTTGTCTGTGCTATCTGATTAACTCGAGAGTGCCTCGAAGATAGTGAGCCTTGGAAGCCATGTTCCCATAATGCCCTGCGTTATGTATTTTTACATGGAAAATGCATATAAAACATTGCGGTGCAGGTGGAAGCGAAGGCGTAGAATGAGTCCCGTTAGCAGCTCGCTGCCTCCGCGAATCATATCACATACTTCAATTTCAAGGGCGGACCCAGGCTTCAACTTTGAGGCGATCATCTAACATAAGATGAAAAAATAAACTGAAAATATCTTCAAAACCGTACTGGTTTTGATATGAAAAAAATACATTAAAGCTTGTGTGTTTTGTTATTTTATTAATTTTTCGGTGTTCTGAAATCCTTTCCCCGGATTTTCCCTTGATCAGTTTCCTAGGGGGCATTATCGTCTAAATTTATGTACCAGAAGTTTAGCTGCTTATTTTATTTAAACCTTTTAATACTAATTTCCCTGTAGTATGTTTAGCTGAAAGCGCAAGAAGTTTCGTGGTCATTTTGGAATACCATGAAACGTTCGAATTTTCGGGATTTAAAGCGAATATATCGTTCATTTAGAAATAATTTTGCATCAGCAAACGTTTATTAACGAATTTTAGACGAAAAATGAAGGAATACTTGTAATCACTATGTAAGAAATGATGGAATTCCGAAGACTAAGATCATGTTTGAGAAACGTAGAAGCAAATTGTACCTTTATTAGAGAGTAAGAAGTATTTATCATTCATTCACCATACAAATTTAGATTATCCGAAAATAACCATTGAATTTAAACGGGCAAACAGCTATTTAAGAGAGGATTATCTAAGTGTTACAAATTACTAAACGGTTTCCCGGAGAAAAAATTCATGAATACAAAAAATCATCCCGTGTGCATCCCAGGAATGTTGTAGCGTATATGTAATATAAGCAAAACCTCTCGTTACATGTTCCGAAGAAGAAAACCCGGGATAACCTGGACAATAGGTGATTTTTGCAGTTTTTGTCGTTATTTGATATACGAACATTCTGCGTAGCTTGTAAAAAATTTTGTTAAATAAATAGGAAATAATTTTAAAAATTCAAACAATAAGTGAACATTATCATGACGTAGAGCAAGGGTCCTTTTCTGCATGGTGACCCGCATTGGTTGCATTGAATCCTTCAGTGGACCGTATTGGAAATTATCAATGTTTCATCGGACTGGATTAAAATTGAACCGGAAGTTACCCACAGATTCTTAGGCACCAGATGAGTGAAAATATAGCTAAAAAGATTTTTAGTGTTACGGTTTCAATATTAAAAATCGTGATCGAATTCAATCTTAGAAATACCCTTGAGAAATGGCCAAAAATAATATTGAACTTATTTGAATTTAAAAGCATTTACTAAGGAGTCTCAATATAAACGTAAATATTTTAACAGATTTTGCTAGATATAGAATTTGGTAGGTGTATCAAAAGAAAAGTGAAAAAGTTTTGAAGACTATGAAACACTGAGTGGGCCTCATGAAATTGCTTAGTGGGCCTCTGATTGGGCACCTCTGACAGACGATCATGAAATTAATAGGGATAAATATTTTAGTCATGTTTAGTATTAATTACCGAGGTAATACTGTTACGAAATGAGGTGAAATCAAATTGCATGGAAGTTTACAAATATGTATATCGTCCCAAAAATTCTGACACCGGGACAGTACTGAAAAACGTGAAAAATTCTGAAAAAACGGGTGATCTGGACAATTTAGACGCAACCAATTTTCTTTGGGAAATTCGGTCGTATGAATGACGCTAAGTGGACTCAACGTAGTGGATCCCCAATGGCAGATCTTACTCAGAATGAATGAGGATTTTTCAGAGCACTTTTAAAAAGGAAATATTGCTCGAGAGAGGGCTATACTGACTGTAAAATAACTTCGACTACCAGAAATAAAATCTGACGTGGCCACTACATGACTTTCTCCATATATGTAATATTTCTAAAAATTCCAAATAGTTTAGGTAATAAAAAATATTTTAAGAAACTGAGAGAAAATTTTAGACTACAAAGAACAGAAATAAACTTAAACCATAGCCTTTTAATATTGGGTATAGCCAAAAAGCTACAACATTTAAAAAAAGAAAAAGGAGCGTTACTAAGACGTAACTAAGCGTCAATTGTTAACAATAATCGTCGGTAGGTGGCATGGTGGTGGCAGCTAAAAATATAAGATATCGCTTCAAAAATGCATTATATGGGAAAATGTTTCAAACAAAGGTTGTAGCAAGTGAAAATTCCTTCAGCTTTTATTCAAATACATTTTTACATTTATCCGATCTTTACCAAAAACTAATCGGCACTTTTTCCTTTAACAAAAATGTCGGATATAAAATTTCGCGCTGACCTGATTAATAGTGTTTGAGTTAGAGCACCCACAAAAAAGCTTTCGCACAGACATCCTTGAGAAAATGGTCAAGACGTGTTCAGAAGACCTCAGAACGTGTATTTCAGTTGAAATCTCGAAGTCAATTTTTTCATTAATACAATACTTGCCCCTATACTACGTATATGGAGAAAGTAAAAATGGAAAGAGTTAAAACGATTTTTATAGGGACCATGATCCTCAGAAGTACCTTGCCTTGTGTGTAGGACAGGAGTCGGCAACATTTTCCTGTTGGGTGCCACTCAATCAATATTCATAATCTGTGACCACCCGCGCGTGCCACTAAAATCTACTGAAAGGTAGAATAATTATGATAAACGCTTACAAAACTTATTATTATAGTATCCTGAATACAATTCTTTAACATCACAGTACGAAATATATTTAAAATAAAAGTGAAATTCTTTTAAAAATACATAATTTTCGAAAATTTTCTCATTTATCGTGCCATGCTAAATCTCTTGGTTCATGTTAAAACGCTGGGACCACATTGAAAACTGACCCCTGCTCAGACCACGCGACCGCCATTAACTCGGATCAGCCTTTCGAAACTCGAGGATTCGTCCCGAAACCGAGCTCGGGTACATGCCCCCTCGCAGCAGGGGATCTCTTAGCCGACCAAATCATTTGCAATAAAATTTTAACTTTTTTATGTTCGTAAATTAGTGAGAAAGTAATAAAAGAGATCTTATAGTTTTAGCTGCCACCTACCGTCGACTGTTGTTAACAATTGACGCTTAGTTACGTCTTAGTAGCGCTCCTTTTTCTTTTCTTAATTGTTGGAGCTTTGTGGCTATATCCAATATTGAAAAGCTATGGTTTGAGTTTATTTCTGTTCTTTGTCGTCTAAAATTTTCTCTCAGTTTCTTAAAATATTTATTATTATGTAAACTATTTGGAATTTTTAGAAATATTACAGATATGGAGAAAGTCATGTGGTGGCCACATCAGATTTTTACTTTCTCCATATACGTAGTATAGGGGAAAGAATTGTATTCATGAAAAAAAAATTGACTTCGAGATTTCAACGGAAATACACGTTTTGAGGTCCCCTGAAGGCGTTTTGATCATTTTCTTGATGATGTGTGTATGTGATGGCATTTTTGTGGGTGCTCTGACTCAAAAACTATTAATCAGGTCAACGCGAAAGTTTATATTTTACATTTTTGTAAAAGTAAAAACTATGAATCAGGTCAACACGAAATTTTACATTTTACGTTTTTATGAAAGTCCCAAGAACATTAGTTTCTGGTAAAAATCGGCCAACCGAAGGTGAGTGTTTACTATTGTCACTTATCTGTTATTTTGAAATATTTGCTTTAATATTTGATAAAAGATAAAATTAAATAATGCGAATAACAAAAACAGTAAGTTCGATTTCGTTTAATCTTTCGTAAAATACTCCGCTCGTCTCCTTACTGTTTTTAAACTGGTAATACTATGAAAAAGGCGACTTTTATTCCAGAAGTTTTTACTCCCTCCATTTTAATAATGCGTGTAGCTTTTTTTAATTTGAAAATTACTTATAAATCATGATAGAAATTCCGATCTTGAACCTTAGTACACCTAAAATAATGAAAATTCATTTTCCTCCCGCCGATTTCCAAATACACCTCGAATCGGCACACAAATTTGTTTTTATCAGAAATATTTACGTAATTTGAGGTGAAAATCTTTGGTTGTCAAGACAATCGCATTGCTGCTGATTTCGCGAAATTATTACTAGCATAAAATTGGATTAAACGGAAAATAAGAAAAAAAGGCGTGAATTTGTTAGCAATGGAATTTTCTTCAAAGAAATTTAACTTCGTACTAAATTTACAGATGTACAGTATAAGTTGTGTAAGGCATCGTTATAAATAGCTGGTTCTTGCATATATAGGATACTAGCTTGAGTACCTGGCGTTGCTCGGGACCATTTTAAGTCACTGCCAAATATATAAAATACTGGGAACACACGTAAATCATGTATTAAATTTTATCTATCAGAATTGCTTCAGAAGCTTGTTGTTTTGAAATTGAAGAAGTTCGCTCGGACCCTTTCCCCAGTAGAACTATTTTTTCTAAAATCTAATTATTGAATAAACTTAAAAACAATATTCTAATACATTTTATTTTGAATTTTATAAACATGAGATTATTCTGAAATAAATAACAAATTTCTAAAAGATCATCTCTTAAGTAGTATGACAACAAAACGAGATTTTTCTAACAAACAATTTACGATATGACAAAAAATAGGAAATTATTTTGACAATTTTCAATATTAAAATATTATTAGGAAGTTTTTAAGTATAAATAATTTTTAAGTACAAATAATTTTTAAGTATAAATCAATTTCTGTAACTGCATCAATCAATTTTAAATTTTCTTACAATTTGTCATAGAATTCATTTGTTGACAACATTCTAGATTGATTTCCAACTCTTCCGTTATCAGAGTTGCCTTTTGGCCACTTCTGTTTGATACGTCACTGAAGTCAGAAACGCCAAGTATTATAATTAAAATTTCATCGAAGTCGGGCTGACGTAGCTATAAAATACTTTTTCTTCCACTTCTGTTTGAAACTTTACGAAGGTTAGAAACACCGAATAATATAGTTCAAGTTTCATCGAAGTCGGACTGACCTACCTGTAAAATAGTTTTTCTTCCACTTCTGTTCGATATTTCACATCTGTTTCATACTTCTGTGATATTGTCTCAATGATGAATATTATGAGTTCTTTGTACGAAGTGCACGAATGCGATTTCTTGAAAGTAATTCATTGTTAGATGATTGTCAACACGGCTTCAGGAAAGATAGGTCTTGCGATATTCAGCTCGGTCTTTTTGTGAATTTTATCCTGAGAAGCGGAGAAAATAATGGGCACGTGGATGCCATCTTCTTTGATTTTAGTCAAGTCTTTGATAGGGTACCTCACAGGAAGTTAATAAAAAATTTAGAAACCTTAGGCGGTAATTCTAAAATCGTTAGTTGGATTCGTGAATTTTGAAATCATAGGAAACAGAAGGTTGCTATAGATGGGAAATCCTCGAACTTAGTGGAGGTTGTCTCTGGCGTTCCGCAGGGTAGTGTAATTGGTCCGTTATTATTTCTAATTTATATAAACGATATAAGGTCAGTAGTCTGAAGTAAAATTAGGCTTTTCGCGGACGACACCGTCATTTATAGATAAATAAGCAATCCGGAAGACCATCAGTATTTCCAAAATGACCTAGAAGCTGTTTCTGCATGGTGTAAGGAATGGCAGTTGGAGATCAACCAAAAGAAAAGCTACGTCATAAATTTCTGGAGAAACAAGAATATCTCGTTGGATGTTAATTATTTGTTGGACGGAGCAGAGATTCCAGTTTCAGACTCGGTTAAATATCTAGGAGTCACGATCCATCGCAATCTCTCGTGGGACACCCACATTCGTCGATTGATAGGTGCCGCTAACAAAAAGCTGGCCTTAATAGAGAGAATAGTTCGAATCAGCTCAGAAAAAGTGAAAGAATTATGTTGTTTATTCTTTGTTCGACCGCAGGTCGAATATGTGTCAGCTGTGTGGGATCCCTACGAAAAGAGACTCACTAACGAGATAGAAAAGGTTCAGCGCAGAGCAGCTAAATTTTTAAAGAGACATTACGATAGTAAACAAAGCGTAACATCATTAATAGAAAGTCTTAAATGGGCATCTTGAGAGGATCGTAGGCTTCAGGCTAGATTTAAACTGCTGGCAAAATTTATGTCGGAGGGACCAACGAATGAGGTATTAGGTCTTATCAGAGGCCCGACTTATCTCGGAAGGCAGGAAAGTGAGAATAAGATTCGCGAGATCGATTTTATAACGGAGGGATATAGAGAATTGTTTTTCCCTAGGACGTTAAGTGAACATAATAGGAAAAGATAACATAGGAAAACTAGGAACCTTTGGTGCACTGTACCCTTTCCATCCACCAAAAATGTGACTTGCAGGGTATCGTGTAGATGTAGATGAAGTGAAGGCATATAGGGGAGGTCGTTTACGTCCGTCCTCATGTTTACACTCGGGAACCGCTGGACGTATTTTGATGAAATTTGGTATTGGGGAGTTTTAGTAAACTTTGTCGACCGAGTTCAATTTTGGTTAACATCGGACAATAATTACGACCACTTTACATGAAGACTTACATGTAGTTTTACAACGTGCCCGTTTCAACTGGGGAACCGCTTGATACATTTTGATAAAATTTGGTATTTGAGAGTTTTACTAAAATTGGTCGACCGATTCCAATTTTGGTTAAAATCGGAAGATAATAACGACCACTTTACATGAACACCTACATGTAATTTACGTGTTTCAACTTGGGAATCGCAGGACGTATCATATTTAGATGAAATTTGGTATTGGGGAGTTTTACTGCAATTTTTCGATCTCAAAGAACACATTTGAAAACTCTGTAATGTGTCACGAATTGACATGAGGGCCATCGCTAGGAGACATGAACATTTTGCGGGCCGAGAGTTTTCTTAGAGAAGTGTTATTTTGCTATTATTCCACCGGAAAGGGAGTATAGCCTAAAACCTATTTCATTTAACTTGAGCGATCTGCCGTCGGTATTCAAGAGCACGAATTTTCACTTACTTGTAGCTGCTGAGTCCATAAAATCCGTAGCCCCGGAAACTTAGGAACTCTTCGTGGTTCGGTGACGTCACCGCTCAGTCTTCGTTTCCGCCATATTTTCCATTGCTTTAATTTCTTCGTAAACTATATGTATATTCCGCATATCTATCCGACAGCTCCCAGAGCTTCAGCACTGCCGCACACATGCTGCAATAACGAAGGCCAATTTTTGTATGTACCACCGCGGACAATAAATTTGAGACACCTTGAAGTCGCTTTGGTGGCGACTCCGGGAACTTTTTACGTTGAGGTACCGAATTGCAACCCTGAAGGTGAGCTGTGGTTGGAGAGGGGCGGCGGACGGAGGAGGGGGATAAAAGGAGGAAGGAAGCGAGAGGAAGAACGGAAGAGGAGTGAGGGGTTTTCAACGCTGTCCCCTCCCGTTCTGAGTTAAATGCGGGGCGTTCATATGGGAAGTAATGTGATCTGCAGTTTACTTGTTTCCACTTTTATTGTAGATCTTTGCAAAAGACGTAGGAGAGTTACGCGAATCCTTAAACCGGGCAGTAAGCAATGGGTTCAGAAATAATCTCCGTAGCCACCCAATGGGCCGCAGATGTTACATATGTAGACGGTCAGTAGCAATGCTTTGACCGCAAAAATATGGCATAAAAGAACACCATAGAGCGACCAACAAAAAACAATTCCACCTCTCAGAAATCGCGGAGCATGCCTGGGAAGAACCCGGGCACAACATGAATTTCGAAGAAGCGAAAATAATAGCCCCGCTATCTCCCGAGCCTCACCCGAGAGGCAATAGAAATTTTAAAAACACCGAAAAACTTTAACAGGGAAGACGGTTATTCGCCATCTAACAATTGGAAATTCGTATTTCAAATGGGACGACCAACAGCCAATCAGGGAGCGAAGAATTGTCTAACAGCCATTAACTAGAAAAGTTATCGTTAGGGTGCCTATATGTAAGACGGGCAAGTCCTGCATCGAACCTTCGGAACCGAAGAAGCTGGCGAAACTGTAGTCCACAAAAAATAAAAATAAAACGAGGAGGATATCCCGAAAACAAAAAATTCAATACTCAACACACCGCGGAAGCCTTCAGCGCAAAACTACTGATATTATCTGCAACATATATTTTGAATTTTATTATTATTCAAGAGACCTCAAAACGTGGTTATCCGTTGGAATCACTAAATCGAATTTTGCACGAAAACAATAGTTTCTCTATAGGTATTCTTCGTTTACATGGAGCAAGTAAAAATCATACATTTTGCATTGGAAGTTTCCAGTATTCTTGCTCTCTCTTGGATTTTTTTAAAATTATATTAAAATGGAAACAAGTAAAATAAGCAATTAATCATTATAATTTATTTCCTACTTGTAATCATGCATATCTATATCAATAGGCGTAAATTCCAAAATTGTTAGTTGGATCCGCGAATTTTTAAATCATAGGAGGCAGAAGGTTGTTATAGATGTTTGTGTTTGTTTGAATGCCCAGTCAATTCGCCTCTCTTACAGCACAAATGGGTATCTCAGAGGTAGTGCAATGAATAACCGAGGAGGGAGGAGGGAAACCCGGTGCCGGCATTTGCCCGCTCTTACGAAGAACACCAGGGGGGCCAACAGCTTAACGTTCCTTCCGAAGGACGGAACAGGTGAATTTGCGCGGTCTTCTCAAACTACGCAAACAGGGGGCCGGGTGACTTTGAGAAAAATCCTACTCGCGCAGGATTCGTACCCGATGACTTTTTCAAGCATCGGGAGAGTAGCAGCCAGCGTCCTAACCACTACACCACCGGCACCCCTACAAAGGGAGAAGTGGGGAATGAAAATAAATATATGTAGGAGAAAGGAAAGGAAAAGGCATGCAAGAAAAATAACGCGGGAGAAATTAAGAGCCTATCGCTCCCTAAAGGCAAGCCCTACCTTATGTCCCGCCAACACAAAAAAACAAACGTGAACGAAAACATTCCTGCTGAGCGAGAGAAGACTAACTAAAGCCAATCTGGTGAGGGGATTCCAGCTACCCAGCGGGAGCCGCACACTGGGGTCTGATAATGTGCTTTTGCGACGAGCGAACGCGAACAGCTACCTGCTCATCGGCCGTTCGCCCTTTTTCCAGAATTGTGAGCCTTATTTAGCGGACTTTACCCATTCCTCTCACAATCAGTAGGGAATATCCCGACTGAGCATACTTGGATGAAAAGATAAACGAAATATTTACGTCAAATGCATTTCTAAAACTCGCCGCGGTTAGAACATCTGCATAATGCATTGTTAAGAACTGTTTTTGAATGCTGTCGTCGCTCTAAATTTCAGGAATTACGTGTTAGTATGATCCATGGCGATAACCACTTTGGGATGAAAGAACATCAAAATTAACTGGACACGTATTTTTTTCTTATACTCCTAATGGCCTCTCCTTCAAAAGTTATTAACATTTAAAGGTTACGAAAAACCTGCCGACTATTAAATTTCCCGAAAATTGCCGATCTTCACCAGAAGTTGGAGTCCCAGAGTGGTTTAAAGCAAGATTCATTTCTTATTCAACCTGAGTTCGCGGGTTTAATCCCCATGCGCGTCATATTTTTTGTTATCGCCTACGGCCATTTTTTAACTTAATTTTTTCATTTATATGTTATTATGTATCTCCTTCGGTAGATTTTATCACTACTTTTGTTCTATTTATGCGTGCTTACTATCTTGCGACACATATTGAAAAGCAATTTTTAATATAATAATATAATTAGCGCATGCAAAAACCATTGGGTGATAATTGAATTTCTTCCATTTCGATTGCAAATTAAATGATCATCGTCTTTGACGAATTCCATTTCCTCAATCATTGAGAAAATTCTTCTGAAATGTAAATGTGTCAAACAAAGGTTGTAGAAAATTACATTTCCTACAATTTTTATTCCAATACATTTTTACATTTATCAAATATTAAAGCAAATATTTCAAAATATCGAATAAGTGAGAAGAGTAAACACCAACTTCCGGTTGACCGATTTTTTCCAAAAACTAATCAGTTCTTTTTCCTCTAAAAAGAATGTTAAATATAAAATTTCGTGTTGATCTGATTAAAAAACTATTAACTATTAACTAACTATTGAGTTAGAGCACCCACAATAACCCAGTCACACACACCCACAGAAATCATCGCGAAAATAGTCAAAACGTGTTTAGGGGACCTTAAAACGTCTATTTCCGTTGAAATCTCGAATTCCATTTTTTCATGAAAACAATACTTTCTCTATACTACGTATATGGAGAAAGTAAAAATGGCCATAGGCGACAACAACAAATATGCCGCGCATGGGGATTGAGCCCGCGAACTCAGGTTGAATAAAAAATGCCTCTTAACTTGAACTGATCGGCCGCTCCGATTTCTTACGAATGTCGGCAATTCAAAAGGTTTTTATTTCCGATAAGCCATATACATTTCATTCGTTTACATCAAGTTTTACATTTCATTTCCTTTTCTTTATACATGGCTTGATCAGAAAGACCCTAGTATAGGCAGAAAGCCTCTTCAGGGTTGAGGCAGGTGCAAAGAGATTGATTATTAGTGTAACCATTGGTAGTTCCTTTAGGCCTCGCGCTGACATGCAATTTTTAGTCGGCCGACTGTTTGGTTGCATGAGTGAGAACCATTGGCTCTAAGGAGACCGCGCTCACACGCAACTGTTTAGTCGGCCGACTAAATAGTTTGTGATTTGCTACAAACTCCATGCAACCAAACAGTTGCGCAACTCGGATGCTACAGTTCTGAACTAGTCCGCGCTCACTTGCCAACCAAACAATCGGCCGATCGCTCTTCTGCTCACCCCTCAGTTCTGTGTCTGCTTGTGATGTGCACGAGGGATGAAATAATGCCGACAATTTTTAATAATTAGTATTTCAACAACTGCATAAATCTGGACTTTTCAAAAACAAAATACATATTTGTATAAAAAGTTCGCATATCATGATTCAGTCACATTAACCATAACATTAAACCTCATTCTAAAATACTTAAAACACTGTATGGATGTTTATACAAAATATGGACACATAAAGACTATTAAATTCTGCCCTGACAGCGTTATTTATTCTTCGATAAACTCTGTTCGATGAATTCACTTGTGGCAATAGAACTGAATGTAATTCCATCAACACATGCAAGTTTCGAAATTTCTTCTTCAATAGATTTCTTATGAATATATCCTTCCGAATTTTTTTTGGTTGATTTTCAGCTATCTTCATTTCAGAAATATTTATATTATGAATTGTTTTTAAATGAACAGATAATCCACTAGTCGACCCTCCACAGCAATTTATACCTTTTGCAAACGTAGAACATTCAGCTGTGTCATTGTATTTCTTATTAAATAATTCCGCACAACTGATTTTTTTACATTCTTTAACAAGGTAGTTGCGTTGGTTTCCAGTAGACCGTACTGTTAACCAGACTTTAGCTATTTATTCTTCGATTGGTTACTACGCAGTTGTTTATGTAATTGTTAGTTGTTACAGCGAAAATACAGAGTGATAAGGAACACAGGATAAATCCATCAAATATGTGTGACGCTGCTTATGGTATAACTGCATCCTTGATCATTCACTATTTCATTTAAAACGCATTTCAGGACGACGAGACCATTTCCAACCATTTTTTCTCATCGATCTAGGTAATATTATAAAACTCTCATACCAATCCGTCGGAGTCACTTTTTGGAAGAATCCTCCACTTTATTTCTATTCACACAAGCAACAAATGCATTTTTGGTAGCTTGGAACTGCTCCCACAATGTAAATTAATTTCAATACCGAAAACGCGGTATTATAAATTACGATGTCGGTATTATGTATCTAATTCAATACCGGTATTAATTCCGGTTTTCCAATACCGGGATTCATCCCTAGTGTGCACGCTAGGTCTACTAGGTGAGTCAAACAAAACAACATTCTCATATTTATTCTTATATTTATATAAAAAAATACATTCGTTTCAATACATATAAATATATTCGTTTAGGTAATATGGATACCGATGATGATTGGACCGAAAGGTTCATTCAAACAATTGAATCGAGACCAGCTCTTTACAACAAATCCATGAAAGAACATTCTGATAGGAATAGAATAGGAAAAGAAAGTCGGCCGACTGTTTAATTGCATATGCGCGCACATCTCTTTCGGCAGACTCTTTGGTTGCCTAGTGAGCGCGGAATGACCGATCAAATAGTCGACCGACTAAAAATTGCATGTGAGCGCTAGGCCTACTATCCTTGTCAGAACGGGAGGGGACAGCGTTGAAGACCCCTCCCTCTTCTTCTGTTCTTCCTCTCGCTTCCTCCCTCCCTTGATCACCTTCTTCCGTCCCCCACCCCTCCCCGCCACAGCTAACCTTCAGGGTTGCAATTCGGTACCTCAGCGTAAAAAGTTCACGGAGTCGCCACCAGAGCGACTTCAAGGTGTCTCAAATTTATTGTCCGCGGTGGTACATGTGACATTGAAACAATTGATTTTCATTATTTTATGCTATTACGACATTTAATGACAAGTGAATAACCAAAATGAAGAAGATTATGGCATGCGTCTAGTTCTAATCCCGTAATTTATAACCGCTCAATTTCAATATTGGGAAATAAAGTGTATAGAATTGGAGCCAGGAACGGGTTAGTCGCCCCGAGGTTTCCAGATTTCCTATTTCTATCGTCCAAGATCTCCAGGCAATCGTGGCTACTGGTTTTCTATCTGGGTTCGTCTTTAAACGCCAATATGTCATCTTTTAAATTTCCCTCCCTCGCCGTTTTCCGCTAAAATTTCTCACTTTTGTGTGAATATCAAGTAATTTTTTCTCTCCCTCTGTACTCCTTCCATCACTCTCCGCAGAGTTCCTCATGTTCTTCCTCCCTTCCTCCTTCCCTCTCTGGCAAACCCTCCTTAGCAACTCCTCCCTAGCAACTCCTCCCTAGCAACTCCTCCCTAGCAACCCATCCCTAGCAACCCCTCCCTAGCAACCCATCCCTAGCAACCCCTCCCTAGCAACCCTTCCCTAGCAACCCTCTCTTCCCTAGCAACCCTCTCTTCCCTAGCAACCCTCTCTTCCCTAGCAGCCCTCTCTTCCTCTCTCCTCCACTTCCTTCCTCCTCCTTGCTCATGCAGGTCGAACTGGCATGAAACTTGAAATACGAAAACGTTGACACGAGCCAATTGCCAGAGATTTTGTAAAAATTCACGGAAAATTATAGATATTCTGCTATAACTAATGGAATTTATTATCTAATACATATGGGATCCACGTGTCTTAAGTGCTGTTGCCCTGGAGATCGCGTTGGTTTATTTACGAGTTTAGATCTTTGTATATGGTGATTTTTTTAAGCGCTTGCAACTTCTATTTTAAAAGATAACAAGTTTAAATTTCAATTAAATCAGGAATTCTCAAACTTTTTTAGCCACGAAACCCCTATATTTAAATTAATTTTCCCTGGAACCCTAACCAAAATAGCCTATTCATCTCATACCCTCACGGAACCCCATCAATTTTTCGCGAAACCATAGGGTACCGCGGAACAATGTTTGAAAAACCCTGAATTAAAGTATCATCGGTTAAACTAACCAACAGAGAAATCTAAACTGATATTATTGAAGAAGTTTAGTCAAGGAAAAAGAGAGTGAGAGAGAGATAGGGAGGGAAAAATTGAGAGAAGGGAAGAGTGAGGAATAGAGATAGGGATTTTTTATATCTTCATATAAATAAAAGTAAATGTGTGTTTGTTTGTGAGTTTGTGTGTTAACGCTGTAACTCCAAAACCAAAAGACCTAGAAAGCTGTAACTTGGATTGCGCACTCAGGAAAACCTGAGGATGTGCACCTCGGGCGTATCTTTTTTTTACTTTTTCATTTAAGGGGTTGTTTTTACCCCATCTTTCCCCCATAAGAAAAGCATAGGAAAGTAAGTTCAATCGGTGCAGGGCTTTATGAAATTGCATTTTTAAATTATTTAAAATTGAGATGCGAACTCGAGACTTGAACAGTTCTATGTAAAAAGAATAAGTTTTCTTATTTTTGAAAGCAGAATTCGAATACGTATTGAATTAGCGTAATTATTAACTTTTATCCTGGAAAAAAGGGAATATTTTACGGTTTTCAACAATGGAAAATGTAAATTGCCATTTGCGAGCTTAACGATTTTCAATGGGAACAGGTACAGGAAATGTTACGATCGCGCATAATTTATGCTATTAAGGGGAATAAATGACGTCATAATGAATTATTTGTGTTTTATAACAATTGACATTCGAATGAGTGATTCTCCGACTGTAATTTCCTAGCAAAAGAAAAAAACATTAAGTTTGTAATATTAATAGAATGTTTGCATTGTTGTTACACTGTTTATAGAAACACGATATTATCGTAATTTAAAATGACGCTCATATACTTTCCTTTAAGCACAGCTTCAAAAGAGTTTTCGTGTTTCACTGTTTTATTTATTCGTGTTTAGTTTCAAGGATTAAAATCGAATATATATATAGTTGTTTGTTTTTAACGGTTTGGTTGGTTGGTTCGTATTCACATAAATAAGAGTGTTTCTTTGACATAACAACAGGAAATACTTACACAGGTAAAGTTGCACATCTTGGTTTGATTTTATTTTGCACGAGAAACGTAGTATATCCTGAAGCTCTATACTAATAAACATTACAGATGTTTAAAAAAATAATTGTCTTAAGCACAATAAAATAAATAAATATTCATGTTATTTTAATTAGGTCATTTTTACACTGCTCTGGGTCCCGGGCAACGCCGGGTAACCTATCGCTAGTATTATAGATTTTTGCGTGAAGCTGAGTGCGTGCGTGCCTACGCGCTTATGAAGCCTCCGTATAATTTTTTATGGGAGTTACGTTTACGAGAAGCAGTGCAACATAATTTTCAATCGCATTTTAAAATTACTTAGAATTGCACGAATGTAAGACAACGCTTAAAAAAATGAAAATTCATTTTTTCTTCCAATACTACTACTTGGTAAATTACAACTACAAATTATTGAAAGGGTAGCTGCAACGAACATATTAATACAATATATGTATGTCGTCTATAATTTGAATTTGTCAGTCAGTCCATAGATTGCGTAAAGAGCAATTATTCGGCGAGCTCAAACTGGGCAATAATACCTGAAGTAGTCATGGCAGCAATAATTTTTACTTTCTCCATATGGGAAAGTATTGTTTTCATGAAAAAAATTGATTTCGAGATTTCAACGGAAATACACGTTTTGAGGTCCCCTGAACACGTCTTGACCATTTTCTCGATGATGTCTGTGCGTGAAAGCTTTTTTATAGGTGCTATAACTCAAACACTATTAATCAGGTCAGCGCGAAATTTTATATCTGACATTTTTGTTAAAGGAAAAAGTGCCGATTAGTTTTTGGTAAAGATCGGATAACCGAAAGTGGGTGTTTACTCTTGTCACTTATCCGTTATTTTGAAATATTTGCTTTAATATTTGATAAATGCAAAAATGTATTTGAATAAAAGCTGAAGGAAATTTCACTTTTTACAACCTTTGTTTGAAACATTTTCCCATATAATGCATTTTTGAAGAGATATCTTATATTTTTAGCTGCCATCACCACGCCACCTACCGACGACTATTGTTAACAATTGACGCTTAGTTACGTCTTAGTAACGCTCCTTTTTCTTTTCTTAATTGTTGGAGCTTTGTGGCTATATCTAACATCAGAAGGCTATGGTTTGAGTTTATTTCTGTTCTTTGTAAAGTCTAAAATTTTCTCGCAGTTACTTAAAATATTTATTATTATGTAGCCTATTTGGAATTTTTAGAAACATCACAGATATGGAGAAAGTCATGTGGTGGCCACATCAGATTTTTACTTTCTCCGTACGCTAAAATTGATCAACCAAAAGTGGTGTAATTTTTCCGTTTTTGCCAAATATCTCCTTTAGAGCTTAATTAATGTAAACATTTGTCATTTTCAAAGTTGTACACAATATAATTTAATACATTCCCGTCATTTTTGATGGACAATTTCACTAGTTAGAAATAAAGTCAGAAAGTACAATAGCATTTTAAAAATCCCAAATAAGGTTAAGCTAAAATTCAGTTGATGATTTTTAATCAAATCTTGCCATCGAACTCGGGTCTTTCACTTGACTGGCGGATATTCTACCATTGGACTGTCGTAGCAGATAATTTCTCCTGTTTCAGAATGCGGATGGTTTTCTTAGACTCAGGTTCGATCCCCGGTCATGGCAGATTATTCCCAACATTCCACCTTATGCGTAGTGATCTTACGATCAATTCTTTCTTTCAACTTATAACTAAGGAAAGTTCACCATTTGAGATTATTCGATATATCTCTTGGAGGACAACCGTTGTGGCTGGTTGATATTAGCTTGGCTACCCTGACCACAAATAAAAAAAACATCTTCCTTTAGAAACAGGAGAATTAATCTGCCATGATAGTTCATTGGTAGAAAATCCAAACAACAAGTGGATTCTCGGTCATGGCAGAAATTTTTTTCCGTTTTCAAATTATTCCCAATGGTGTTTCATGGCTGGCCATAGTGTTGTATATTTTAACAATAGAGATATAGTTGAATTTATAGTTGAACCTCTATTACTCGCAATTTCTTTAATTTAAGGTAAATGTATTTATCCCGACTGCAAAATGAAGTGAAAATAGTATATTTCCGCTTAAATTACAAATTCCAAAAGCTTTATTTATTTATATTATATAGGTTGCATTAGACTCAATATTCAAACATACGTTTGTCTGAGTCAGGTTTCATAAGTTTGTGTAACACACGTGAGCCAATTGGGCTTTAACATGGATTTAACTTTTTTTTACTGTCATGATTTTTTTATCGCGTGATATTTTTCTAGGTAAAGGAAAACGCCCAAAAATCTTTGTTTTGTTACATTTTGTGACTAAAACTCAACTTACATTAAGGCATTTCTATATTTGAAATATTTTTATTTACTTTAATCACAATATTCATATTAAATATAGAAGAATGTTTTGATCGGATTGCCAGTATTCTTCGCACCATAAAAAATATGCCGAAGAATTTTGTTTTTACTTAAGTTCTAATTAGTTTTTTAAAAAGTTCTATGTCTTTTATTACTATTTTTATGTCGATGTTCGAATATATATGCAGCTGCACCTACATACTGTTAGAAAACTGATTTTATTTCTCAACCTTTTTATATGTAACGTATAAACTGAATGTAGAGTCCTGTGGTATTCAAGAAATCAAGAAATAAAACAACGCAGTGCGGGTGTAAGAACATCGGCTCCCGACAAGCATTATAGGACGTCTTTCAAACCGGATCGAACATCTGAGTAAGTCAACTTGATTTTCACATTCTTTTGAGGATATTAGCAGAGCCTTAGAATATTCGACGGCTATGGTAGAGTTTATTAAGTGGCACTAAAAAAAGGTTTTGTGGAATATCAATTTGGCTTCCGTTGTAATTATGAAACATTTCTTATTAATAACGACAAAAGTGATATTTAAGTATGATCTAAATATTTTTGGAATGGTAGCTGGTGGCACGGCTCGCCTTTTGCCAGCGGCGCATAAGGCAAATGCTACCTTCGCCTCCATCCTAGTCAAGTCCCTGGGTATTAGGTTTAGTTTCTTGTAGCGAACAACGGATATATGTTTCTGAAAATCTGCTTGGTTATTTTATCAACATAATGTTTATTTATGAAAAAGCGAGTTACATAAAATTTCACTTATTTCTCAGATGTTCGACTAATGCTCGGTGAAATTATTAGCCATAAGTTTTTATCTTCTGACGCCAAAGCGAGAGTTTTAAATTAATTGTCGACCACTTGCATTAAATTGACGCCCGCTTCACTTCTGCCGATGCGACCGATCGAAGAAGCACTTCGATTGCTACGTTATCCGTCGTTCCGCCCTCGGTCAGAAAATTTACCCGTCGTGATTGATTGCCCGTCATCTCGATATCCGTCCACCTGTCAAGATTTGCTAATGTGCTTTGAGGTCAGTCCAACTCTATCGACGCATTACGCGTGACACGTAAGGTGTCCCTTTGGCGCCCACATTCGAAACCTGCGAAGGTCGATATAGGAGCGACTTTCGCGTTGAGTTGCTGCCACCAAGCGGATGCGGGTGGAAACAAGCTCGGCTCGAAGGAGATTCCCGTGCGAAGTTGTTCCAGTCCTATGCCTCGCCTCGTGCAAGGCGCATCGTCTCTCAACGCAGAAGCTCCGCAACAGGCAGTAATAGCCGCGTGAGCCGTTTCCGGCGTGACGGAACTTGTTAGATCAGCACTCCGTGATTACGATTTGCGCTGCCCTCGCGTGACCGCGATGGAATAGACAGTCATACAGAAAGATAAAAAGAGAGAGGAAATTTAGTCCGGGGGCTAGTTTTTTTTTCAACAACAACATTTCGCGGCCGCGGTAATTATTATTTCGGATCGTCCTAAAAAAATATCTTTCCGCGCGTCTCGGCAGCAACCATGAGGTCTTCGCGCCTGCCGGTGTTCATCTCCACGTTACTGGTGCTGCAGTTGGCGTTGATAACAGGTAAAGTCTTCATTTTAAAGTGATTCTTCCTTTCGCGGGTGTCTAATAAGCTGAAAACGCTTTTTGCTCGTTTGTGCTTCTCGATTTTTTTGTTGACCGCTCTGTTTGCGCGGGATTGTCGTAGAAATGTCGAAGTTATTTATCGGGAGATGATTCGTCAAAGAAAAGAAAAATTGCGGAGAAAAATTACGGTTTAGCTGTTGCGTTTCGGGCGGCATTGGCTACGCAAAAAAATAGCGCTCCGACGCGCATTATAAAGATGTTCCAAATTGGAAGAGAATGATTATTTCGATTAATGCGCGGGTGACCTCTGGAACAGTTTTGTGCGATGCGAGTCGGTTGAAATATAAGCCGAGGCCTCTTAACGAATCGGTGGGATCGTTTCGCTGCGATGTTAAATGTTCATTTAGTTTTGCGTTTGGGAGATTATCCTTGGTGTAAACCTTGGTGCAATTCTCTTTCATCTTCGTAATAGCCAATATTTGCAAATTAAGAAGAATACACCGCATAAATTTATGAAATCGAAAAACGAGAAAATGACGCACAATTAGGTGTGATTATTGTTCCGATCGAATTCCAGCATCTTCGCGTGCGTCATCAATTCGCTGCAACGAAATTTCGTTATGATGCCTCAATCATAATTTGTCTGTCGCGAACCGAGAGATTAGATTAGCGGACAATTTGAGGTGATCATGGTGGGTTTCTAAATGTAGATTCACGATGGCTGCGAAAGCGTAAATTCAGCGAATATTCCTACAAACGGCGCAGGAATAAAAAGACCTAGTTGATGAACTAAACGCAGAAAATTTTACAGATCCGGGAAAGTGATCCAATAAGTTTTTGTTCGCAATAATCGATCGTTAAGCAGTAATAATGAAATCGATTTCTTAGCAAAAAATGTTTCATCTCTCTGTTCTCTTTTGAAATGCATTACTCTTGCAAAAAATGGAACCATGAAGCCCGTAAGCTTCGCTTCACCTGATGCGTCTTCGAAAGAAGGGATCACCCTTAGCATCTTTTGTTTCTAGATTTTATACGGCAGCCGAGCAGGAAAGGGGGAGGCCTGTTGTGGTTCCCATCTCTAGAGTGAGCTAGATAAACGCTTTACAACAATGGTTGTTAGCGAACAATAACCTCGTTCATACCGCTACTTTTGAGGTCTACATCCTCGCAGCGTTACCACGTCTGAGGCGTGTAGACGCAGTCTTAAGGGACCTATTCAACGCATTGTTGATCGTTTGTATACTCCTCGAAGGAGATGATTTTTCAAAATCAAGTGCTTCGCTTAATGTTGCACGACTCGATCGCCTTACTCCACGTTATCTTTTACTCTGGAATCAATTATTATTACAAAAATGTCTTGAGGCACGAGAGTCATTTTTATTTTTTTCGTTTTTACCACGCCAGTGGATAGAACATATATACACATATTAGTTTTGTTATATATAAGATCGGCCTTTTAAATTTTTAAAGAATTTTCGGCGATTAAAGGAATTTTAAATCGATGGAACTCGCTTCTAAACAACCCTTTTGAAATACCCTAAAGTTTCACGATAATATTTAGGTTTAACAGTCTGTATGGATATGCTGATGGCGATGTTAAAAAACGAAAATGCGCATCGAAAATATGCCAACTGGCTTACAATTAGATATTACTTCTCTGCGCGGCTACGGTTGAAAATAATCGCAAAGGTATCCTTTAATGTCCTTGTACATCCGTTTAAATTTTGTTCCTTACATGATTCAATTGCACATAAACTGGCGGTCTTAGCTTGAAAAATATCGAGGCAGCAAAATTGTATCCGAATCAAATTTTAAGAAAGGGCTAATTTTGATGGTAATATACATTTAGTCAGAGAGTTTAAAGCGCGATTTAAGCATTTCCAAAATAACGGAAGAATCTCTTAATGGAAACAATCCCCGTCAAGAAATTTCTGCTATTTTCAGCAATCGAAGCTGAATGTTTCGAGAGAGAGATCTATTATATAACGCCTGGAAGTACTCAAAGTCACTTAAAATGGTTCTCACATCCAAAATAGGATAAAATCTAGCGTTGTATGCAATGCATTTGAAACACTTTTCTATGCTCAAAACGACATTTTCCGCTAATCCAGCGAGCAATTAAATACGCGCAATGATTTAAAAATTTCTACATCCGATGATCGCGTAGTTTCACTATCGGCAGCGCTTACGGAGATGTCAATCTTAGGAGAGCTAGGCGTATGTAAATCGTTCTTTCGCGTAAAATTCGCAGGAGATGGATATTTGAAGTGATAGAATATCCCTCTCGACTATATATGAGAGCCGCTGTTATGAGTTCTATAATATGCGCTAATTATTGCGTGCAAGAGTATAGATATTACTAACCAAGAAATGGCTTTGCTTTGTGGAGCGACATTATGATAATTACGTCAAAATCACCGTATACATTTCCACTTCAGTTTAAATAAATTGAAGTGGAAATTTAGGCAGTGAGTTTGATTTTATTTCTAAGCGTATAGGGTGAGGTTTTCGTAATTGAAGTCGTACGATAATGAGAGCGAAGCGTCCGCAAAATTTTGCCAGAAAGCGATCTGATATTCGGTATGCGTCTTGACCAAAAGTCCGAAATTAAACACGCGCGTTGGCCGTTACTATTTTTTGCCATTCGGCATTCGAAATCAAAAGTACACTTGGTAATGTTCGATCAATTTTATTCTCGATTCATAGCTTTTTCGCGAAACTCGATGCGTTCTCCGCAAATATAGTTTCTTTCTCGGATCAATGGCGATCGCGGATTTCGCTTTGCGATCGAGAAATTTCTGGAAAGCGACGCTCGCAGCGGTGAGGGCGCCTCTTTCCTCCCGGACTCGCCGCGTTTGAGATCCTTCGGTGCAAATGTACTCACTCAACAACGTCGCAGTGTTGTTTTCTTGCAACCGAAGGGGGTTTATATTTCAGCGCGTCATGATTCGCAGAACTCGTGCGTCTGCGAAAACAGAGCAACCGCTCGTCAGATCCAGATAGTTTTGTACGCGAAGGGCGTTTAGGTAACAAACTAGATGAATTAGCCCGTTCGAAACAGGCTTTGTAATCAAACAATATAAAAAACAAATTAGACCATGTTATTATAAAATTCTAGTATAGCAATCCTACCAAATTTGGTTGAACTGTCTGAAGAAACGGCTGAGATATTGAGCGTTACGGACAGAATGACCAAGTGATCAAGAGAATAAGGGTTTTATAATTAACCGATGTGTATGAGCAGGGGCATCGAGGGCTAACGTGGGCCCCGGTGCAAAGCGTATGACGGGCCTCTCTTGTGATTGTATACATATGTGTTTGTCTGTGCGTTTGTTCACATGTAGATATGAGGGTAAAAAGCAACAAGTCATTTCTGAAAAAAATGACTATATTTATTGAAAAAATAACGTGTTAATTTTAAATAGCCAAAACAATTTAATGAATATAACATAAAAATGAAACGTAAATATAACGAGTACACGAGTAAATACGGTATTTAACTTATGAGTACTAATCAATAAAAATAAAAATAACTAGGGATATAAATAAATAGCTAGCGATTACTTACCTTTATTGTTAATCCCAATTAAACGTTTTGAAAATATAAGTTCATATGATTTATGCTGGTTGCACTAAAATATTGAATACATGCGTAGTACAGATTTATAGCGTATAAATGACCGTGATAAATGGACGTTAACACCAGGAATACTAGGAAACCACTGAGGTATCTATTTACGGCCACTCTAAATTTTGTTAACGTCTTTCCCCGCACATCCACTTTGTCAACAATACAAGTATACAACATACAGACTCGGCCGGGCCCCTTGAAGAATTGCGGGCCCGGGTACTGCAAACCCCCTCCCCTCCTCTCGTCGATCCTGTGTATGAGGTATGTGGCTTTCATTGCTCCGATGAGCTTAATCCGTTTAAATAGTCACGAAACTGAAAATTTTAACTAATTAAAAATACGATGCGCGTTCGTCATTCGATATTATTCCATTTGTCGACGCGATGGAATTGTCTATGCAAATTAAATATGAATGGCGACGAGCAGGAGTTGTAAACCGACGATTTTAACCTCGAAGGGAGACAAAAAAAAATAATCGAAATAAATTTAACTTTTAAGAGACGTGCAAGAATGTTTTCATCGAATTGTCGAAAAGTCGAACTGTAGACGTTCGAGTAAACGGGTGATGTGCTTTCTATCAGAGGAGGCCAAACCGCGGCTCGAGAGACTCGTGCGGCTCTTTTCCATTCAATTGCGGTCCTTCTACTCCCCCATAAAAGGGATTTCGGCGAATGTTAGGGAGGCGGAAATGCTACTCACTACCGAACAGGTCGACGCGGGCTTAAGCCGAGCGAACACGCATTCTCTCTGGGTTTATTTGAAAACTGTGTGTGTTTACAGCACATAAATTTATTTGTAAAGGTTGTGTGGCTCTCGAACGTATTAAGGTATCGTTTGCGTTTCCGAGGTTGGATAGGTTTACCCATACATGTACTGGATATGCATATAAAACATAAGCGAGGATAAAATAAAATAATACATAAATTTAAATAAATTAGTAATTAAACAACGAAAGTTTCAGAGGCGGAAGATAAGTAATAGTGGATAAGTAATCAAAAGCTTTTTCTCAACGTACGAAATTTTTATTTCTCTATAGAGGAGGAAATGCTCCAAAAAAAGTCGATTAAGAATTTTTGTGTTAATTTACTGTTTCTTAAGATGTAATCGTGAAAACTTCCAGTTGAAGTGACTGTTATTAAAGATTGAATTTTGACGAATAGTTTCGCCGTTTTCTCAGTTTTCAAGAAAGTTTCGAAATTTCTACATTTTACCACTTTTATTGCTCAGGTTTCCCGCCAATCCCCGAACGTGTTCCATTCTTCATTGTTCCGATTTTATCGCTCGCCAATAATATGTATCAAGACTTCTCGCCGCGGACGAAGATAGTCATTTTCTTTTTTCATCCCCTTCGGAAGTAACTCGCGAAACTTTCTCGGCTGCATGAAATAATTTCGGCCACTTCGTCGCATTCCACACTGGCGCGTTCTGTTCCAGATGCGGAGTTGGGAATCTTTTTTTTTTTTAAGTTCGTGTATCCGTCCTTCTCGCGAGAGGGAGAGAAAAAAAATATCCTCTTCGCCTTAGTGAGGTACCCTTTCATTTCTTCGATAGCTCCTCTGGGAGTAACAGCGTTCCCTTAATTGGGTCAAATGCAACTCCGATTCCATCTTCCTCTCTCCGTTATCTTCCCATCCAAAACTCATCCTTCAACCGGCGATAATCCGGAGCATCCTCTCCAAGCCTCGGATTCGCGGTTCGTCCCTTTCATTTCGGAGATTTCTTTGCCAGGATAAAAACTAACGCGAGGGACAAAAGGAAGGTTACGTCCGTACGCGGATTAAAAAAACGAAAGGTGTACGTTCTTTTGTCCCAACACGCAGTCGATATCGCATTCGTGTTCTCTGGGAAGTGAAGATGGTGGCGCTGATGATGGTTATGGCGTTGGTGGTGGCGTGGGCTGTGCACCTTTGAAATTCGACTCGAATGCTTTGTTGGTTGCATAGAGAGACGGGGATGCATTCGATCTGTCCTGAAGGTTTGTGGTAGGCGTAGTGAGCCCTCTTGCTCAGCTGCATCGAGAGATAGGGAGAGGAGAGAGAAAGAGGAAGGGAGAGGAGAGAGAAAGAGGAAGGGAGAGGAGAGAGAAAGAGGAAGGGAGGAAGAGCTAGTGGGTCATACTGATCCTAACGGACAATTGTTGTTGCTAGGATACTTGGCGCGTTGCCTCTCCGCGCGCCTGGGTGGCTTCGTTCGCCCACGGACGACGAAAAACTTTCCGCATTGATGGTCACGTGACTGAGCTTGCGGCTTTCCCGTGTGAATAGGATTCGGAGACGTGTTTTCGAAAAAAAAATAAATCGGTTGCCCATATCTACGGATAAGTTTGTTGCATCAACGGGGGGAATTTTTTAGTTATCGGAAGCGAAATTAATTGGTTTCATAAAAATTATTTTCCGGTGTTCTAACTAAAGTTATCGTCGAGTGACGGACATTGCCTAAATTTAAAGCACCCGTTTTATTTGATGCGTCGGTGTTATTAGTTTAATTAATGTAGGTAGCTCGATATGTTAAAAATTTCTATATACTTGTATGTTTTTTAGTTTTTATGATGTTATTGTTGTTTCATACGAGACACGCTAAAACTGCATGCTTTAAGTTTATATTTTTGTGAATCTCTGCGTTAAAATTTTTTTTACTAGCACGTAAAGTATGACGAACTAATATTCATTCAATCATTTGATGAATAAAACTGATATTGCTTTGTGTACGGAAACAGTCAATCATCATGAATAGCTGCTTCTTACATATATAAGATATATATAGGATATATCATACTAAACTTAAGGCACTTCTATAAAAGCTACGGAGCTGAAATTTTGAAGGAAGATAGGTCATTGAGTACAACCTCTGGAAAAAATCCGAAATTCCAGAAAATGTTTTTGACGCCAAAGCTCAATTTTAAACGCCCATAACAAAAGCATTGAAAACTGTGCAGGGCCATATAAAATTGCCTTTTTAAATTATTTAATATTAAGATAGAAAGTCAAGACATGCACTGTACTGTGGAAGAAAGAATTAAATTTATTTTTCTCGAAGACAGAATTCAAATCCATGCCGAATTTGCGTCAAAACTTGATTTTAATCATAAAATTATGAAATTTTTTCGGTCTTCAACAATGAAAAATATTAACTACCATAGGAACGACTCCAAGGTCTTTCAATGGGAATTGGTTTTCCATACTTCAAGAGCATTAATTTTAATGCTTAGACTGCATTATAATCCATTTGATTTGAGCCAACGACTTATACATATGATGGCGATAATTTACATTTTTTTTATCCGGATACGTACTAAAAGGCATGGATGATGACACCATAATCATAAGACACAAAATAGCCTAACTTTTACATAAGTTTTAATGCATCATATCGGCTTTGTCTTAATGATGATTATAGTAATTGCTTAAAAAGGGCGATTTGAACAATGAATCTTGGAATTCAAAAACTTGGACGCCAGCCGATTGCCAGAGAGTTCAGAAATTCCGGATAGATGCCTTAGTTTCTGGAAAAATGAAAACTATTATATTATTTAAATGGGCTCTGTGTAGTTCAAATGATGTTGCGTTTGTTTATTTACGAGTGCAGATCTTGGTTTATGATGATTTTTTAAGCGCTTGCAGTATGCTAGCACCAACAACTTGTATTTATAATTCCATTTGTTCCATCTTGTTAGATGGTTTACGCTTGCGTAGATCAGTATTTGAATATTATTGAAGTTCGCAAGTTAATTTATTACGTAATAACTGCGCTGGAAACTGTTGCGTTACACAGTCAACAGCAGTTAAAAATAATTCGAGATAAATTGACGTATTGCTTATTAAATACAAATTATTCATTCTTTCATGCTTCCGCAAACATTTGTTCCTTCTACACATCTATCGACAATTATTTTCAACGCGCCTATATTTCCTGAGAGCGGCAAGCGGGAATGTTGTCCAATAACGCGAAAAATGGAGTTAATGATTTTCCGTAGCACAACATTTATCTCTTGGCGTTCCAAGGCGTTTAGAAAACCTCTCTCTCTCTGCACCTCCTAGCCGTGAAGGGGATGCGCGACCGAGGGACATTCAGTTTTTATCATTCCAGAGATTTAAACTGTCCACGTTCCCTCGATTCAAAAAGACTATCCCTCTCTCTCTCTCACACACACTCTAGACGGGAGGAAAAATATCTCTTTTAAATCGGAAGGCGTATAAAATGCTCTCGTTTATCCCTCGCAACGCAAGGGCAAAAAAAGGTTTTGGCACGACGACGGGTGAAGTGGCCTCAAGCGCTGGAATAACTCGATCGCGAAGGTATCATCACTTTTTAAAAAAATGTCAAAAATGAAAGACGTTCGCGTCTTGGTTTTGCTCGCGAAAAAACACGAAGATCAGGAAAAAACTAAATTTTTCCTTTCGTGAGACCGTTTCCGCGCAACCAAACCCGAAGGTAAAATATCTCGAGTGTCGCCCGGATGACCCGACCTCTCTCGACTGCTTTGAAAGATTGGGGTTACGAGTTTTTACGATGGAGAGAATGCCTCTACAGGGGTCGTCTGTTTTCGGTCGCACACGCTGAGCAGATATATGCCCTTGCGCGTGGGTGGGAATGAAACATGCTCGTTTGCGTATATAAATAACCCAAATTTACGCATATCGACTGCGGATAAAATTCACACCTGTGGAGACGAAAAAGAGCCCAGGCAGACGCGAACATCAGCGGAAATTTACGAATGCGCATACAATTTGAGATGCATGGGTTGAAGGAGATCCAGTGGACACTTAACTGCCGAACGGGAAAGCCTCCGGCGATAGGCTGTCGAGACGAAATGAAAAGCTTTTCGGACACGAAGTCCTCCTTCGGCGACGGAGATAACTTATACATTTATGCAGGTACATTTACGGAAGAGGAAAGATATAAAAAAAAGCATCTTGAGGATTGGGCGAACTGATTTCGAGAAAGAAAAACCGAAGCAATGCGATTTTTAGCGTTGTGGTAAATAAGTTTTCAATACCGGAGCAACAGAAATAATATGCCATAGTAAAATGTTTAAAAAATTAATACTATGCAGCGTAATGAAGTCAGATCAAACTTCGAGTGCGTGTGTAGCTTTAGTCAGGAAGAACTAACTGTCCCGACGGACTTCTTCGGGACACCGGGACGTGGCATTGACCAACAGGGTCTCTAGTCACACTCCATAAAGGGGAACGAGATGTTCGAGTGTATACCATTGGACACTTGCCGTAGGAGTAACGCTGGAGTTACTTGATCGAATTCAAGAAAAATGTAGTTTAAGAAAAACTTTGAAATCGAGGATCTTCTTCAGCCACATAGAATAGAATTGGCATTTGCATACATATATGCATATGTGTGTGTGTGTTTACAGGCATATTTATATGATTTATTTTATATACCTATTTATCTAGCTATCGCTGGGCCTGGGGCGTGAATATTTTGTGAGGCCCATTTATGGTATGACATTTTATGTTATTTCAAATTAATTAAAATATTTGGGTAAAAATAAATCGTATCAGGTATTGACGCTCTCCATATAATGAAGAGATGTAAGTAATAAAAACATTAGACATGCGCAATTTAAATGTTTTTTTTTAGTCCCCATAAATTCACTATTAAATTTAAACAATGGTTCACCCTACACACACACACACTCTTTATATACTCGTGTGTATGTGTGTGTGTACAATAACGCGCACGAGAAGCAAATGCACCCGGATAATACGTACCTGAACGCATCCACGCGCATACAATCAAGCCCGCACATAATGTCTTCCCATAATCAAACGAGAGAGGAGAAAAAGGAAAATGGAGTGAAAGAGGAAGGGAGAGATAATCATTCCGATTGCAGTTTTGCAGCACCGCGCTGCAAAGCGAACACGTGCCTTTCGTCCGTACGCGTAAAAAAAAGAAGATACGAACGAGTGCCAGGTTCCCCTCCCCCTTCGCCTATTTTATCTCCCTCCCTCCCTATCTCCCTCTCTCTCTTCTTCCCTTCAATTTTCAACACTCGCTACCCGTCGTCGTCGCTGCATATGAGGTCGGACACGCGAGACACAAAAGGTCAGCTGAGAGAGAGAGAGAGAGAGAGAGATAGAGACAGACAGAGTAATGAAGGAAAAAATAAAAATCTCCCACGCAGTTCTCCTATTTCCTCTGTTACCCTCACTAAAATGTTTTTCACTCTCTAGTTTCTCCATCTCCTTACCTACTTCCCCTTTTCCCGCTCCCTCCCTCTTTCATCCCTCCCTCTCTCTTCCCAACCTCCCTCTCTCTTCCCACCCTCCCTCTCTCTTCCCACCCTCCCTCTCTCTCCCCTCCCTCCCTCTCTTCCCTCCCTCCCTCTCTCTTCTCTCCCTCTCTCTCTCTTCCCTCCCTCTCTCTCTCTTCCCTCCCTCTCTCTCTCTCTCTTCCCTCCCTCTCTCTCTCTCTTCCCTCCCTCTCTCTCTCTTCCCTCCCTCTCTCTCTCTTCCCTCCCTCTCTCTCTTCCCTCCCTCTCTCTCTCCCCTCCCTCTCTCTCTCTTCCCTCCCTCTCTTTCCCTTCCCTCCCTCTCTCCCCTCCCTCTCTCCCCTCCCTCTCTCTCCCCTCCCTCTCTCTCCCCTCCCTCTCTCTCCCCTCCCTCTTCCCTCCCTCCCTCTCCCTCCCTCTCTCTCCCCTCCACCTCTCTCTTCTCCCTCTCTCTCCCCTCCCTCTCTCTCCCCTCCCTCTCTCTCCCCTCCCTCTTCCCTCCCTCCCTCTCCCTCCCTCTCTCTCCCCTCCACCTCTCTCTTTCCCCTCCCTCTCTCTCTCCCCTCCCTCTCTCTCCCCTCCCTCTCCTCCTCTCACCCTTCCTCTCCACTCCCACTTTTCCCTACAACTTTCCTCCCTCTCTTCTCTCCTATCCCTCTCTCTCCCATCCCTTTCTTTTCCGCCCTCTTTCTCCACCATTTTTCTGAACTCGGATTCTCCCTCCCCTCTCCCCCTCCCGCGTTTTCCTACACGAGGTTGCGCACCGGCGATTTCATTTTTTAAATTCTTCTAATCCGTTTTCTCGTAGAATATCATTTTACCACCCACCACTCTCTTACTTTCTAAAAAGAATCCGCCTGCGCACACTTATATAAACACACACTCCTTATACTCGCAATTACCGCGGCTTCTCTCCTTCAGATTTTAATTAAAGCTATGAAAACAAAAGATTGTTGCTTGGGCAATTTTTTTATTCATTTTTCGGCGAATCAAAAAATTAAATTAAGCGAAACAAAAAATACGAGAAAATGACAGCGTCACTTAAAGCTTAAAATGCCTGTTTTTAGCGCGCATATAAAATCTCTAAAGGCGCGTTTATTGTCTTCGGGCTGGGAAAAGATTATAAATGCAAAGCAATAACCGTCTTGAGGTATGATTTTAGATTTAGATTCGTAACCGTGCGTCACGGGTAAATTTATTATTATAAATAATTACAAAATTAGTTCTTTAAATTTCCCCCAAAAGTTGTAGTAGTTGTTATCGTCGTATGATATGAAATAAAATAAGACCGAAAGAATTGTGCACGTCGATATGTATGTATGCTTATTATCTGTTTAATTACATATTTGACGAAAGATCCGGCAGTAGAATGAACAAGAAATCCAAACCAGGACTAATGCAAATCCCGAATTGATTACTTATATTGACAGGAAATGTTTCAGTATGTGTTAGTCATTCCAAGGAATTTTCATACCATAAATACCATTAGTAATTCATAGTTTATCATTGACAGAGAAAAATTGGAATAAAAATATATAGAGCATTATCAGATTTAAAATACTAAAAGCAATGTCAAAATCTCTTTCTGACAGATTTTGCATGTATTTTTTTTTAATAAACGAATTTAATAAATGTTATTGTTTATACGCTAATTTGTATGGATCAGCTGTGCATTGCTGAAGGGCAGTCGAGTGGAAAAGAAAGTTTATTCACTCGTCTATGCTCAAGCCAAGTTCGGTAATAATCGTCTCCATAGCAACAATCCGATAAAATGCGATTTAAAACGCAAAAATCCTATGTTTGAATAGAAATTCAAGGAAATACGATCAATTACCAAAATTCTGCGATAGGAATTATAAGTTACACACTTGTTCCCTTAGAACAGTACAAATCTCGCTCCGATATCACAATTTTAATATATTTTAAAGTATTAAAGAAAACATCTCTACACGATGCATTTGAGACTTCCTATTTATAACAAATAGGGAAAAAACGTTCCTAGAATCGAACTTCAATCTTTGCCAAATAAAATATAGCCCGGAGGTGGGTTCTGGTAGCACGAGCCTCATACCAAGTTTCATGAAAATTTGTCCATTGATGCAAAAGATGTCAGTAGGGGACACACACACACAGACAGTACCAGTTCATAAGGCTATGTTTCCTTTGCAAACCAGCCTAAAAAGTGCATCGATAAATCGTTTACATTTTTCAGTTTTAACGATAGTCGGAAAATTTTTGTTTGAGAATCATTTTCATATATTATTTTTATACTAATTAGAAAATCATGGATCTCGTCCAAAGGCTACAAATAATAAAAAAGAGCGCCTAATATTAAATTGGAAAAATAATTATCTCCTACAGCTATAAAAAGTTGCGAAAAAACGGGTACGCATTTCGGCTACCATATATTTTTTGTTCTGTTTTTTTCGTAACCTCTTCATGGTTATTGGAAATGCTTAAATACTTAATTTTGAGATTTTCATTTTCATATGCTTATATTTTTAGATTCTTTAAGCAACTTAATTGATAGGCAATATATAAAAGCTGATCTATGTGCTGGAATTACCGTAATAAACTAATAATAAAATACGGTCAATCACATTCGATGCATTGGACTGAGTAACAATCATGCACTCGCCATTCGTTTTAGTGATTCGATATCTATATGATTAGGCGATATCTGTATGACAGTTGACATTGATTGACATACTGAGCACAAGTTAATTGGTAAAGAAGGATGGGCACATCTCATCTTTGTTTATAACTACGCTCTAGAATCTCTAATATTTAAGTATTACATAGCTTCATTTTCAGCTTGGTTAAAAGTGATTCTCCACGTATTCATGTTTCTTAAATCATCTTAATTTCTTTGCTCTTCGAATAATCTATGGTCTGAAACTTTCCTTTTCTCTCTATAACTTTCCTTCTAATAGGCCTTTAATCATGCTCTCTCTCTTCAGACAATGTTTGTTTCATTTCGCCTTCCTCTTCCTCATAGTCCGTATAATCATTCGCTTTTCTTTTAGTCTTATTATTTTCTCGTTTTTCATCCCGTCTTTTCATGTTATCCTCAGCATTCTTCTCCATGTTCACATTTCGAATCTCTACACGTATTTTATATGATTTATCCTGAGTGTCCATGTTTTTACTCCATACAAAGCGAAACTCCATATACAGTGTTTTATCAGTTTCTTCCATATGTCTTCGTTTATTTTTCCCTTCAGTGGAAGTTTCTTTCTACTGAAAGCCGCTTTTGCTTTCGCTGTTCTTGCCTTTATTTCATTGGTGCGTATTTCATGTTTTGTTATGACTATTCCGAGGCATTTACGGACTGAAACTTATATAGTGACTTTCCACCGATCCTTATGTTTAAGTTTCCTTCTTTTCCCGATAAGTATTCACATGACCTTGGATTTTTTCGTATTTATTTCCATTCCATATTTTATACCTGTTATTACCAGTCTATTTATAATTTTCCCGTGGCTTCTTTCTTTTCTTGATATAAGCACTTGATAATCGGCATTTTTTTTACTGTTTTATAATCTTTCTTTCAATCTTGAAATCTCTTGTGAATTCTAGCGCTTCTTACATTAACTTTTCTCCAAATATTTTGAATAGGCCCCAGCGATTGGCAACAATCTTTTCATAATGTTCTCCCGATGTTTACTGCGCTCGTATCATCTTCCCCTAATCTATCTTTTTCTACTTGATTCATTAGAGTGTGTATTCATATATTGGCGTGTTTATATTTATGTTTCCACGCACAAGTATCTGTACGTATACGTGCGTAACTTTTTATCCATTCGCCATCTCGGTCTCCCACAAAGACACCTTCCATTACGACTCCGTCTGCTGTCTGCTTTCATTGACCATCCTCATTCTCCGTCCACTTCCCACAACTCCATTTTTTCCCCTCCAGACCTCTATCACCTCCCTAAATTCCTCCCATCCCCTTCTTCGGAGGCTGTGGGAAGAGATTTATAGCGGGAACTCGGGCAAAGAGAAACGAATAAGACGGGAGTGGAGAGAGAGAGAAGGGGAAGGAAAAAAAGGAGTGGGGCTCGTTTCATATTGTCTGCATCCTTCCCCCTTCTCTTCCTCCTCACTCTCCCGAGGTCCATCTGATCTTCTTCACGAATTTAAGGTATCTCTATATGCGTGGAAGGAAAAAAGAGTTGGAGCAAGGGGGGCGTTGGAATGTTATGGTGGCAGTTCTTGAGAACGTTTCATCGCGAACATCGAGATTTTTTTATTATATAAAGGCGCGAGGTTCCGGTTTTTTCATTCCGAAGTAATAAATGGTTCGTGTGGATGGGATTTATTTTTCTGCCTTGTGAGACGAGAAAAGAATCGCGCCGTGCGTTTCGTTTGGAAAATTAGTGTGATAGATACGGGAATTGTTCCTTTTTCCTTCCATAGAATCGTCTTTGTTTGCCCTAGAAGAGGCCGGGGTGGACGCGGTTAACCGGTTCGCACTCGTAGTTTGAAGGGACATTGTTGTAGGAGTTTTTTATTGTTTTTATCTTCGTGCTCCATATTTGATACAAAGCTGTAGATTTGCTTTCGTAACCATGGCAATGAATTAGCAAATGTTCGAGATTCAAAGTTTGGCTGAGTAAAATGCATAAGAATTTCTTTCGCGAAAATCGAGATTTAATCAGAATATTATAATTGAAGCCGAATAAATCGATTGTCCTTATCGATAAGATGACGATTCATGTATGATAAGTAAACACTTGTTTGCATCTTACGGAAAAATGATCGAGGCAATTTTCTGCGTCAAGTTGGATCGATGTTTGGCAATTTTCTGGAATTGAAACACTGGATATTAAATAAACCACATGTTTTGCATAATCTTTAATACTTATTTATAAAAAATTACTGTGATGTTATAAACTGTCAATTTACATTTGATCGTTGCTGTTTGATATCATTTACTCAACTAATCGAGAAGGCTCAAAATTACATCTGGCAAATAGAAATATCTTACTCTCGAAATGTGGTTGCAAAAGTTAGGCGAGGGCTAAAATTTCTGTGAGAAATATTGAAAGTTTATTTTTGATTTGAAGCAAAATTTCAAACTGCTCGCGTAATCCGTCTTTAAGTTCGCTTGTGTGTTGTCCATTTTTGAAATAAAAGTACTTGAACTAGGAAGATGGTGTTTAGTGCAGTGAGTCTCTTATCAGGCGGCTCGGCATCAATGCAGTTTCGACATATTGAGAGGAAGGAGGTACATGTTTCAGTTTCAATACATAATCTTCTTAATGCACTCCAAAAGTTCAGGGCTTCTCTGTTATTTCTTTTCCTTTCTCCATCCGGATGAGAAGGACAATCTGCTTCGGTCGAGCGTGATCACTCTGGAGCGTAGGTTTTTCATTCGGTTAATATTACTGCACTTAACACGTTGAACTGCGGCGGTGAAAGTTGAATATCAGAGGACGATCTAATCCTGCGAAATTAATGGGAACTGGACGTAGTAGTGCAGGCCATAAACCGTACTTAGCCGGATCAGTGAATGTAGGGGTTGATACAGGACTGGATTTGACTGGGGTATGCAGCGTATCCTGTGCATATGGGTCTAGAAAATAAGGGGCCACTACAAAGGGCTTCAGTCTTCCACTATTTTTATTAAATTAACAAATGATAATAATTACGATTTCATTAAAATTACTGTTAAGTGTTAAACGCTTACAGCTATTATAAAGATGACTTAAATCGAAATTTATCAGCCAATTCAGAAACTTCTTGTCTTAGAGTATTTGAAATTTAGGCACTTTCCTTCAATAATCATAAATAGGACCGATTTATTTTGCACGTTGGCTCCCAGAAGTAACGCGTCGGCCCTGGTTTGATCATCCGTCATAGATAGTGTTTGAATCCGTTATGCTTCGTTTAAAGAAATAGTTTCCCGAGTTTTTTCTGACAAATCGGTCCCAGAAAGGAAACATGGCACTTGAGAAATTATTAAAATTCCACGTTATATTAGTTTTATTTATTTTCTTATATTCTTAGATTATCTTACGAATGAATATTCATTCACGAAAATCATTTTCAAAATCGTCTATGTAATTGAAATTTTGGGATTTAGGCCGTCGATGATATGTTTCATGTTTCACTACAATTATAATTACTATTTCGAGTAACAATAAAAATTCTTCTATAATCAATTTAAATTCATCTATCGAGAGCAGGTGTCCAACCCATCCAATGTTGGACCCAAAGATTAGTTTGAAACCGCAACAATATCCAAAAACTAGCTTGAAGTAAATATAACTGCGCAATAACCTGTAATTTTCGCATCTTCCTAGAATGAACGAGTCACATTGGAACATTTACGAGAAATATTAGTGTTTAAATCGCATGCACACGTGAATTTTCTGTTCAAAAGAGCCAAAACTCGTTAAATTTTGCATGCCAAATTCTTTGTTGAACCGTGTAATCCATTTTGTCGTATTCGTGTTTTTCTCTTTGATGTTAATGCTATGGTAGATATGAGAAAATAAATATGCATGATGCAAATTTTTCATCATTAATATTTTGTCACGCACTTAAAAAACATGCTCTTTGTTGTTCAGCTGGCTAAAGTTTTTAATTAGTTATTTTCAATTTACGATCATTCTGTAAAGTTGCGCGATTTCGAACCAAAGCAAGTGATTGGTGACGCAAAACCATTATATATTGACCTCCCGTTATGAAGGGGTCATTTATCAGGTTTTCGGCCGGATAATTCCAGATTGAATAAGTAACGAGAACTCTCCACCATTTTAGTGCTTCACACGAGTCATTAAGTGAAAAACCCGCATTATATTTGTAGTCTATGGAAACCTTAATAATGCCGTATGAATAAAATAGTACCAGAAACGTTCGCTCGTGCATTCAGTATATTCTCTCAGTAATTCAACCCTAACCACTAGAAGCTGATTAATTTGTCGATTAATGGACACAGTACTTAATCAGGTGAAAGGAATTAATGAATACTTTTCCGCGCTGACGAGCCTTGCGAATTATTTAAGCGATTTTATCCGAATCTTTTTAATGCGCGTGAAATTTCCCGTAGAAATAAACGAAGAACGGAGTGCGGGTTTCATAAATGCGCATTATTAATTGGAAGGCGTGAAAGTGGTGTTAGGGTATTACATAATAGTAATTACGAGATATAGACCTGATAAACCCCCAACATACAAAGAATCCCATCAATATGATTTATGCGATTTAATTTTTCGTCACGTTTGAAGATAATTTTTGTCTGAAATGTAATTTGAGAGTATCAAAGTATTCATGAATTGGATGATGCATAGACTTAAAAGCATTGCCATAGAAAAGATCCATCATCCTCAGCAATTATCTTGCTTTTAGAAAATTTCATTTCTATTGTTAAATCCATGTCAAATCGCCATTTTCCTTTCTACAATGATAAAAACATACAGAAGCGTTGCCTGTCAAAATAATAACTTAGTTTCCCTTCTGTGGGAACAGTAAAATATGGTGTTTTTATGCAGCTTTGCTTTGCTTTGGTGTGAATATCCAGCGGTAAATTTTGCGCTCCTAGTCACTGATGAAGTTGTTTCATTCGTCAGAAAAATATAACTTTTCAGCTTTCAGAAATCTATTCTTCCACGCGTCAATTACCCAAGTTTTTTTTATCGCCCGTCTTCGAAAATTTATTCACAAAATGCTTCTTTGCTCAACTATCTGTTTCCTTCCAGTGAAACAACATTTACAAAAAAAACTTTCCCGACAATTCCTGTGAGAACGCCTTTTTGCGAGTGTTTTGTTTTGTGTTTTTAAAAATGTTTTTGAGGGACGACCTGCTTATTTTTTAAATAGTTTAAAAATAGCCTGAAATTGCAGTTCTAGAGCTTGAGGATTGGTTTCAGCTCCCTTTTTTTCAAATTTATTTTTAAGCAAGTGCCCTGAAGAGAGGTTCTGTTGAACGTTGTGGAAATACAAAGTAGCATGAATCCTCCACTTAAAAGGGAAAGAGATAGTAGGAAATAAAAAATAAGAAAGTGCTTTCCTACTTCAAAGGGAATAACGTTCATCTCGCACCAAAAAAAACACCGAGATCGCAGAAACCATTCATATCCCTTTCCTTTTTTATTTCAAAAGCAATAATGCGAGATTAAATAATTTCGAGAAAATTAAAAAATTGCTCATATTTTGGTCCAACGTTTTAAATTTGTTATCTCTCGTCAAGATGGTACCTTGCATCTTATGGTAGGATGGGTCCGGTGCTCAACGGCCCAAAAGTGTTCTCACTTTTTTGGCCAGTATCAGTGTAGTCCGGAGGGTTGCTTTATTTTTTGCTTTTGAACTGTGTGTAAACGTTGGAAACTAGACGAGAAAACCTCGTGGAGAGATGTTAGAGAGGGAGGTGAGTGGAGCGTTTTATTAATTTAGGATAATATCGCGTTTTCGGTCTGGCTATTTTACAACAGGCGCATTTTTTCGCTTTCATGGGCAAAGCTCCTGCATTCGGTTTGTACACCCGTCCTTCCCTCTGTATAAACGATATCTGTCGCATTCAGAGAAAGCAACGAAATTTTCTGCGTGCGGTATTCTATTTGAATCAGGAATAGTTATACTTTGGTCAGAGTAAGCCGATATATCTGTTCGTCTGCATAGACCAGGGGTGAAAGACACAAATTATGCGTGGGCCGCATGATGGTACTGCACTAAATCCGCGGGCCCCGTTATGGCACCGTACCAAATCCGCGGGCCTCATTCCATGTTGATAACATCCTTCTGTATCCCAACTGCGTAGAGTATTTTAAATAGAAGTAAAAAATTAAGTGTGGATGTGTTTGAGGTGTTGGTTTAATAAATTTCTTACATTTGAGTATGAGCTTCATCATAGCATAAAACTAGTAGAAGGTGCTTGCATACTGCAAGCATCTCACCTTGAAAAAACATTAATTTTTCAAAGAGATATTTTATCATGAGGAATATTTCTTTAATTCTAAAGATTTCTCCTCAGGATCGGTTTTCGTTTTTGCATTATGGAACAATAATGGAGTTAAACAATCACTAATTTTTACAATTTTAGGACTATTATATTTTCCTCTCATTGGGTTTATAATGCCACACATCCATGCCAAATTTTAAATTTATAGCACAATTAGAAGTGAAATTACATTTTTCTAAATGTTTAAATTTAAATAATTGTTAACGGCCGCAATAACAAATTTATGGATACTTTGAAATGTTTATTCGTTTATATAGACAAAATTCTAAATAATTTTAAAATTTCAGCTCCCTAACTTGCCGCGTAGTGTCTAAACATTTACCTATATTATTAAATTTTAAGAATTTTTAACTGCCAAACAAATTAAAATATCAAAATTTCTATAATCCCTGTTTCGTAATTTTACAAATCCTACCTCTAGAAATAATTTCAGCTCCGTAGCACATTTGGAAAAGCATAAACCTTGAAAAATTGTTTAAACAATTGCGAATTTGTAGCGGCCGCATTGTTCCACTTTTTCAAGATTTTCGTTTTTTCTAGTCGGTTTTGCACAAAATCCTACCTAAGAAAAAAATTTTGAATCTCCAGCTCATCTGGAAGTGCCTAAACATTAGTATCCTCCTATATCCTCCTCCTCCTCTGTAAGAAACGTCGATATATAATGATATCTTATTTAGCGGGCCGTATAAATGTTCCAAGTGGACTGCGTGTTCGAGAGACGATATTTTTTCATAGTTACCGAATTACAATATAACGCATTTTATAAATTATTGTTTTTAATTGCAAAACAGCCGTCCAATCTTCTACTAGAGTCTATAGTTCCAGCTCGGACCCTCATTTAACAGCTGCGACCCTTCTCTAACATCCATCGCTTTAATTCGGCCCGGACGCCTCTTCGAACCTGCTCTAGCGGCTCTAGTCGCGAGACCATATGCCAGTGGTTTCCATACTTTTTGAAGGCGAGACACCCTTTCAAATATAAACAGAATTTCGTGGCAATCCAGTTGAAATAAATTTTAAAAAAATGTTTTAACACGAATATTACGTGTCTAGTTGCCAATCAACACTTTCGAATCGTTGACTCATTTATTAAACGAAGATTTTAGCGGTACCTGAAAAAATCAGCTGCGGCACTCAGTTTGCATTAAGCGGCCGCCTAGATCGCTTGGCCCTGTATCCCTATGGCAGGAGTGGGCAAATATGTTACGTGGCGGGCCGCATTAACAGTTGCAGCTTCTTAGGCGGGCCGCATTAACAGATGAAAATGCTTCGTCGGGCCACGTTAGGGTTCACATCTGAAGTTATTTGAGATAATGTGAGGGATACTGTTAGTGAAAATCGATCATAAATAATGTACAGGGTGTTCCTTTCAAACCTCCTACATTTCAATCCAACACAGTGGGAAAACTGAAAAAGATAAATGAACACAATTTGAGGTATACGAAAGAAAAACTTAGAGTTTTATTCTTTGACTCAAAAAAATTATTTGTGTAACAATTGCTAGATTAGTACACTTCAGTATGTAACCCATTGGTTGCACGAAGAATGCCAGGTCCACACTCGATTTCTTGCCATGTTCTGTCCATCATGTCCAGGGTTACTGATGCAGTCACATGACGGATGTGGGCTCGTAACGTTGGAAGGTCAGGCACACGGGTGGGATGCAGTCGGTCCTTGACGTACCCCCATAAAAAAATCCAGCGGAGTGATATCCGGAGAACGCGGGGACCAATTGTCCATCGCGCCCTATCCAAAGATTCGGGAAGGGTTTCGAGAGAGATTCTCGAACGTGCAAACTCCAGTGTGGGGGAGCTCCATCCTGTGGGTAGATGATGTTTGACTGCAAAACCACTGCCTGGGGGTATACGAACAGTTCCAACATGTCAAGGAAAACGACACTCGTTATTGTGGTTTCCTCGAAAAAAAAACGGCCCAATAATCCTGCCTTTCATTGAGCCACAGCAAACGTTCACTTTAGGACTATCTCGGACCACATCTCTGTGGGTGTGAGGATTTTCCGAGCCCGAAATGCGTGCGTTGTGCCGATTGACTTTCCTCGACTAGTGAAACATGGTCTCGTCCGAAAGCAAGATGTTTGGAAGGAAGCCGGGATCCACGTAAATCCGATTCAGCATCTCAATAGCGAAGTCTCTTCGCCGAGACATATCGTCCGGCTTCAATTCCTGAGTAATTTGCACTTTGTATGCAAACAAATGCAGCCGCTTGCGCAACAATCGGTGCACTATCGTACATGGTACATTCAGTTCCCTCAATGATGACGGGTGGATTTTGCCGGGCTTCTCTGGAACGCCCTGCGAATTTCTTGGACTTCCTCTTCGGAAACACTCCGACGCGCGCCTCCTGACTATTTGAGTACTTTCCCAATTACCAAAAACTTGTCGAACCAGGCCTTGATGGTTTTCGTCTCGGGCGCATCACTTCCATACACTCGTCGATAGTTGTGTTGCGCCGTAATGAACGACTTCGCTTCTGCGCAACACACAACAACCTGCGCTCGCTGCTGAGGAGTCGCATTTTCCTTCTAGCGAGTGTAAAGCCAAGCAACGGCCGGAGCGGAAACTTCAAAGTAAATAAAAAACAAAATCCTCCAAGTTCCTCTTTCGTGTGCCACATATTGTATTCATTAACTTTTTCAATTTTTCCACAGTGATGGATTGAAACGTAGGAGGTTTGAAAGGAACGGCCTGTACATATTACCCCCATGACGTCACTGGAAAAGGCTTTTCGTTCATAATTTTAAACTAAAAATATGAAATTATCTATATATTATATTACGTTTCGCTTTCATAACGGCATTGCGGGCCGCAGTTTGCTCACTCCTGTCCTATGGCCGTGATCCTTCCGCAGTTCTGGTTTTCCATTTGCAGGCATGGAGTGCATTTTGGCGTGGAACTTTAAAATATTTGTAAATTGCGCTTTAAATAACTTTGCATGCAGTTTTTTTTCTTGTATTTTCTTTCAAAACCGTTCTCTCTAAAGATTTGTCATGTGCAATTTTTTTAAAACTATGTGTTAAACCTCCCTCGGCGCACTACTGTGCGAAAGTTAATCTAAATGATTTTATCGGACTTCTCCCTACGCGAAATTTTTCATTTTTCCTTCTCGACTCTTTTTACTCGTTCTCTTGCCGTCCGACCCCCGTTTCGTGAGAGGCTGCTCGAAAATTTTCGCTCGGTGATTCGCGGACGCATGCTGCCGCGAGAGCTCGCGCTGAATTCCTAATTTATAACCGTGAAATCGGAGAGGCTATCTGCTGAAATGCGTTTAGCGTGTACCGACCGCGTGAGAGAGATCGCTGGAATTGCTTCAAGTGGACGGCCAAGGGATGGCCGTTACGCTCTAGAAGAGGACGGAGGGAGGGCGAGAAATGGGCGGGGCACGTCAAGAGTTTCATTCCATTTTTAAATGCCGCTCTCCTCCCGTCTTTTTACGGCTTCAGTGCGTAGAGGGAGAGGATAAGAGAGAGAGAGAGAGAGAGAGAGAGAGAGACGGACTGAAGAGGGCGTTTTGAAAGTTGTGGAAAGGGAGACGAGAGGGAGGAATGAAAGGGGAAAGAAGAGAGAGAGAAGAGGAATGAAAGAGGTGAAAAAGAGAAGGAAGAAATGAAGGAGAGAATGGAGGAAAATGAATAAGGAAATGGATGGAGAAGAAGAGGGGTGGAGAGAAGGACAGTGCAACCGCTATAATCCGAACCCACGGTAATCCGAACTCCCAGTAATCCGAACTGTTTCTCAACATCAGGTGTAAAGTGTCGGTTAAGCGAAGCGAGCTTTGGAAAATTAAATTTGAAGCTTTTATTTTGTAACAAGGTCGGACAAAGATGACCACTACTAACGCCTCTTGCTGCTGAATAGATGATTCTTTGGAACATCGTTTTAAAAGGAATGAGCGATATCGGCACGGCCGGCCGTACAGATATCGCTCATTCCTACTGCCGTGGCCCAGTGGGGAGTACAGTTTTCCCGTCCATCAACGCGGATCTCTCACAGTCATTTTAGTGAACTGTAAATACATTAATTGGCGTTTTTTTATAGAAATTTGATACATAATAGATTTTTCCTCGTTATTTTAAATGAATCCAGTAATCCGAACACGCCTTTGCATTAATTAGTTCGGATTATGGAGGTTACACTGCATAGAAAACGATAAGGGAGCTTAAGAGAGGTATATTTTGAGAGAGAGAGAAAGTGAAAGTTGTGGAAAGGAAGAAGAGAGGAAGGAATGAAAGGGGAAAGAGAGAGTGAAGAAAGGAAGGAGAGAAAGGAGGAAGACGACTAAGGAAGTGAATGGAGATGAAGAGGGGTGCAAAGAAGTGTAAAAAACGTTAAAGGAGTTTGAGAGAGAGAGAGAGAGAGAGAGGAATTGAATGTGATGGAGAGAGAAAAGAGACTAAACAATATGGTCAATTTAAAGAGGTAGTAGGACACTACAAAAGAGAGAAGTAAATACAGACGTGGGAGAGAGACGTATGGAGAAATTAAGAGAAAATGAGAATATGAGGTAGAAGTGCAGAGTGTAGAGAAAGAGAGGTATAGACAAATGTAGAGGGAAATTGATAGAGAGAACTGTAGAGGGAAATTGATAGAGAGATAGGGGGAGGAAGAAATATGGATTGGAGGGCAGAGGGAATGAAGGAAGTGAGAAAGACAGATCGAGGGTTGAAAGGAGAGACGGAGAGGGAAAGAGGAGAGAGTTGGGGGAGAGGCGGGAAAGGTTAAGAGGGCCGTCACGTAACACAGATTCGGCGGATGTCGGCCCGGGAGGTCCCTCCAAAGGAAGAATAGAGATGAATGGGAGTCTAAATCGTTACCTTCGTGCTCTGCATTTACGACGCTCTCGCTCGAAAGTATCGCGAGCAAAAACGCGGCAAAAACAACGCAATAACCGGTATTGGCGTTTTATTTTTGTTTTTTTTTGTCGGTGGATTACTTATGCAATTGCGTGCGCTAAGACCCTCACAGTTTGGTCGTGTCTCTTTCGTTGCGGTGTGTCTTAAAGCATGACCAGCGGAACCGTCGAAAATCAGGCACTGTATTCTCTCAGAAATAACACGGCAGCTGTCTCCGCTCGAGACACAAACATCGAGAAAAATAACAAAATGGAATTTTTGGTTTTTTGACTTAATTTTTCGACTGTGTATTGAGGTACCTTTAGAACTACAGAAAAATATTAGATTAGTTTAATGCGAATCATTTTGCACGTTTATTTTGTCCGCTTTGCTATGAAAAATGTTCAGCCACGAAAACGAAATATCCCTCTCCACTGGATTTTTTTAACCAAACAACTTCACCAGTGATTGCTGATGAGTCTATATTAAAAATTTTAAGAAATACAATGACAATCCACCGTTGGTTGAATTGCATGTTGTAGTTTGAAGATATTTACTCGCTCGGCTTAAAGAGTGCATTGTTTTTATATTCGGAATGGTAATGCAGACAAAAGTGTAAATCTTTGAAGTCCAATCCTTAAAAACAGTTTATGTATCGCGAATTCTATGTTTCTTTAACTGGTAATTAACGGGCACTTTTTATAACCTCTGTTGTTTTTCAGTTTTCTCGAATTCCGTTTAATTTAAGAAATATGTTCCTTGATGAAATAAAGTGTAACTCATTTTGAATTACCTGGCGATAACTTATTATATATAAGTTACACTGATTGGAAGAACTAATTACTATGCAATGAGATTCAGTTTTCGTGGCTATACTTGAACATCTTTTAATTAATAACTTATCACGAACGGTTTCAATAAAAATACGCTTTCTATAAGAGTCTCCATCAATACCATTGAATCTTCGCAGCGATAGCATCCGGGAAACGAATCCATAATTCATAGAGGCGATCGATCGAGACAGCGTTTATTTCAGCACCCGGATCCGAGTATTCAATAAAATTCGGTATAAAAATGTGTAAATTGCTTCCTACCGACTCTAAATGGAAATCCATATGATACGCCTCGTTCAAATGAGTAGGTTCCCTTTCGCATTTCCGAAGTTCAGATAATGCCGAGTTGGCGTCGAGTGATTAGAGACTTCGGTTTCCTAGCAGCGCCGTGGAATTAAGTCGCTTGGGAATGGAATTCCCGCCGGTGCATCGGACACCCGAGAAGGGAAAACGCTTAGACTGCTCAGGATTACGTTGGCAAAGTTCCACCCATTGTTGATTATTCTTACCTCGAGGCGTCTTGTGAACAGTCTTGCTAAGGGTCTTATTAGCTTCTTTCCTGGCACCTTTCGGCAAGTACTGCTCCCTTAAGTCTCTCTCTCTCTCTCTCTCTCAGGACAAATTCTTTTTGCTCTCCGCCCCTTTCGTGTCTCGGCTCTAGTCCCCTTGGTAGCAGCAAACAACAATAGGTGGCGTCTATTTGCATCGAGGGAACCAGACATTTTCTAGATCCCATTTAATTCGTCGATCGAGAACATTTCCACGGAAGCAATTTTCCGTGGAATTATCATTCTCGGCTGGTTGTTGATTGGATTTTTTCCCGCGATCGTTTTCATCTAGACGAGATCAACTTTTTTCTGGCCGTTAAAATAATCAAAATCGCTCCTTCCCTCTTCCTATGCATGGGAGTATGGGTTGATTTTAATAGCGGCAAAATATTTAAATGTACAAAGTTATTTGTTTGGTTTTTATTACGCATTGGGAAGCTAATCATTTAGAAATAGCTATTATTGTAAAAATTAATTAAAAAAAAATTAATTTACGATGTTTAGGCTTATGATATGGTCCTGTCTGTGTGTGTGTGTGCGCCCTACTAACAACTTTTGCACCAATGGACGAATTTTCATGAAACTTGGTATGAAGCTCGTGCTGGCAGGGCTCACCTCCGGGTTATATTTTATTTGGCAAAGATTGAAGTCCCGGGTTCAATTCCAGGTGCGTTTTTTCCTTATTTGTTTTACATAAGAAGTCTCAAATCCATCGTGCAGCGATGTTTTCTTTAATACTTTAAAATATCTTAAAATTGTGATATCGGAGCGAGGTTTGTAGTGTTATAAGGGAAAGAGAATATAAATTATAATTTCTATCGCATAATTTTGATAACTGATCGCATTTTCTTGAATTTCTAGTAAAACGTAGCGTTTTTGTGTTTTTAATCGCTTTTTATCGGATTTTTGCCATGGAGACGATTATTACCGAGCTAGACTTGAGCATAGACGAGTGAAGAAATGGGTTATTTTCTTTTCCACTCGACTACCCTTAAGCAAGAGAAGGTTGATCCATACATATTAGCGTATAAAACAGTAACATTTATTAAATTCGTTTATTTAAAAAAAAATACATGCAAAATTTGTCAGAAAGAGATTTGATATTGCTTTTAGTATTTTAAACCTGATAATGCTCTATAAATTTGTTTTCCAATTTTCCTGTATCAATGATAAACTATGAACTACACGTGGTATTTATGTTATGAAAATTCCTTGGAATGACGAACACATACTAAAACATTTCCTGTCAATATAAGTATTCAATGCGGGACGTCAACTATGAGAAACCGCATTAGTCCTGGATCGGACTTCTTGTTTGTTTTTTGTTTTTTTCCTTTAAAAATTTATCCAAGCCTAATTAATAAGTTAAAATAAAACGCGAGTTTGTGTTTTGGCAACATTTTCCTGCTCGTTTTTGAAAACATTCTACGAACAAATTTTTAACACTTTGTAGAATGACTCAACAAGTCAAAAACCTTAACCATGTTGTTTGTTTTGAATGACCGATCTTTTGTAAAATCTTTCTTCGTAAACATATTTGCGGTTCTCTTATTAATGGTGAATTTCAAAAATATAATTTAGCCGTAGTCATTGGAATTCTTTGCTGTTGTTTTACTTTCCTTTAGACATAAGAAAAATTACACTTCTCTTATGTATGTCATTTCCTTCTATGGTCGCTCTCGAAGAATTGATATTCCTCCTCGACGAGGACAGTTTTTAGGAGAATTTATAGTTTTAATGATATTCATATTTCACACAGCCTCTTTGATACTATATATTTTCACGCGTTTACATCCCAGATATCCTCTTACTGCGCAGAAAAAAGTCAAGAATAAAAGCCAGAATTCTAGAAAAATCTTTAACTCCCTTGATCGTCATATGTTTTATCAGAAGACATCATATCAATAAGAAGGATTTTTTTCATATTTCTAGAAATAAAGAGTGCGAGCGAGGGCATGCGTGGGCGATATACTATTTCTGATTTGTGAGTTCGCCCTTCTCTTTGAGCCCAAGTTGTTTCCTGAGTTGCCTTCACGGCATTCATCGCCATGGATGAAGGAAAAGGCCGCGTGTTTTGACATGTAATCCCCCCGTCCCACGCTTTTAGGAAGTCTGCAGAAAATATTATCGGACGGACGAAGCCCGGCGATGCGCAAATCCTTTTCTTTTCTTTCATTGGGACGGATTTGTGAAATACAACGGATTTTCGATGAAACTCAAAAAGAACGAGGAAATTTAAATATCGAATATAATCAGGCAGCAGAATCGGGAGATTTCTTTCGAAAGGCGAGCACAGAACGTCGAAAGAAATCGGGACCGTCAACAAATCGCGAATCTTTTCTGCTGCAATGCAAAAATAATTTTCGAAATCACTTGACGCGAATGCAAACAATGAGAGGAACCGTTGACGAAGTGGCCATTATTAAAAAACGCCCCATTTTGGCGTCGGCATGACATCCGTTGCTAACCGGGGTACGTTTTTTCGCGCGGTGTTAAGAGGCGCGCGCACGACGACGCAAGCGAATTGTTTTCCATCTTTATCGTTGTATTTCAGGATTTTTGGCTCGGATTTTCATGGCTCGGTCCGTCTCGGTGTCACTCCGCCATTCTTTCCCTCTTTGACACCCTCTATCCTCCGCTCGATTTTTTCCCCTCATCCCCACGCTCCCTCCTTTTAACCGTCCACGCCTTCCTCCTCTCTTTAACTGCAGACGCGCGTGCTTCCCGCTCGGCGGTTTAAGACCGTGACGAAGGGAATTGCATTTTAGCTTCCCGTCCTACTGAAAACGTTTTTTTTCTTTCCTTCTCTCTCTCCGCATAAACATGTATTCTAATGCGCTGTTGTTTTCCTCTCGAGAGAGCGAACTCGCACAGCGGCGCAGCCTCTCTCTCGTTTTCGTTCCTTTTTCCCTCTTTCGACGTATTTTGCACCCTCTGTCGGAGGGATCAGAAATGAATCGTTTGGCCTCTTGTGATGCCTCTTTCTTTCTTTTGGTAGACTCGCGAGCCTTTCGCGTCAAATCGTTTTGTTTGATTTTTTCCTGCCTTATGCAGTTTGTTTTCCACCAAAGTGACACTGTTAGTTTGTTGTTTTTTTCTCCTCCCTGGAGACCGCGATGACGTTGATGAGGTCGAATAAATTCTCGGCGGAACCGTTTACGTGTCGTATTTTTCTTCTTTTACAGTTGATAAAAATGCGGTATCTTGTCAGATGCAAGGCTCGATAAATGATGGAATTCCTTTTTTTTAAGCGGAGCGTGATAAATCCGAGAGTTAGTAGATACAGAAATTGCGGGGATATTTGAAGAAGTGGTTTCAAGCTGACGCACTGAACCATTACCCAGAGCCGTCTGAAGGGGGGGCTGGGTGGGTAGTCGCCCAGGTCTATGAGGAGCTATAGTAGAAATTGTATTCGAGAAATTGTCTCGAGAAGAGGAGATAGAGGAGATACTTACGGTCAACAATTTCACAGGAGAGACTGAAAGGACTATCTATTTTGTCAATTGAACATGAGGAAGTTGATAAGATTGAAAAATCAATAATTATCGACAGATTTGCGCATATTAAAGCTATAAAAATAAACATTTAAAATTGTAATGTAATTTTTCAATATTGTAATGTACTGGTTATTGTTCTTTTAATCTGTGCAAAGCTTAACAATTAATGGTTTTAAAAATATATTTCACGTACTGTATTTTAGGAGAAAAACTAACATAAACTTGATAACAGTAATAAAATTATAATTAAATGAGAAATTTGATTTGTATAAATAGGGGGCCCCGCGGCAACCCTCTCGCCCGGGGCCCCGCGGGTCCTAGAGACGGCTCTGAGTGTAATAATGTGTTTCAACGTGATTACTGCTTATTTTCTTGTGAAAATTCTCGTTTGAATGAAAAAATATCCATGAAACTTTCAATCGCAGACTCACCGATGATATGACGCTGAAATTTGTATTTCATCGCGCGGGATGCTGAATTAAAATTTCTTTCCCCCGCAGGAATTTAATTTCTTTTATCGTTTCAGTCGGACGAGCAAGTATTTGGTTAAACAAGTAATTTCAACCCATCTGATTCGCTGTAATTCGTGTTGATGCTTGTTTTATTGTGCTTCTCGGTGTCAGAGGAGTTACTCGTATTGGAAATGGCATGGCTGCAACAATTGTTTCCTTGTTCCGGGCAGGCTGTATTCCTTTTTGGTTTGCTTTTACTCATCGTTCTCATTCGCATTCTTGTTTAGGCTTCCAAAGGTAACTTACGTAACAAATTCAATTCAAAACGTTTTGCTTAGGTATTACTTTTAATAATATAATATAATCGAATGAGAGGGTGATAATTGCGGTTACTGGAAAAGTACGTTTCACATCCTCAAATAGATTTAATTTAAAATGTAACAATAGGGTTAAATAGAATTTAAAATTAACAGTTACTTGGAAAGGTCTCTATAGCAACGAGAAATTTTCTACGGATCCATTCGTTGATAAAATCAAATAAAATGCCAAAAGTCAATAAAAGTCGATCCAAGAAAATTCTCTTGGAAAGGAAGCGGTTCGTCCGTAAACGTTTGCGAAGAGGAGTGATCCAAATGAGATGGTCGGTTTCAGCACGAAAAAATAAAAAAAAGCGGATTAAATCAGATTATACTCTAGCGAGTACCTAACGGAAAGTATCCCTTCTGTGCGCGGCGTTTTGCATTACGGAAACAACTGCCGCTTATCGTGCTAGGCACTATCAGGGGCAGGGCAAAAAGTCTCGACTGGTTTGCGTGACCACCGCTTAAAATGACGTAGTTTCATAGCGCCGCCAAGGAATCACTCGACTCTCCCGGATCACGATAAAAGAATGTTCATTCGTTCGCAATAACTGGTGCAAAGATCTGTTGAAAGCTTTACTTCCGCGGCATTAATGCAAAAATGTATGACGTGAAATGCATTTTCAAAATTCTTACGATCTCTTTATTTTTCTATATGCGAAAGATAACCCTGTCAATTTTCTCAGCGTTCGAGGAAATTGGGTCAGAAGGCCGATTTAACTCAAAAGTGATTTTACGTTGATTACTCTGTTCTTAGCAGTAAATTCCTTGGAAATTCAGAGCACAAAACATTCTTTTTAAAACATTGTTGCCTACATATCTCTGCAGCTTATTATTTTGTACTGACCAAAATCGTCTCGTTCTTCTTGGATTCTTTGAATTGTAATATTCATTATCCCGTCTCTTCTTTTTTGCCTCTAATTTTTTTCTCGTTTTTTTTTGTTCTAAAAACTAAAATTTGCCTAAATCTCCTTCAATGCACTCTCTGTGCAGTTCGAAAGTACCAATTGTTTTAATTTTTGCTTATTCTTTAAAATTGATTTTTAGTCAAAAGACATGTTTGGTAAGTTTATATATTTAATTAAAATAAAGCAGGATTACAGGGCATTAAAAAAATCGACTTTCTTTTATTGAGTTGAAGTTTTCATTGTGGGTGAATAAATCATTTAAAGATAGAAATAATATCCGATTCCCCTTAATTTACATCTGACTTCTCGAAATGCAGATAAAAATACTTTTTATAAGTACTATTTGTCGTCGTTCGCATCATAGGGAGGATTGATGCTCTTGTAATCGATTCCATGCTGCTAAAATAGATTGTTAAATCGGAGCGATTGCTGCTTGCTATCGGTCATAACTAAACGGATTTCTGTATAAATCGAATTTTGGTTATGTACATGCAAATATATTTTAATATGATCTAAGGAGTTGGGCTCAACTTTGAGGTAAGAGATACGTGGAAATTACAAATATATTTTGTCTGTTAACAATTTCAGTTCGTTAATTATTCCTTAGAGAGGGAGAGATAGAGATTATTCGGCGAGCTCAAACGCGGCAATAATGAATAAAATAGTTACGGCGGCATTAATTTTTCGTTGTGAAGTCGATGAATATTTCTTGTTTTTTTTTTCGGATCCAAAACCAATTTTTGTTGAGTCTGACATTATTCAAAATATCGTTCTTTTTTAACGTAAACACATTCTAGTCCCGATACCCTATCTCGATTATAACTATTTTAAAAATACAAACGAGAAAATATTCTGCATTCATTCACGTGTAAATATGTTAGAAAAAGTGCACTATTCTGGAATCGAGCGATCTCATTTTGGACGATGACCCGCTTAAAACCAGCAAGTAGACGCAACGAAGATATCTCGAAATATTTGTGAGACTGAGCGTTAATTATCTATACACAATAATGTTCATAAAATAATTATGGAATGGTACAATAAGATAGGGTAAGTTGCAATTGCAATTGAGGCCAACGGGTTACTTTTATTATGCACGAAGTGAACGCATATAGGGGAGGTCGTTTCCTTCCGTCCGCATGTTAAAACTCGGAAATTTGGTATTGGGGAGTTTTGCTAAAATTGGTAGACCGATTTAAATTTTGGTTAAAATCGGACAATTATTACGACCACTTTACATGACCTACAAATAGTTGACAATGTTCCTTTGTTTCAACTCGGGAACCGCTTGATGTATTTTGATGAAATTTGGTATTGGGGAGTTTTGCTAAAATTGGTCTACCGATTCCAATTTTGGTTAAATCGGACAAAAATGACGAACACTTTACATGAAGACCTACATGTAGTTTACAATATTTCTGTTTCAACTCGGTAACCGCTTGACATATTGAGATGACATTTGGTATTGGGGAGTTTTGTTAAAATTAATTGATCTATTCCAATTTTGGTTGAAATCGGACAATAATTACGACTACTTTGCATGATGAACTACATGTATTTTACAACGTACCTCGCTTGCTTCTCGCTAAATTCTCATCTTAGAGAAAATATTGAGAACATTATGAAATTTCAAAGAACGCATTTGGAAACTGTGTACTCCACCTTTCTAAAAAAACCTACAGGCCGCCGTGTGCGATACTAGGTCCCTGGCGTGGTTTAATCTCCCGTAAACCTAGTATTTTTTTCCCCTTTACCTCTTGGCGTGTACGTGTGTCTGTGGTTGCTTAGTAGGCCCCTGTCGCGGTCGTACTGACTCACAAACCTAGCAACGGTGTGATTTTTTGGGTCCCTGGCGCAGAGTAATTTCTCGCAAACCCTGTCCCGTTTCCTTTTTCACCTTTAGGATTAGTGCTTGTGCGTGAATGTGTGAGTGACGTCAGGTCCCTGTCGTGGAGTAACAACCCCTAAACCTGTAAGTTTATAATTTTTATTGTCTTTTGCCTTTTCCTTCCTTTCCTCCCCCCTTTTTCATTGTGTGTCTCTAATTTTGAATTTTACGGTAAAGGAGTTAATTTCTATTTAACATCAATTTCGCCGTAGTCTCCATCTTTACTCATTTACTTTCCAATCTTGTTTGTTCATTCAACGAGATGGTCATTTCTCAGAGGCAAATCACTTATATCTGCCACTGTAATTTTGCTCCTTTGCATACCCTTCTGGCATAGGTCATAGGTTTTATAAAGTTATTTTTCGGTTCAACAGTTGCTTGAATCCAAAATTTAACAAGGTGACGCGAGACGTTAATGGAGGTGTCCGCATTTTTAGTCTCTTCCTTATTCAGCTCCATCCAGCGGTCGACTTTGGTGCTTTGTGCTCGCGCGCAAAGTCTTTGCAAACATGGGACAAACATTATGAACTCATTAGTCTGTTTTTGTAGCATTGGGACCGGCTAAAAATAAAGCTTCTCACCCCACCTGGAAGAGTTCCAGAGACTCTAGGCAGAGAAAATGCAGAGCCTTATTCCATAACTAGTCGTTCCGTTTGGTAATAGGGCCTGAATACAATGTTCGTTAAAGGTCGATTTACTTAGATCAAGCTGCGCTTTCCAGGAAATAAAGCATGTGATAACTCTTACGCGAATCAAGCGGCCGAGTAAGCTCTAAAGACGTTTCAACTACAAAGTTCAGTGATAATTTATTGGTCACCCTAACAAGGAGCCAACTGTTGGTAGGATTTAAATGCAGAATCAGCTGATTTGTGGATACAAGAGATTCCTATATCAATTGACTATCTATATAAAATCCACTCTTCTGCTCACGTATTTGCTCTTGAAATCTTCTGATTTTAGTGTCGTGCCTCATTCGAAAGTTAAGGTCGAAGGAAAAGCACGATAGGTTTAAAATTTTCATCTCGAGGTCACAGGTTTGAGTCCAGACACTTTTCTTTCTCCATAAAAATAGAGTTCGGGGATCTATCAAAGATGGCTCTCTCCGCATTGGTGAGGAATCGCATTCCTGTAGTGTTACTTTTATTTTACTATTTTTAATCAACTATTTCGATAATATTGCGTAGAGAATGAATAACTTAGGTAATATTTGCTATTTATTAACGTAGTAAGCTTTTAGCATAGTGATAAAGTGGACACACATTTGCTATTTCGTATTTGCTACTTATCTGTCGTCAATTCCGTATGCTAGGAAATACCCACTTGGATACTTGTACAGTAATCTAAAATGGATTAAACCAGGCACAATGTAAAAGCCTCCCAAGAATTGTGCCCGGAATAAAAAAGTAACAGTAAAAGCCTTGATGGAAAATTGAAATGTGGTAGTTTCAAGTATTCGTGAAGTCATCGTTAAGGTGCTCATCTTTGCCACGCTCGTAGCATGTGAAATATGTATCAGATCATCGAACTTAGGCGAAACATTGTTTAAATATACAAATCATAATTACAGAAAAAGTAACCCCTTAACGTCCACGAAAGAAATTGGAAGTTACAGTTAATTTTTCTATGGTTATGTGAAATGCAATAAAGCAAAGCGTTCCATTTGCCCGAACCCTTTCTTGCGTCCACTAATCGGTTTCGGGATCAACGTGCTTCGAGTGCGTCCCGTTTTATTTTTCCACCATGACTAATCAAAGGCCGCTTCGAGCACCTACACGTGGAAACACTCGGGGTGAATCCTCTTCCGTCCCACTGTTTTGAGATGAGCCGCGGCATTCTACGTTCTTCTTAAACCCTTCGAAAAAGAGAAGGAAAATGATCGATGGCAGTCGGGTATTTATTTATTCACCCCCAGAAACTTCTTTCGTCCTCTCCTTCCAATCACGAAAGAACCCTCACCCCTAACTCTTGCTATCCACAAATTGCCTCCCCGTTTATCTCCCGACTCATTAATTTGGCCAATTGTTTCAACCTCCCTCAACTCTCCTCCTTTCCGTACATTTTTTCTGAACTCATTTTTTTAAAGTTTTTTTTGAAACCTCATGGGTTCCGCGTCGTTGTTCCTGCCGGAGATAGTTCAGTCTGTTCTTCAAACCTGGTCTTCTCGCTACTCGATTACTCTTCTCATTTCTTTTTCTACCTCTTCTCTCTCTGCCTTTCTCTCTGTATCTCTTTTTACCTCTCTCTACCTCTTTTCTCACTCTCGCTCTACCTCTCTTCTCTCTACCACTCTTCTCTCACTCTGTCTCTCGCTGTCTTTCTTTCTCTTTTCACCTCGCTCTCCACCTCTCTTCTCTCTACCACTCTTCTCTCTACCACTCTTCTCTCCACCACTCTTCTCTATACCACTCTTCTCTCTACCACTCTTCTCTCTACCACTCTTCTCTCCACCACTCTTCTCTCTACCACTCTTCTCTCTACCACTCTTCTCTCTACCACTCTTCTCTCTACCACTCTTCTCTCTACCACTCTTCTCTCTACCACTCTTCTCTCCACCACTCTTCTCTCTACCACTCTTCTCTCTGCCACTCTTCTCTCTGCCACTCTTCTCTCTACCACTCTTCTCTCTACCACTCTTATCTCTACCACTCTTCTCTCCACCACTCTTCTCTCTACCACTCTTCTCTCTACCACTCTTCTCTCTACCACTCTTCTCTCTACCACTCTTCTCTCTACCACTCTTCTCTCTACCACTCTTCTCTCCACCACTCTTCTCTCCACCACTCTTCTCTCTACCACTCTTCTCTCTACCACTCTTCTCTCTACCACTCTTATCTCTACCACTCTTCTCTCTACCACTCTTCTCTCTACCACTCTTCTCTCTACCACTCTTCTCTCTACCACTCTTCTCTCTCTCGCTGTCTTTCTCTCTATCTCTTTTTACTTCGCTCTCCACCTCTCTCCTCTCTATCTCTTGTACCTCTCTCTACCACGCTATCTACCTCTCTTCTCTCTCTACTCCTTTCTACATCTTTTTACCTCGCTCTCTGCCTACTTCCATTTCTCTCTACCTTTCTTTCTCTTCAAGCCCTCCCCGCTTATTACTCCTCTCCTTCTCTGAAAATCTGTCTGTTTATGTACCACTCTACCTCTCATACTTGCTCTTCTCTGCGTTTCCACCTCTCTCCTCCCCTTCCTCTCCATATCTCCCCCTCCCCTCCATATTTCTCTCTCTCTCTATATCTCCTACTCAGTCCAAACTCTCTCCAGCTGCCTCATCTTCCAGTGTCCCCCTCTTCACTCTTTCACTTGCACCTCCTCTCTTTCGTCCTTTCATTCCCCGCTCTCTCTGTTTCTCTCTCTCTCTCTCCTCTTCCTCTCCTCTCCCTCGACCAAACGAACGCCATCTGTTGCCAGTGCTCTTCTCTTTTTAACCCTCTTGGACCATCTCCCTGTGTGGCCATCTGTAAGGGATGGGCGAACGGCACTTGGGAATTTATATTTTTACGGCGATGTATAGAAGGGGAAAAAAGGAGGTTAAATCGGATCGAGGTAAAAAATACATTTTTTCGGTAAAATTCCCCAGCGAGAGATTCCTTCGGGATGGGAATTATTTATGTCTCTAAAGCCTTGCGCGTTTCTATATATATATATATATATATATATATATATATATATATATATATATATATATATATATGATTATTGGATTGATTATATGCTTGAATTCTGAAACAATGGTTGGCTTTCAAAACTCACAGGAAAGTTTTGTTACCATTCCTACGTAGATGGTCCAAAATATATTCGCGTTCACTTACTCCGATTAGTACTACTTAATTATCACCTTTTTGAGGAAATGGATGCTTAGTTTACAAAATATTTTTGTACGATATTACCTTTAAGCATGCCATCGATAATATCTTACTGCAAATGTTTTTATAATAATTCTAGAGGTATCGCTTTTTTAAGCCAAATTTATTACAGATAATATTTCGAATTTATGTGACCATTTGTTGCGATTTTATAACAATAATTGTTTGATACATAATGAGCGTTTACTGGGATAGGTTTTCATGAAATCTGATCGCTATTCAGAAATAAACGTAACAGAACTATGAAACCTGTATTTAAATACTCACTTCGTGGGTTCGACTCTTGTCGCGTTATCAACATCGTTATGAACATCGTTTTCGTCGAAGAGCACCTAATTGAATGATAATAATTTAAATATACTAATTAATAAAAACCAATGACCAGCATTTTAATTATAACTGTTTTGTCAATATTATCCTAATGAAGTAAATATTTCGTGGCCAAGATTGCGTATTATTAAAACCTTGGCAACGCCTGTTTATAAAACCTTCATTTCACTCCCCGCGAGACTCCGCGATGAGTAACGCTTCTAAAATTATAAAATTCTATTCTATACGGAAGGTGATGTATCTGGGGCGAATATTTTTTATTTTTCTCTCGTCGCGTTAATTTCAATTATTCACGTCTTACGCGCTCTTATTTAGATAGCCATCCGTTAACTCAAGTCGGCCGGAATTCGCGCTTCGCCCGTTGCCAGAATAAAATAAAAACAGGAGGAGAAAGGACCGTGTACCCCGCGAGATTCCTCTGGACCTCTGCCAATGAGGTTTTATATTCAAGATTTTCCTCCCCATCCTCCCCCTTCTCGAGTTAGAGCATAAATTAGCCTTATTTACATAAGCTTCTCTTTTCTTGGTATTCTTCGAAAATCACAAATACGAGTCTTTTATATATTTATATACACATCCGTATTTACGTATCCTAGCAGTCACGCGCATGCGTGCATGTACATAAATCGTACAGATGAAAAACGTAGGAAGAAGAGAAACCTTTCGATAAAATGATTTAATGCCATGAATTGCAGCGCAAGATGTTTTGTTTTCTTATTTTCAGACTCGTTTAGAGATTTGGTTCGTCTCGTCGCAGTTGCAGGTCCCTGCAGCTTTCGAATCGGATCGGGTCGTGTACATGCATATCGATGAAGAGATCGAACGGCGATTAGGCCCCGTAAAATAGAAATGGCAACAAAAAAATGTAGCGTGCCGGAAAACACGCTCGGACGTATTTTTAAAAAGTTTTTATCACTCTCGTTCTTTTTCTCTTAGCGTCTCTCGGAGAGGAATGGAAACAGGGACATTGTTGGGCATTAGTTGCGCTGAAAGCTGTACGCGTTTCATTTTTTTTTTCGCCCGTCTGTCATCCGAAAGTGAAGAAATAACAGGGTAGCTGTACTGGCGACGTTTTCGGAGTAAACAAGGTCGGCTTGCCGTGGATTAATAGCGTACCGGAGTAGCTTGGGGATGAATATCTCTATTTTAATGAAAGACAATCTCATTCTGTTATTCTGTGTGTAAGATTTTAGGAGTTAATGCGAATAACTCAAGAACGCTCGGTTCGATTTCGATGAAGCTTTCATTAGGTTCTCGCGCAGGGTTTAAGCGGTTTATCGTCCAATATGAATGCATGGGTTGGGTTCCAGAGCATTTCATTTTTACTTTTCGCTTAACACGTGAATCAGTGAAGGATATTTTTGTCTGTAGTTTTAAAATAGCTAGAATCGAGATCGATACTTGAACCTGTTGACGTTAAAATGAAGGATATTTTTGTTTTCAGACAAGAAAACTAGAATGATTTCCGAATTCAATTAAAAATTGGTTTCGAATCCAAAAAACGAGAAATTTTTAAGGGCTTTATGATGAAAAATTATTGCATCCATTGCTACATTACTCATTATTGCCGCGTTTGAGCTCGCCAAAGTATTGCTCTTTTCTACCATCTGTGGATCAACTAGCAAGCTGTAATTACTAGTAGACAACACGTAACTGTATATACTACATAACTAAACCTCAATTAGTAGAGAAAGAATTAAACCGTGAATAATGGAAATGAGTTAGTAGCGTTCAGTCCGATCTCAGTCAATTTCAGCGGTACGAATTCTATTGCAGGGACATCTATCCTCCCTTTGATCTAAACAAAAACCACCATAAAATATTTTTATCTAAATTTTGAGAAGTCAGATTTAAATTTGTGGGAATTCGATATTTTTATCTTTAACTGATTTATTTGCTTCTTTTATCTGGAAATTAATGTGTTACGACCTTGCTGGATTAAGATTATTTGCAATCTAAAGGTCAACATTGAAGGGAACCACTACTAAGGGATAATAAAATATATATGTACTGCTTTAATGATTCAGCATCTTTTAATTACTAACGCAATGCATAGTTCATTCCTATCCGCCATTTATGAGGTGCCTTAATAATACTATAGACATAATAGGAATTTATCCTTTATGTAATATTCTACCTAAAATTGAATTCGAAAATGTTCTCGTACAGTTTTTTTCTTTTTCAACTAATAGCTTTTTAGATTAATTATTGAGGAGATACTTGATAATTGGGCTTTTATCAAAAGCTATCCGAGATGGAATATTAATCTAAAGCAAATATCAACAGTTTGAATGTACATAATATCTTAATTAAAACCTTTTACTACGCTGAAAGCAAATATCAACGAATGTAAATATTTCATTTAGGATGCAAGCACAAAATTCATGAATTTCATTTTATTTCGCGAGTTGTATCCAAATATCATAAGAATTTCAAATATAAACATCAACTCCAAGCAAATAAGTTGCATATATCAGATGCAAAGATATTTTTCTGTGATCGCGATACTGTAGTATAATATAAATATGATAATTTATGAATAATTTTCAATAATTTTGTTAAGAAACTATAAATTTATAATATTTTCTGTATGATGTAGTGGCAGTTACTAACGACGGCGTCATTGATGATTGTGGGAGCAATATTTCCGGAGTATATTCGCTTCCTTATTAAGGCGTTCAATTTTTAGGCTTTCATCGAAAACAGGTAGCTATGTTTAAACTCGTCTGATAATATATTCCCTTTAATTTTCAATTCTAGTCTTTGCGTTTATAAAATTCCTTTCGTTCGCAGTAGCCTCAATATTTAGCATTACGGCCTGAAATGCAACCTTTCCACTTTCGAATGTCATTATTTTTAAATAATCTGATCGGATAAAGCAAATACTACAAAATTAAAAAATAAAAGCCCATTCCCGCGTTTCTACATTAAAAAACGCGACTCAAAGAGAAGTTCAGGAACGGATGGTTAAAACTCGGAAAGAAAAGAATTTAAGGTTTGTCTGTTGAAGGAATATAATCCATCTCGCAAACAAATAAAGGGTCCTTTCCGCAGTTTAGTCCACTACGAATAAACGAGGGTCTCTTTTATTATCCATTCCCTCGCGAGATATGCCGGACTGAGGGAAGAGGACGTTGGAACCCATGTTATAACGGGCTCTTCATGACCTTCGTGCTTAAATCCCGAGACTGTCGTTCTTAGCGGGAGATCCAACTAAATCAGGGAAAATCCTTTACTCTCCATCCCGAGTATTTTTTTCCTGACCGAGACAGGGTTAAGAAGTGAAAGGAAAAGAGGGCGAATTTTTTCGCCCGAATGAATTTCACTTCCCGAAGTAAACAAAAAAAACACGAAGCGACTTTTTATTTTCCCTCTCTCTTTACAAAAGGGAAGGGTGGCGTCCGATGACTCATCTCTCTATCTGTCTCAATCCAAACGAATTTTTTTAAACCCTCTTCATCCCTAGCAAAAAAAATTATAAAACATTCCGTCGCGCAGGAATTGTCCAGCCTCTTCTTACTCTCTCTCTAAAAGAGTAAGAGAAAAGTATTTTTAATTAACTTGCCACATTCTTTTTCTCTCATTCACACCCACGAATACATTCGTACGCTCCGTCGTTTATTCGCTTTAATTTCAACCGAAATACCTTAATCCTCCCTCGACACCTCCCGGTCCCGAATTTTATTTTTCCTCGTCATTTTATTTGACGTCGTCATGCATGTGTTTTTTTGTTTGATCCTTTCCATTAGGAGCCAGCTTGCGCGTGAATATTGTACTTTCTGATGTCTCTCTTAACGCATTCTCTCTCTCTCTACGATACTATTACGAATTCCTTTATTAGTGCCTCTGCCAGCCTCGTATTCTCTCCCTATTCTGACTTTACTTTCTTTCATCCGAGAAAATGTTGGCGTATCTTTTTTTCATCATCGCCTGTTTCTTTCTTTCCCACGCATTTCACTATTCCTCTTAATCGCACATCCTCTCTCCCTCTCTCTCCTCCCTCCTCTATCCCTCCCTCCTCTATCCCTCCCTCCTCTATCCCTCCCTCCTCTATCCCTCCCTCCTCTATCCCTCTCTCCTCTATCTCTCCCTCCTCTATCCCTCCCTCCTCTATCCCTCCTTCCTCTATCCCTCCTTCCTGTATACCTCCTTCCTGTATCCCTCCTTCCTCTATCCCTCCCTCCTCTATCCCTTCTTCCTCTATCCCTCTCTCCTCTATCTCTCCCTCCTCTATCCCTCCTTCCTCTATCCCTCCTTCCTGTATCCCTCCTTCCTCTATCCCTCCTTCCTCTATCCCTTCTTCCTCTATCCCTCCTTCCTCTATCTTTCCTTCCGCTTTCCTTCCCTCCTCTATCCCTCCTTCCTCTATCCCTCCTTCCTGTATCCCTCCTTCCTCTATCCCTCCTTCCTCTATCCCTTCTTCCTCTATCCCTCCTTCCTCTATCTTTCCTTCCGCTTTCCTTCCCTCCTCTATCCCTCCTTCCTCTATCCCTCCTTCCTCTATCCCTTCTTCCTCTATCCCTCCTTCCTCTATCTTTCCTTCCGCTTTCCTTCCCTCCTCTATCCCTCCTTCCTCTATCCCTCCTTCCTCTATCCCTCCTTTCTCTATCCTTCCTTCCTCTATCCCTCCTTCCTCTATCCCTCCTTCCTCTATCCCTTCTTCCTCTATCCCTCCTTCCTCTATCCCTCCTTCCTCTATCCCTCCTTCCACTATCTCGCCCTCCTCTATCCCTCCCTCTATCCCTCATTCCTGTATCCCTCCTTTCTCTATCTCTCCCTCCTCTATCCCTCCTTACTCTCTTCCCTCACCTCTCCCTGACTCTCTATCTCCATTCCTTTCTCCCTTCTCCCTCACTAGCTTTCCTATCAGGTGGTAGAAGTAACTGTCTAGTATCAATATTGCTCTATTATATCTATATTCCTTCCCCCTCCTTTTCCTCTATCCTTTTCCCCTCGTTAAATGTAAGAATGGACCTTATGGTCTAAATTTCGCCCAAATAAAGACGATTATCTATCTATCTCACAATTTTCATCTTTCTTCGTCTATCTCACTTTTCGCTTCTTGCTTCACCATCCTCCTCTCGCTCCACACTTTTTACTTTATTTCCATCTATTTTCCATCTTCCTCTCTCCCTCTCCATTTTCCGTCTCTATCTCTCTCCCGATTTCTCTCCATCTATTTATCTCCTCTCTCCGTCTCCCTATTTCTATCTCCCTCTCTCCCTCTCTACTTTGTTATTTTATTTTATTTATTTATTTGTTATTTTATTAAGATGTTTTTTCCTCTATCTTGTTTAGTCATAACAGTGTTAATATATATTCATCTCAGTAGGTTTCGCAGGTTTTTCATACCCCCCCTTCTTGTGTGGGTGCTTTCCTGCAGTGGGTTTTTTTTACATGGGTTTCATTATTCAGCAGTCCTATTTTTTCCCACAAATTACATCTTTTATTTTCCATTACTTGTATTTTTATTGTTATTTGTATTTATATAATGTTCTATGTATTATTGTATATGTTTCATGACGAGGGGTTAGATGGAAGATTCTTGGTCTCAATCTCGCCCCAAATAAAGACCAAATCAATCAATCAATCCCTCTCTTAAATGTAAGAAAGGACTATATTGTCTCAATTTCGCCCTAAATAAAGTCGTTTGTCTGTCTCCATCTCCCTCTCTCCATCTCCCTTCATATCTGTCTCCATCTCATTTTACCTTTCTGTCTCCATCTATCTCCTCCCTCTCTCTACATCCCTCCCCCTTTCTCCCTCTTTCTCTGTCTTACATTCTCACTTAATATCCTAGTCTACAAACAGAAAATTCTCCGTCTATTTTAGGCAGAAAATCTCTTTCTCTCTTACAGTCGCACAATCTGGGCAGCTAGGGTCTTCATTACCAATGTATTTTTCATGGCTGTCTACTTTTACTCGCAGCTTTGTTTTTTTGCCTCCTCTCCCATTGCGACGGTCCGGAAAAAAGGATATATATCCCTGTCCGCTTTTGTGACTACTCCCGCTCGCCCTTCCGTCTCTTCTTTTCTCTCCCATTCCCCTCTATCGTTTTTATTTTTGGGCGGTGCGTGAATAATTCAGCGAAGCAAAAAAACACACGATAAAAAGATTCACCAACCCCGACTCCTCCCACCTCTTCCGTACGCGCACGAGCGCCCGTGCGTGTATGGGCGCGCGCGGCAGCGTATGCGTGCGTGTGCGCGCGTAAGGAATGTTTCGGGGTGGATGGGGAAAAAAAGGGGGACGTTCCCAGATGGGATACGGGCTGTAATTAACTATATCAATGCCGAGATGCTTTAACGTACTAAGGGGTTTTTATAGCCAGCTTTGCCGACGTGTCGTAAACGATCGTCTCCCTCTTTTTTTATTCTTTCCGGAATCCGTTTAGCCGCCTTTGTTTGTCGTAACCCTCAACGATGTTTACGGACCAAGATTTACATCGCTAACCGATTCCTTTCACGTGGCGTCTGTACAATAATCTTCGGCAAAAAATAGGCATTCTTGCGCTCGTCTGCGGCGAAACAGTAACGGCGTTTGGGATTTATTCCTTTTTTTTTCACTGGGAGAATGCGCGTTTGGAAAAAATCTCTCCGCACGTAATGCGTTTGGAACGCGGAAAGCTCTTTACGCGGCGCGTAATGCAATGGATCGCTCGTTAAAAATACATAATATTGCGATTTTTTAAATAGATTACCGGCGAAGAGAATAGTAAATTGGAATTTTATATTTTTCTGTGGTTATTTGCTAAATTTGTTAGAAAAGCTAGGAAAAAAGACCTTTTCGATAAAAATACGCATGTATAGATGTCGTGTAATTCAAAATGGAGTTATCGAGCTAATCTTATGGCTGATACAATTTAAGAACAAGCACTTAGAAAAATGCTTGTCTCAGGTATCTACGATAACCTAGTTGTGACTCTTGGGGATAAATGAGACAAGTATTTTGTAAGTGCTTGTACTTGGATGAATAGATTCCATGTGGTAACTCGTAAAAATAGCATCAAGAATTAATTCGGTACCTTTCTGCAATCGCTTTTTTTTGTTTTTGATGCTTGTTAATGACGGCACATTGGATCTATAGAAAAAATACATGATTCGAACTGTTAGTGGCGTCCGCAATTGCTCTCCAAAATATTCTTAATTTTTACAATATTACCATCAAAATAAAAAAAAAATTAAAAACAGTGTTACCCACAATATTAAGTACTCTTGTGCGTGAACTTTTCCGATCAATTCAAACTGATTATTAAATTATACAGCACTTATCATCCCTGTTATTCAAGTAGGTGCACTTTAAAATCGTAAGATTAGTAAAGTACTTATTCAGGTATTTCCAATAGCCACAACAAGGTAATGGAAAACCAGAGGCGCATTTCGGAAACAATAGAGCCGTCTTCAGTGGTAATTCGCCTAATTTCGGTAAATTAGCGCTGAAGACGGCTGCATTGTAGCCGAAATGCGCATCTGGTTTTTCATAATGTTGATGTGGCTATTGGTGACGTGAGATAAGTACATTTATAATCTATTGATTTTTTATGCTTGTTCTTGAATTTTTTGCCATAAGACGAGCTCACTAATTCTCTGGAACAACGTTAACATGCTTACATAAATAACTAGTGTATGGTGTAGAATGCTATTTCTTGAGTTGTTTAGATTGAAGTTAAGTTTTAATGAGAGTATTGGTGCATTGTTTCAATGTGCGTCAACATTATAGTTATTAACATAAGACAAAAAAATTAATGTATATTCATTGGAACTGAAAAAATATTTTCACTGCACATTTTGTTTATATTGACAAATAAATTGTTAATATTAATTTCAACCATAATTTGTGTAAATTGTCCGAAGTGGTCTAGAAAGTTATGTAATTTGCTTCGACCAGCAATAAATTATAAAATAACCATATAATTAATATATTTTATGTAAGATTCGTTACGGGTTACCAATGGGTCAGGGAATTGCTTATTTACGTTCATAGCTAACTTTTACATCTTGTACTATTTTACTTTTAATTTAATGCTTCATTCATGCCTATCAGTCATTTTTTATGTGAAATTACACTAGTATATAATAGCAATACTCATCCGGCTTTACTTTACTTCCATGCGCTTTTATTCTTATTAAGACGAATTTATGATTTCGATCACGTTAGGATGGAAATTGAAATTATGCTGTGTTGCGCGGCTTTATCGACAACATCAATAGGCTCACCTTTGTGTTGTACTGACAATGAGAGCGGGGCCGAGTTTTCCCTCGGCGTTATAGAGATATTAATTGGGATTAAACGCCGAGAAACGGTTTAACGCTTCTGAAAGCTGTCACCCTCATTACTTGGACGCCGTGTCGAATCACTCTCACGTTACCTAATTTCGAATAGTTCCCGAAAGAAAAAAAGAGTGTTTCCAGTTCGGTCGAATATTTGATCCAGGAGTCATTTTGCGTACATTATCGAGAGAAAATTTACGATTCGTAGGGAAGAAAACCGAATATATAATATAACGCCACCTTTACGAAAAAACATTTTTTCTTCTTCTAACAGATAATTTTAAGTTATTTTTATGACCAGGCACAAAGTTTATTGGCAAATGAAGTTGTTGTTGGGGCATGACACCTGGAAATGGAGGTGAGATAAAAAAATTCAGGAATATATACGTACAATATATAGGCAAATAAATAAATAAACGCCCGAGAACAGAGAGCTTCAAGAGAAAATAATCGAGGTCATCTAATGGCTGATATATAATTGGCAAGCAATCTCTTTCCAATAGCAAAAAAGCCGTGAAAATCAAATGCTCATTTTGGCAACAGAGCAGCCGTTATCATTGATTACTTGTAGTTTATGAGAAATAATTTCTATAACCTATTCTGGGCGTATCACTGACGACGGCTGATTTGTAGCCGGAATGTTTTTGTGATTTCCAAACCTTTTTACGGCCGTTAAAGGCACACATTTAATTTTACATGCCGCTGTTGATCATAAATACTTATTATCTTTCGCTATCAACGGTGAATTTTTAACCAGTGCCGTGAATATTTATGGAACCATCTGAAAATAATCACAGCCCAGAATTGAGTTGATGCGTTGGTTTCGAGTGAGAGAATGATTGCTTGAAGATGTTCGGATGCAATTCGTCTCCTGCGCCTCTTGAAAGTATCTCGACACACGGCGCCTCTCCCGTTGAAAAGAGAAAAAAAAACACCGATCCTCTTTCTCCTCGATGTTTGAACGCGATACGCTCCGGTCTAGACCGCGGTTCGGAGAGGGAGGGGAATTGCGTGCTTTTAATGCCTCGAGCACGTGCCGTCGCAATCCAAGGAGCCGTGTGCACATTCCTAGCGCGGTGAATTCACCCGTGTTCTACACTCCTCGCTCTCTTGCGCTGCGGAGGATAAGGAAGATGAGCCAGCCGCGGGGCAAGTGTTTCTAGACGCATGGAACTCTCTTTCAAAGGATTTACGCGGAGATAAAGGGAGAAGACGGATGGGGAAAGGAAGGAGAGGAGGTAGAAGGAAAGTGATAGATAAAGAAAGAGAAAAAAAAGGAAGAAAGAAAAGGGGAAAAGAGGATTGGGAGTAGAGAGAGAGAGAACAGGAGAGAGAGTGTAAGAGTAATAAAGGGTCCATGAGAAAGTAATTGAGAGAATTAGAGGAGGAAAAGGGTAAGAGAAAGAAAGGAAGAAGTAAAACTGAAGAAGACGAAAGGATTCTAATTATATTCCATATTCGACCGTGATATTCGCTTCTTAAATTTAACTCTTCCTCTTATAAATAACCTTTTTTCATATAAAAAGGTTAGGTTAAGCTTTTAAAAAAGGAAGAGAGAACGTAATAGAATTAAAGAAAGTGAATGAGCAAGAAAAAGTAAAATAAGATGTAATCGAGAGGGTTTCAGTTGGAAAAGTCCGGATGGATTTGGATAGGAGAGAAACCGAGAAATGTGTACGAAGATAAGGGGAAAAACTTACGGTAATGTACTGACGGAGAAAGGAGGATGAATTAAACACACACACTCACACACACACACACACATACATATATATATATATATATATATATATATATATATATATATATATATATACATACACATATAGAGGAGAGATAAGAGGAAAGAGGAAGATATGGTTTGGGGCATACGAAGGGAAAGTCTATAAGAAACTTGAAAAAGGGATAAAAATTGTATGAAGAAGAGGGAACGATAGGAGCATATAGAAAAAAATAAGAAGAGAGCAAAGGAGAGGTAGAAAAAGAATGGACTTAGAATGATGAAGATGGAGGAAAGGAGGGAGACGTAATGAGAGATTGATTGATTCATCAGAGTCTTTTATTGGTGAGGTTAGTCCTCTTTAATCCTCTCGATCGTCTAACTTTGTATGACACTGTGATTCGATCAATAAGAAGACTAAAACTCCGAACTGATAAAAAAAGAAAAAGGGGAGGAGAAAAATGGAGAGAAAAAGAAGTTGATAGATTTAAAGGAAACCTGAAGAGAGAAGGCTAGATAGAAACACATCGTCGTCAGAAGTGAATTAAGATTATAAATTGTTTTCCTCCCAACTCTCTTTCATAAGAGACAGAGAGAGGAAATGACCGAGAGCGGGGAGAGAAAAAGTTGGCCGGGGAGGGGAGGAGGAAGGGGGGAGGAAGGAGGAGGGGGGGAGGAGGAGAGATTAACTGGAGGGGAGGTGGTGATGAGCAGTCGTTAGACGGCTGGCAGAGCAAAGAAGGAAACAGAGCGGGCTGAAAGCGGTGATTAGAAGAGGCTGCATCCGAGAAGACAAGAGAGGAGACGACTGTGTTGTAACAAAAAAGTGACGAACGATATCGCCCTCCTCCTCATCCGACTCGCAACAGAATTTGACAAATCGTTAACGGCTAAAGGAAGACTTTCGAATGACGAATGGGTGGGTTAAGGGAACCGTTAGTGGAAAAGCCATATCTGCGCGGAGAATCTCGACAGAAGAAAACGTTCTCATTACGATTACATTCTGCTTTTATTTCTTTAGATTTCTAGGTTATCGTGCTTGAAGAAGTAGTTTCGAATATTAAATATTGAGCTCCTTTTTATGGCTTTGGTCCCAGTTGATGATAACTACCTAGATAGCTTAATTCTAGCTACGCAACTATGGAAAAATCAGTTTTAAACATTGGTCGCCCGTTTTTACCAAGGTGCATGTCTCCTGTAACGATTATTAACCCTTAAATACTACAGTATGGGTAAAAAAACACCCAGAGCAGCTGTGTTTACTTATTGCTCAAGAATGTACGGAGTAGACATCGTCTCCCCCCCTTAGATATGTCTTCCCCTAAGTCTTCTTCTACTGTGGTCACTTTGCTTTTAGACCTTAGTCATAGCGTGTCGCTGTCTTAGAGATCTTTTTGTAGTGGAGCTCAAGGCATTTTTGGGGCTTTTATATATTACCGCTGCGAAAAAAGATAATCATGTTGATACAAACTATATTCGGTGAAGTGCTCATCATGCAAGCAGTTTGTTTGTAGTCAACATCTCAATATAATCTGTGAAAACTGTATTAAAAATAGATCAGAAGATAACTCTTCATAAAATGATTTTTAATATTTTTTGTTAAAATACATTTTGTATCATTACCAATTTTGCGCTACTTAGTGTGCAGTACAAGATATGGACATTTTAAATAAAAATATCGGCACTTGTTGTTGAAAACATTTATTCATACTAAATCCGCATACGAAAGCTGCCGGGTGAAAATTCACCCATGTGAAGTAGTAGAGTGGTTTATTAGATGTGTAGTATTTAAGGGCTATCCAGTACACGCGCTTGGCCTGTGTGACCAAGCCCGCAATATATCGAACCGCACAATTTGTGTGTTGGCATCACTTTCTTGTAAGACTCAATACCTTGCTATTATTTCTTGTTCGTTGTGATACAGCAAGGTCAGTCTGAGTCGATCTCTCCTTCGTTGTGTACTTACGTCAAAAGGTGACCTGACGGACACCCAGCGTGCACTACGGTCTCTAATCCTCGATCCAATTATTTTTGTTATATGTTAGATATATAGTGTTTTTATGCAAATTTAATGGTTGTTATTCGTACAAGGAAAATATATTAGTGTTTTCGGAGATTAGAAAGGTAAAAAATGCTGTTTGATACTGTAAGAAAAAACAAGAGACAAATTCGTTTCGAATTTCTTTCTACTAGGAACAGGGAAGAGAAATCATCAATGTTTGCCTTTCAAGAGAATTTCTCGTTGGTCTCGTACATTCCTAATAAGGCGAAAAATGTTTTATTGCGTTCAACTATGCGCCATGAAGAAAAAATCGATGATGACGCCGGAAATAAAAAAAAAACCCAAAATAATTACTTTCTATAAAGACCCAAAAGTCGATATCGTTGACAAAATGAGTGCAACATACGTTGTTGCACGAGACATAAGGAGATGGCCGATGGTTATATTCTACAGCTTATTGAATACTGGAGCTATAAAGGCGATAGTGATTTATCATGGTAATGGTCAAGAACAAAAATCTCGAAGAGATATGAGAGAACTGTCGCTTGCCCTAGTAAATGAACACATAACACGGAAATCACTCAATAACACCATTCCTAATGAGATAAAGAGGCGAATTTGTAAGATTATTGGGTGATATCTTAAGACGGAAGCGCAAGAACCGCCTAAGACTTCAAGTAGTCGATTCGGAGACTGCGTAGGCAGGAAAAGAAAAAGTACGTATTTTTGCGAAAAAGAACAAGAAGTACGTCTGCTTGGAAAATGTTAATACAACGTGCAGCCAGTATTGTGAAAATATCGAAGATTAATCCTGTAATTTCCACTGATAATTATAAAATAAATGGAATATGCTTTCAAATGTTAAACTTAAGGAAGAACATTTTTTTGTTTGCATAATAAACATTCATTTTTTAACCAAAAACAATTGTAATGCTGATTATTTTTTCCAATGTTTTACTACAAACATAAATCCATGTAAAATAATCAACTTTGTCTAATTTTCCCCATATTATCTAGGAATTTCACATAAAAATAACGAGGTGTCTGTCAGGCCCGCTGCGTGCACTGGAGGAAGAAAAATAGGCGCGTGTACTGCAGGGTTAAGTTTCCCTCGATAGAATTTTATCATCCGCGGAAGGCTATTACATTATATAGTGCTCAATATTTCCGATAGATTATACACGAGGGCTATAAAATTGTTATAGACGGAAAGGATTCGACAAATCGTTATGCAAATGAGCATAGTTGAATTTGGAGGTTAGAGTGATGATACAAATTGATGGAAGTCGGGACAGAGACAGAGAAATCGTGGTGAAGACGCAGACGGTTCATGTATTGAATAAGACATTTGGAAGATTTGAGGAGACAGCTTTGATTTTAACCGATGAAAGGAGAGGCAGGGACAGTGATGGAGGAGGGAGACGGAGAAAGAAAGAAAGGGAGAGAGAGAGAGGAAGGTTAGGAGCTGTGTCGGAGGCAAGAGTCGCTCGTGATGGATCCTCTTCTTTGGCTAAGCCACAGAAACCTCGTTCCCTAACCCAACATAACGCTACCACTCCCGTCCAACTCAAAGCGGCGTCGATAATCGATGCCCGCGCAACGTGCCTCGGGGGCCAACAGCCAGGCGACGATCCTTTCGCGGACTTGGACGGAGAAAGATAGAGAAAGGATTCTAGAAGGAGATATAGAAAGGGATATGGGGTTGAAGTAGAGATGAGGGGAAGAAGAATTGAGTTTTAAGGGATGAAGCAAAGGAAGCAGATTGGAGAACAGAGAGAGAAGTTGAGACTGTAGAGTCCCTTCTTAAAATTTAATTTGCCGATGTTCGTTTCAAATCGAATTATAACCATTAAAAATTTAAATATTAAAGGGATTAAAAATTTATAAAAATTAAGGTAATAAATTTTAAGGGGGAAAATCTTGCGCAAAATTTAGGAATAGATGTCTATATGTGCGCGTTTACAAATATAAATGAATGCGTATACACAAATACATAGGTATATGTTCACGCATTCATATAAACGACAACAATGTTTACGTCAGCCTTCTTCCCAAAATACATCAGCCCGGTAGTACACGTTTTTTAATCGTAATACATGTCCTCGTTTGAGGCAAAAAGTTAACGCGCGACAAGAAATTCTATAAGCTACGGCAGGGGTCGGCAACCTTTTCTGCATGGCGGGCCACATTTGCAGTTGTGAGTATTTCGGATGGCCGCATTGGGAGTCAAGAAAGCCTCGGCGGGCAGGATGAGCGAATAAATCAGAAGTTTTCTAGAGATTCTGTGATTTAATATGAACGAAATCAAGTCTGCGCAATTTGCTAGCTTTAAAACTTCACCAGAAAAGGCTTCGAGACCATAATTTTACTCAAAAAATATAAAATTGCCCATGAGAAATTTTCCTGATCACATTTTCATTACAGCTTTGCGGGCCGCATAAAGCGTTCTCGAGGGCCGCACGTGGCCCGCGGGCCGTAGGTTGCCGACCCCTGAGCTACGGCAACACTCGCCGCACGCGTTAGCAGTCGCTGAGGAAGCAAACGTGAAACACGCGAATGACACCACCATACCCTCAGTAAAACATCTCCTCACACACACAAGTACTCACACAGGAAGTGGTGACGAGAAGGCAGACGACGGCATATCTCGAGTCCATATACTTCCCGGCTAAAGAATATATATATATATATATATATATATATATATATATATATATATATATATATTTTTTTTTAAGACAGGCAAGACGTGAGACAAAAGGACTCGAGCAGCTGGGCTTAAGAGAAAGGGGGAGGGATGAAAGCGGGAGAGGAGCGAGCGGGAAGATAGATAAGACTTTAAAGGATTGCAAATAAAGGAGGAGGAAAAGGGAAAGGAAGAGGAGCTGTGGCGTGTTTGAGGGGAAACCAGTCGCGTAGAAATGTAAGATAAAAGGGGTTAAATAAGGTGGTATTGGAAGAAGACGGTGACGGGGTGCGTCTACCAAGATTCTTGCGTTTGGCGACTTAACTATTCTGCTTTTTCTCCGACATTTTTAACACGGTTTCTTAAAAGAAAAAAAAACTTGCCAATGTGATCGCTCTGTCCGTCTGTGGACAATCGACTTTTTTGTTTTCGGAGATATTTGAAAAATTCTTGGATTGGATTTTCCCGTTAGTTTATAGTTTTTCCGCTAGGTGGCTTCGAATTTGGAAAATTCAAAACTTTGAAATTGTATTGTAACCAAACTACTTAAGCTAGAGGAGTGAAGTTTTCATGAGTGGAAAGGTCTAGTGAGGATTTACATTCCAACGGTGCGAGTCGTCCGCTCTCCAAAAGGAAAGGCAAACCAGGACTCAGAAAATTTTTAAGAAAACTTGCTACTAATGTTTATTATATTAGTACTTGATATTTCCTATATCACCTTGTACTGCTCTATTTCCCGTTTGTGTGTGTTTGTGTGTGCGCGCGCGCGTGCGTTTGTATGTAAGAAAAACTATTGAAAATTCCATAATCGAAAAAACGATTAGCTATCGATATGGGATTATCGCAATACGGAAATCCATATTGATTTATATCCCCTAATATATTTCGCTAATGCTCCAGGCAAAAAGGTTATGGTTCATTAGGATGGAGATTTTGACAGCCGCATTTTTCATCCCATACAGTAGTTTCTGTATAGGTTTTATATTTAGCCGTCCACGCCGTCGCTGCGAACGTAAATTCCCCGGCGGAAGCAAAACTCCCGATCCCTCTCAGTCTGAGAGCTTCGTTCCAAGTATTTTTTTTAAATCCTCGACCCGCTAATCGCTTGGGAAACGTCGGGAGTTCCCTTCTGCATATGAACCTGAACCGCGCAATTTTTCTCATTCATCATAATTACGTCATTCGGGGGTGACCAGTTGATGCGTGCTCCCAAGAGCATATGTGCTATTAGAAAAGAGAGAAATAAAATCTTTATGCGATCTATTGGCAATATGACGCGATTTTTGGTGCTCTTTTGGTTCAAGGTAAAACTTAATTTGAACTTCACAAGTTTTTATTGGATTTTTTGTATTCTACCCATGCTGGATTCTGCGGAGACAGCGTTATTTTTTAGTTTTTTTCTCCATAAATGGCCATGACCATGAGTTACGTGCCTGATGATGCTTCAAAATCTCGGAATTTAACCAACATTTTAATGAATTACTGTAAGTGTCGTCAATCTACGCCCAGCGTTCCGCATGCTGTCCTCTAGAGCAGCGGTGCACAATTCTGCGCGGGCCATAAAGCCCACTTCCGCTCTCTTCGTGGGCTAAAACCAGTCGGAAATAGAGTTGAAGAATAATTTTAACAAACTGAAGGGTTTTGTTTTGGGTCTGTATTACCTGATTTGTTTTAAATTTGTTAATCTATTATGGGAAGGGTAAAGATAACATATATTGTTTGTTATATATATTTATAATTTAATATTTTCATTTGGTTGCATTGCGTCTATTAATTGTTAAAAACATTGCGGGCCGGATGAAGACACTCGGTAGGCCGGAGGACTCTGGAGCAGTGTTTTTCAAACTCCCGACCCAGTGGAGAGGAATGCAATATGAGGAAAATATTTTTTCGACTTTCGAGTTTTCATTTACTTGTATTTCATCTCGGAGTTTAGTTAAATTATTTCTAAACTGTAGGAAGAGCGATTCTATGCTCTATGCTTTATTTCATTACACCTGATATTTTGTATAGAACAGCGGGTCTCAACCGAAAGTTCATCGCGGACCGGTGTAATAGCGGAAAATTTACCGCGGACCGGTGTATTATCGGAATAATCCACCAAGGACCGGTAAAATCAATTTTAAACCACCAATCATCTAACAATGTTACGCTTTGAAACATGAAAACACAAGCGTTTCATTAACCAGTGCTGTCCTTTTTAAAACTACGAGAAAACGGAATATCACGGACCAGCCAATACTGAACCGCGGACCGGCGGTTGAGAAACGCTCTGTTTGCCATAATCCTTGTGAACCAAGTTCTTATGTCCCTCGACCCGGCGTTGGATCTATATCCGTACTTAAATACAAAGTAACAGATTATGCTGTCTTAGAAATTCTAGTGTTGCCAAAGCCTATTCCTATTCGTCCAAAACCGACCCCATCTCCGGTTTGTTATATTGTGGGGTTAAACAAAAATAATTTTAAAAAGCTTGATCGCCCTTCATTAAAAAAACTACTACCGTGAGTGAATGGAGTTATATGAAATTATAAATGTGGGATAAAAACCAGGGTTGCCAACCGTCCGCAAATTTATGGACATTCCGTAAAAAAAGTGCAAAATTGTACGTGTCGGTAGGGTTCGTAAAAATATTTAGATGCCCGTAAAAATGATAAGAAGTTTCCAGAGGTTTAAAGCAGCGGTAGCCAACCTTTTTAATTGGCGAACACCTTAAAATATTTTTGACGAAATTGTTGTCCTCGGGTATATTTTAAAGTTAATAAACTCTGTTATTATTTGATAGAATCTACAGCTATGTATATGTACTTTCTAATTATATGATTTGCGTATATTGTATGCATGAGATAATTATTAGATTTTGCTTCGCTATTTTTTTACATTAGATATCCTTAATATCCTATCTCTTTGGAAGATCTTGCGCATCCCCAGGGATATGTGTACTTTAGGTCGAATATCACTGATTTAAAAAATATATGTTTATCTTATATATTTCCATTTTGGTTATATTTTAAAAAGTGAAGCAACCTTTCTTTATTATTAGGCACAAATTACAAAATATGAAACAAAATGCTCGGAAAGAAAATTCAGGTAGTATTTGTGCTCCAAGAATTTTTACTGAACACATCCGAAATTTCCTGTTTTCCTAGGCCAGATAAGTGCGCTAAACAAACGTAAATATAATTTCTGTTGCTCACTTATTTCTTTTTAAGACATCTTAATATTACGCAAAAAATGTTCGTATAAAAGTTGGGTTCTGTAATTTTTTTCCATATTGTCCGTAAAAATCATTTTCATTGGTTGGCATCCCCGATAACAACGTAAACATCATTTCTCTCTTGATAAGAGACAGCCCGTGAGATTCGCAAATTATCAAGTAAAAACCGTAGTTCTCTCAGAACAGGAATAGCGAGAAAAACTGCCAAAGTACAAAAGTCGTGTTATCCGCATTTTCCAAAATACCTATTTCGCTCGCCTACGCGCACGTGAGCGCCTGCGTTTCGCCGCCTCTGGACCAGCGCCTCCATTTCGCGAATTCCGTCGTAGTTTTCAGACCCATCTTTCAAAATCCTCCTCTCCTTTGAAGCGCCCTGGATATTTAAATATTTTTCCGTAAAATTTCGGGAATCCGCTTATGTGAAATAATAATCCCGGGACGGAATATAAAAGGGATTTTCCGCCGATAGAAGAAATCTCTCCTAATCGCCAAGCTCGCATTCCGAAGCCGTTCCGTCATTCTGCCGAACCCTTATCCTATAAATGCACATGCACGCACTCGTGCGCAAACATACGCAGGTATAAGCTCTCTTGGCATCGCACGCACTCAACCCTCATTCGCCGCGAGGATATTACTGATAATATCGTATATTTTTTTAACCTTTTTCGAGGATTTTGTCTCTCCAACTTAATAAAAAGACCCAATTAGCGCTAATCCAGTCTCCTCTTCAACCCCTTGTTTCTTTTCATGTCATCCTTAATACTTCTCATCCCTCATACCTTCCTATACCGATCCGCACTGTTTACGTTGCCATGCCATCCGCCTGTTTGCACTTTCGACCCTATATCCCATCCCTTATTTATTTATTTTTCTCGCTTTTTCTTTCACTTTTTCTTCCTCCTATCACTTTCTTCTTCCTCCCTCCCTCCCCTTCCAGCTGTCGACCGAGCCTTACGTAAAAAACACCCTCTTCCTTATTTATTTTACCGCTTCGTCGGTGTTATTACCATTATTTTATTTTGTTTAGGGGTTTCCATCACCTACCGCCGCTCGCTTTCTCGTTTTTCTGCCTTCTCAACATTCCCGAACAAACAGTCTGGGATCCTACGCGCGGTTTTTGTTGTTCTTTTGTCCCTTTTTCTCATCGCCGTTTCGGCGGATATTACCTCTATCCTTCTTCTATCTTCGTCTAATCTCTGCGGATTCTCCCTCTCCTCGATTTTCTCTCTCTTTCGCTATTGGAAAATAATGCTAGACTCCCTTCCTTCCTTCATCCGTCATCTTTCGCTCTTCGCATATCCACCTGACACCATGTGGGTTTTGGAGGTCGTTACACACGTGTTACTTCGAAAGCTTAAAGGACGAGGGAGACGCTATCTCCTTTTTTTTGTATTCAGCTGCGTTACCTAATTGGTTCGGTTGTTTTCAACTGTTCATTAATCATTTTTTCGCGGCGGAGGCCGCCAAGAGTGGATTTTTGTTTTTCTTCTTCTCCATCGTCTCTCCATTTATTTCTCTATATATTTGCGAATTTAATTTTCTTGTTATAATGTCCCTCCTAGTCTGCCCAACTCACTCTTCGACTAAATATTTACTCAAGAACCGGCGAGCGAGATTTTATTTTGAATATTTTTTATTTATTTTTGTGATGACACCGGTTAAAATGCTAATATTAGGCTCGAGACATTCCAGCGTAGGATGTGAATGAGAGCAGAAAAAATTAAAAAACCAGCTCTTTTTGAGTAAGCGTTGGCGCACCACGTTTAATTTATTATTTTAGCGCACGTCTGGAAACTGCTAGTGAATGACTTTTTGCTTTTTTTTAATTTTACTTGATAAGTTTTCTGATATGGTGCATGAACGTAGCTTTTGTTTAGGATAACTACTTCTCTACGTTGTTTTTTGACGATAGGGGTAAATATAATGACTTTAGCTCGTAATGGGGAAGAAAAGGGCTCTCTTATGTCGAATAGTAAGACTGAAAGTTAGTTATTACGCCACTGTCCTACGACAGTATCAATAAATGTTGCCACAAGTAGGATCTCGAACAATTTTATAAAAAAATATCAGTGACATTATTAGCCTTCTAAGCATTTACGTATTTGATCGGTTGAGCGCAATTTCACGTTTGGCTGAAAATGTGCAAATCCTGATGGCAGAAATGCTGTGTTTGAGTTTTGAATTTAAGCACACGTGGGTGTACTATCAGTTGATTTACCGTAGTGCAAACAGAGATCACCAAACAAATTTACAACTAGATTCAAACCAAGCACTACGATTCGTGACGCTGTTACTTTGGCTCGTGATGTTACCTCGCCCGAGATGCGGGGATTGTACGGTTGAATAGCCTTGATGCGGAAAAGTAATCGACTATTTGAGGATGAATCAACACCAAAAAATTCCAAGTTCGAATGCGATGGAAAATTTAAAACTCGAAGCGCAACGCAAACATTTCGTCATCATTCGAATCCGCGCCGTTTCACGCTCTCTTTCCCTATCTCTCTCTCGCTCCCCTTTTTTTCTCTTTGTCTTTCTCTATCAATCTCCCGTGCGCACATGCCAGTAAAAGAACATCCGTGAATTTCATTTCGGGAATGCACGGGAATCTGGATCACAGGCGCGATTTGCAAGTGAGTCACGACAGGATTCTTTTATTCATCTGTTCACATTGTTAATACCATTGCAATGTTTTCTCTCCCTCTTTCTTTTAACGTATCGTGTTTGCGTTTCGGCCCCGAATGCTATGCCGGCGCGAACCTAGAACCTATTTTACCTCCAACTTATCCCTAAACTCTTTCTTCCATCTCTTCTTTCACATTTTTCTTCCAGTTCGTTCCAACCTCGCGCACTATTTCACCTTTTACAGCAGTGTCCCTCTACATCTATAACCCATTTCTTTCTCCTCTTTTTCCTCATCCTAACATTTTTCAATTTTTTTCTCCTTGACGCTCTTATTATTTTCTTTTCTTCGTTTTTGCAATTCTCCTATCGTATTCATATCGTCTTCCCCACCTTCTCTACTCATCTTTCTCGTCTATTCCTCCGTAACTGTTTCTTTCAAACAATTCTACGGTTAAACTTACCTCCAAAGCTTAGAAAATTTTCTTTTTCTTTTTTAATACTTAAATAAATAAGCTATGGTGAATTGATGTTAAAATCAAATAATGTAATTCATATCTAAGCAATAAACTTTAAACGACTTAGCGCAAATTCTGTCATAGAAAACTAATTGCGACCATTATTTAAACTCGTAGAATCATTACCTATATAAATATTTTTATCTGTGCATGAAATGTTTTTGTTATAACAGAGTTTATAATTTCTTTCTCACCTTTTCCTCTCACGCTATTCTCTTCAAGCCTCCTTATGATTCCTGCTCCCTCTTTTCCATATCCGTCGTCTTTCCGCTATTCTATTTTCTGCCCTTTTCCGCTCCGATCCTTATTTATTTTGCCACCGTTCCTCGGAAAATTATTCTCCTTTTCTTCCCCGCGTTGCTTTCTACTCTCTCTCTCCTCTCCCACTTTTGGGCTCCCACGTCATCTCCATTCCTCTGTCACCCTCTCTTAACCTTCCCGTTTCACCTTATACGTAACTGAATTGGTTTCGTCGTCCAATGGAGTGTTAATTCTCCTTGTTTCTCTCTCGCCTAACATCGGCGGTGCGATACACGAAAATTCTGTCGTATTAAAAATGCTCTTTCTTTTTAGGCGCGTTTCGCTTCCAGCATGAGCGCCTAGTAGCCTCGGTCTGTCCGTCCGTCCGCATGTCCGTTCTCGGCTTCTGCCGAACGGATTTTCATAAAATTTAGATATTAAGAGCTTACAGTCAAAGACAATAAGAAAAATCACATAAACGAATCACGTAAGGCAATCAAGGGTGTCACTTTATCGGTTCAAAAAATGAACCTTCCGTCATATCTCGTAAAGTATTGGCCATATCGAAATAGATTTTAAATAAAACTTGTAGAACTAGTAACGTAGAGTATTTCTTTTCCTGTGCATTTTTATCGTAGTAGTAGCAATTATCAAGAAAATCAAACAAGAATGTCTTATTTCGAGTTGAACTTGGAAAATTTCTTGAATGGTTACTTCGTCATTGTTGCTAACATAAATAATATCAAGTGCAAACCGTTTGTGTAATCATTTCTTTCACATACTTCATTGCACGAGACGCGCTCATTTGTGATACGCTATACACGTTCCTAACTTGTTTTGCTTTATCGTCGCCTCTCTTCGGTCCGGATAACCGTATCTTATTTGGATTCCTCGCCTTTGTTTTTTCCCGCTAGTTGATTGATCATTTCGTTATTAATTTTTTCAAACCTTCGATTATCACGTGGTTGGTGGATGAAGCTCAGAAGTAGCAACCCAAAAAATACATTTCGAAGCAAAGATTTTTCTCCTGCGCCCAACTTTTTCCCATACATTTTTTTATTTGCACGTGCTCCCTTTTTTGAGCATTGCGTCACTCGTTTGAGTGGAACGGGATCAAGCGTCGACGAAGTTATTTTTTTCGTCGAAGCTTTCGCGTTTCTACCGCTTTCGTTCGTTTAATACTTCGCTTAAGTTTTTGAGGTGCACTTTTTCAAGAGGAAACGCTGAGAAGATTTCAATAAACTTTCGTAAACGAGGACAGACGAAAGTATGTGCTACTTTATATCAAGTCTAACAAAACAGTGTAACAGCACTGAAAATTTCCTATTTATTGGAAAGGAATAAAATGTGATGGATCTTTAGTCTACTCATGTGATTCTTGCTTTATATTATGACGAAAAGTCTATCGGTTTAATATTAGCAGAACGAGTTCAAACCGCCACCCGCTCCTCTTTTTACCTTATCTGCGTTCTTTTTCTTATAACGCTGCAGTGAAATTCATGTGAATATCATTATGTATGATATCTTTTCCCATTAAGTGAATAATTTTTATTGAAGTTTTATTTAATACATTTCAATGTGGATATTTTTCCGGATGAATTACATCCACCTGGATCTATCGTATAATCTTACTACGGATTTATTTTATGAAATGACCTCTGGCGTCATTAAAAATGGTCCCTTCAAAGTTGCTGATTTTTTCGGAATCCATTGTTCTGCTAACAAAGTGTCCAAATATATTAGTTTCTATCTCTTGTAATGCAAACTTTAGACTTAACCTAACTCAAAAATAATAAGGAACTTCTCTATCCAATATTAATATTTGTATTTATTGAATACTAGTAGAAGGTGCTCGCATACTGCAAGCATATCATCTCACTTTGAAAAAAACATTAATTTTTTAGAGAGATATTTCATCATGGGAAATATTTCTTTAATTCATAAGATTTCTCCTCTGGACCAATTTTCGTTTTATCCTTATGGAAAAATAATGGAGTAAAACAATCACTAATTTTGGTAATTCTAGGAATATTATACTTTTTCCACATTGGGTTAATAACGCCACACATTTCTGCCAAATTTTGAATTTGTAGCACAATTAGAAGTGAAATAACGTTTATGTAATGGTTTAAATTTAAATGATTTTTAACGGCCGCAATAACAAATTCATGGAGACATTGATGTGTTTATTCCTTCATATAGACTAAGCTCTAAATAACTTTAAAATTTCACCTTCCTAAGTAGTATCTAAATATTTTCCTATTTGTTTAAACTTTAATAATTTTGAACTCTCAAACAAATTAAAATATCAAAATTTGTATAATTTCTATTTCGTTTATTTTTACAAATTCTACCTAAAAAATTTCAGTTCCGTAGCACATTCGGAAATACATAAATCTTGAAATTTTTTTCAATTTCGAATGTTTAGCGACCGCATTGTTAGACTTTTTCAGATTTTTTGTTTTTTTTTCTAGTCGGTTTTGTACATAATCCTACCTATGTAAAAAATTTCTTTAAACTTTAAGAATTTTTAACGGCAACACAAATTAAAATATCAAAATTTCTATAATCCCTATTTCGTTTTTTTTTATAAATACTACCTCTAAAAAAAATTCAACTCCGTAGCACATTCGGAAATACATAAACCTTGAAATTTGTTTTAAACAATTGCGAATTTTTAGCGGCCGCATTGTTGCAATTTTTCAAGATTTTCGTTTTTCTAGTCGGTTTTGCACAAAATCCTACCTAATAAAAAAATTTCGAATCTCCATCTCATCTGGTGCTTAAACATTAGTATCCTCCTATACATATGTTATATCCTCCTCTTTAAGGAACGTCTATATATATATATATATATATATATATATATATATATATATATGTTCCTTCTCTATAAGAAGAGTCTATATATAATAGATATTACATTCATACTTGTAAAACCCCTTCAGTTGGCGTTACTGATATAGTTGACAGCTATTTTTTTACTTTCCAATATTAATGGACTATGGAGGATTGTTTTCAACGAAAATACTTCTTAATCTGCTTTTAGCAAAAAAGTAAGCAAAAATTAAAATTAATATATCCGAGAAACCATTTTTTACATAAGTCTCGCATCATCATTTAATTTGTTTCAATTTTTTGATGGCGTTTCCCGTTCGTCATACATTATTTTTTTGAGTACTCGTTCTCACGTTTTTCTTAAAACATGCCTATTTCACGTTTCACAAAACAGAACTGTCTTATGCATCGAAGCTAAATTCCTGTCTATCCCTCAGCCTGAGATTCGCTTCGGGCATGCACCCTTCAAAATAACAAGTAGCGCACGCAAGAGACCATATCCGCTAATTTTTCACGTGGGCTTACGGAACAATCCCTCTATTCTTTTAGAGCTATCCTAATAACCCCTTCTCGTGTTCGCATCAAATCGATCTTACCCGTATTTTTTGGGGGAGGGAGGTAGGGAAGATTGACTACGCACACGCCGGTGCTGCCGTTTGGCGGAAAACGCCACTAACGAACTCGGCTTGTTCCCCTCTTTAACTCATGACCGTACGTACGAATGCGTACGCTCACATTATTTAAGTCGTTCTCTTCAGGAATCCAAGACCGGGTGTTTTTTTGTGCTCCAACTCCCCTTCCTGTCCTCCTTCCTTGACCTTCCGGTCCCCTGCTCCCTTGAGCCTCCCCTGTCTTCGTGAACGCAACTGTCCCTACCCCATAACCTTTCTGCTTGCCCCTGCTACTTCCATCTCCACAGTCATCCCTCCCTTACTCTCCATCTCCCCTGTCATCCCTCCCTTACCCTCCATTCTTCCCCTCTCCCTCCTCCTCTCTCATCCTCCTCTCTCCTCCTCCTCTCTCCTCCTCCTCTCTCCTCCCTCCTCCTCCTCTCTCCTCCCTCCTCCTCCCTCATCCCTCCCGCATCCTCCCCCTCCTGCCCCTCCCTCCTCCTCCTCCCTCCTCCTCCCTTCTCCACCCTCCTCTACACACCGCCCTCTCCATCCTTCGCCCACGCGGTTCAGACAGATGCTCAAGCTCTCTCATGTGCTGTTGTCCGTAACACCCACGCCTCGCTAGGTACGCGAAATGCGTATTAAAGAGAAAAATTGCGTAAAAAAACGAGAGTGAAGCAGGATCGTGAAGGACCAAAGCCTACCTCCAAACATTTTCCCCCAAAGAGAGGAATTAGATGGAGAGAGTGTGTTTTTTATATATTCGTGCCCGTAAATTTTCTTTTTTCATTCGGTTACTCGTCGTGGTTTCATTTGTACGCAATTATTGCTATTTTAAAAGTTTTTATGCTGCCATTTCCGGGAAGTAACGCTCGTGATGGTGTGGCGTTCACTGTTCCGCACAAGTCAGTATCCGAATTGTATGTTATTTATGTTTGATGTCTTGGATTTTTAAAAATAACTATCGTTATTTTACCGCGGCAAGAAAAAACACCCTGTTCAATAACTCTCCTCAGCTAAATGTCTGAAAAAAGATTACCGAATACCCTTAGTAAATGCGAAATCGACGCCTTAAAATAAGTTTTCAATTAGTTCTCAAAAAAATGAATGTATTTATAAACACCGATCTCCGCTACTTTATAGCATATGGCTTAAAATATTTGGAGCAATGAATGAATAGACCACTGGGTTTTTACTTTTTTCAATGGCAATTCTTGTCATATTTAATATGACCATTTACTAAACATCTGCTTTCTTTAGCTAAAGGATTTTCAAGCTCTATCCCAACTCACAGTAGGTTTTTAACACAAATTATTATTTTATCATATTCGTATTATTACTGCATTTGACTTAACGTGAAGGAATTCGGGGGTTAATTTTAACTGATTGCAGTTAATCTCCTGCATTTTTGATAGGGTGGGTAATATTTTTGGCTCCCAATTGCTTAGGTCGAGGGTTCGAATCTTGCTTTGAACAATGATGTCTGACATGTCTTTGCTGCTGTAGATTAGCTCTATGTAAAAGGTAATGGATGTGCTGCTTAAGAGCTAATATAAGTAAATATATAAATAAATTCAAGACAAAAGATTCATGGATTTCTTTAGATGAATAGGAGGAATAACTGTTTTGTATGTCCTTGGTTCGAGTGCAGACGAAAACCCGTGTTTTGAAAGATGTCAACCTATTTCACTGAATAAGCTGGAACTCATCAATTGACCCAATGTAGAATTTAACATACAAGTTTTAGACAAATAGAGAGTATTTGGTGAAATTTTAAAATTTTGCCTTTCAGTCGTTTAATTATTTGAATTTGTTGAACTGAGTAGCTTTTTTTAATCCATCCGATATAAATAAATAACCACCGATATAAAATGATGAAATTATCATCATAATTAAAACTAATAACTGATATTTGGAAATATAAATGATAACAATATTTTTTGTATACAATTCTCTGATAGCTTAAGTGACCAGGTGCCACCTCATGCATGATAAAACACGCGACCTCTCTTTGATAAAATTATAGTTACCGTAAAATAAACAGTTTTGAAGTGGTAAAAGAAAATATTATAAGTTGTATTTAATTCCTCACTCCCCCGTAGTTGAAAAAGTTTCATAACGCTATTAGCTTCAGAATCTTTGATTTTGAAGTCGTTTATTAGTGGTGAAGTGAGATGACATCTTTATTCGTATCCGTTAAAAACCATTCACGTACTGCTTGCATCATGCGTCCCCCTGGTTGAATACCGCTGCTTTAAATAAAATACGCTAGGCGGAACTTCATTGAAGTTGGGTACTTTTTGATAGAAAACCGCACATTACAAATTAAAACGTTTGATGGTTTGCCATAAGTTTGGATCGCAGGTAAACTTTTAAATAAATAAGCATGGCATTTTTTAAAATTACTTTTTCTCATTGAGAACTTTTCCATTTTATTTATTTGCGGCTTCCTGAGAATCTAAACAAATTTTGCGGCCAGTGTATTAAACAAGTTGCACATCATTTACGTCCAGTGTCTAGGATAATGCTTCAACTTTAATTTGCAAATACGTTTTCTGACTGAACGCGGCGGTTAATATGAAATAATCGCATTTCTACTTGATTGCTTCCGTTCCTGCTTACGACCAATTCGAATGCCCGTGATATTTTAAAAAACGAACGCAGAGTTTGGAATTTCTTCGAATTGGGGCCACTTTATTTACTATAGAAGTCTGCGGAATGCAAGTTGCATCTGATCACAGGAAGGTTGATGCGCGGAAGGCTAATCAATTTACAGTTTCGAAAAGAAGAAAACTAAATATATTGAAACCGGCGCCATCTTGGCTATTCCGTCACCGCATCGAGATATGTTTCGTCTCTCTCTCTTTCTCTCTCTCTCACCATCCCCCTCTCTCCCCTTTCGCATTTTGTTTTTTCGAAACTCGACTCGCGAACCGATTTGACATGTCGCGAATGTGTAGCTTAATCATACGCAGAGATAAATAAAGCCTTCGACTCACGCCCATGGTGTCCCTATTTTCCCCGCCCGGGCGTAATTTACCACGTACGTATGTGGCCGAACGATTCGCCTTTGTTCTTCTTTTTTCCCCACTCCCACATCGGGACCAATAATAAATCGTACGATTGGCAGCAAGAGGCGATTTTAAAAACTTTCCATTAAGCTTTTCACCAGCCGGTCGTATTAAATGTATTTTTACGATATTCGTATCGGGATGTAAATGTAGGCGCCCTAATTCACCGGTTATTTATTAATATTTTAAATAAATGATCATTGTGTGCCATCATCATTGTTAGTAATTTGTCCGCAGGCAGGTTTACAGTTTAGATGTAAATATGGATGTATGTACGTATGTGTGTTTAGTATATATACATACAGACAGACACGTGCACATATATATGTAAGTACATACATGTTCATAAATTTCTTCTTTTACTATTTGCTATTACCAACTGTAGGTATTTCGTCTCTCCAGCTACGCATTCCTTGTTAGGGTTCGATTTTTTTAAGAGGACAACTATTTTTCGCTAGGAATTTTCCTGTTCTCTTCTGCCATTTTTTTATGAAAAGACCATAAAGCATCCGAGAATAAATCAGTTTCATGACCGAATCGGCAGGTGAAATAGAAACAAATGTGGTTTGCCTCATTGGCTCAAGGTACTGCCTTGGCGCGCCACGGGATTGATCCATGTTTTTCCAACGCAGGCGTCTTTTGCCCTCGCCAAATATTTTTTACTTGTTAATTATCTTCTTCAAATGATGAATGCTGATTTTCAGCCGAGTAAACCGGTGATTTATGGCGTAATTTTAGAGCTTCCAAATTCGACATATGTCACTCTATATCTTCTTTTTCCCTTGGTTTTTTTCCATCCCAAAGTTCTGTGTGTTTTGTTCTACCGGTAGTCTTAAATATAATATCATAGCGATAGATTATGTCATTAAAACGAATAAAATATACAGTTATCATCAGTCAACCAAATATGCCGTCGTGGAACTCGGGCGCGTTATTTTACTTAACCGCCATTGTTTCGAAACCACTGAACTCTTTCATGGCCAAAATGTTGATTCCAGACAATTTTAACGAAACAAAAACTTTAAATTATTAAAAATAATCGATCATTACGAATCTTCATTAATTTTATTTTTATGCTATTCCTTGTTAAAATACAAATGTGGGAACTAGCAGTGGCATGAAATATTCAAATAATTATACAGGAGGTTCCCAACTTACGAACATCCGTACATACGAACGAAGCTGCATAAAGTATTAATGTTTTACTAACTCGGGCATGCGAACGCCAATTAGCACGTACGAAACAGTCTTTTTCTCGTGAACTACTTGCGGCGGCGGAGCGTAGCGTCCACCCTCCGCGGGATGTTCTGCGACAGTGTTCCGTTTTTTCTTATTCAGTTACTTGTTTGATAGACAATTGGGACAATAAACAAAGACAAATCTAGAATTATCAACAGTAATGTTTTCTGCTATTATTCATTGAAAATGTAAACTATTTCAGCTTAATTGTAGGTTAAATAGGCTTGGGAACCTAACCCCCGTTTATAAAATGTTGTCTATGAGAAATTGAGTTCCAAGTTCCCCAGCAAAAGACAAACGAACTTTGGAACGAAACCCATTCGCAGTTCGGGAACCTTCTGTAACGATATTTGTTACATATAAAGAGAATATAATATAAATACAATAGAATATGTCATGGATACAATCGGAATTAATACTGGGAATTTAGCATTTCTCTGGTCGTCAGCCATGATTTTTCACTCGTCACGGACTATTAGGCAAGCGTATTTGCTTTCCTCTGTCTAATGCCTTTATCGGAAATATTAGTTTTGGTGAATAGTCAAAGTTGATAATATATGTTATGCTAATATTAATGACTAACTATGTAGATGCGGTTAAAAACGATAAATTGTTGGATGGCTTATAAATTAAATTTAAAATATTAAAAGAAAATAATACACAGCGTAATTAATGACTACAAATGATTGTTATGGATACGATATTAATATCGCATATCAGAGGCTAATAAATAACGCGAATATCACAAATAAAACAATTCCAAACAAAGACCTCTGATATTAATCAAATAAAAACACCGTGGAGCTCTACGTCACGCTTGTTTACGTTGCGAGGGAAACGCGACCTTCGTGGGATTTTTGCGCGAATACCAGACGCGGGTGGATTCGAAAACAAAGGGAGCACTTCTATAAATATTCCGCGGGCGAGTATACACAGCGAAGAAGCGTTCGATAACATAATCCGGGAAAACGTTTCTGATTGGCCGTCAATAAAATCTGTTGTCCTTGAGGGGAAAGGTAGGGTAGGAGAGCGCTATAAATATTTTTTTAATCTCTAAATTCGTCCTTTTTAATAACTTTTATATTTATAATCCCTTTACCAACATCTCCGTACGAAATTACGTCCGCCCGAACTTGTTGTTTTCCGCCGCTCAGTTTTTTTTACGCTTTGCGCGACAGAATTCCGTTCAGGCAGGTTTCGTACTGGCTGTGACGAGCATGTATATTCGCGAGTTAAGCCGATTCCGTGCGGGTTATAAAGAGAGATCGGATGTCGCGCGAAACGGAGGCCGTAATAGGGCGTAATTGTTTGTCGAGCTGATTATTATGCGCCTCCCTCGATGAATTTCAATCGGGGCTCGATCTATATTTGCTCTCCCGATGCAGTTTGCTCTTTTTTTGACCGGGCGCTAACGTGGTCAAGCGTTTCCATGGTTTTACTGGTTGGTCGTGATTAAAGGGGGGAAAAAAACATTTTTGGACTGACGACTTGATTTCTTGCGCTGAAAACGCTCGACTTATTATTAGCATGAGACGTGTGATCGTGGCGATATTTTTTAGCCTCCTTTCCAGATTGGAAATAGGTTAATAGTTTCTTCGTTGTGACTGTCTGTCCGTCTGTCTCCTTTATTAACCTTTTACCCAATGGACCGATTTCAATGACACTTGGTGGAAATCTCTTGCTACTGGGGCCGGAGAGTTTTTGTTGTGAAGATTGAAAGTCCAGGGTTCGATTCCAGGAACTATCCCTCCCATTTGATTTACATGGGAAATCTTAAATCCACCGTGCAGGGTAATTTTCTCTTGCACATTAAAATATCTTAGAAATGTAATATCGGAGCGGGATTTGTACTTTTCTCTGAGAAAAGGAATGGAAATTCTAATTTTTAATTTCTTTGAATTTTGCGTAAATACTGGCGTTTTAACAGTTTTTATCACTCATTATGATAGTGTTGCCATTGCAACGACTATTGCTGGACTCGGATTCGGTATAGTCTATTACATGCACGCGTTATTTTTGCCACAAAAATACGTATCATCAATTTAGTTTTCCGTTTGAATTTACTTGTAATATTTTATAGCGCTAAATTATGAAATTTGGGAGCACAAAGCGCAATTCATCCGCGGTGATTTTAAAGCTATCAAAGTCAATATATGTAAGTATTAAATAAATAATTATGTGGAAAGTAGGCATCATAAGTTCCGTTTGGATCATCTTGTTTTGATGGTGCGTACTAACCTGTTAAGTGACGAGAAAAATACAATGAGGGGCTATTGAAATGCGACATGTTTCTTTTTAAAATTATTTTTGGGAATATTTATAAATTGACTTCCATTTGGCTTCGTCGATATATAAGATTTTATAAATATTTGCTTTTTGAAATTCTCTTGGGTAATGTTCACAATTAAGTTTAGCCTTTTCGGGAAAAAATATTGGAAAAGAATTTTTATGTTTGCCAATACTGAATTTTCAGAAAATGCAAATTTTTTTTATAGATGGCAATGATAAGTTTCTTCTGCTTTATGCAAATTAAACGATGCGAATGTACAGTGCCAAGTTTGCCAAAGCCAAAGTTTAGTGAAGTCTCAAAAGGACAGATCGTATTGCAGACCTTTTTCATGAATTGCCGAGATGATTTAAAAAGTTTTTAAAATTTCGCGTACTATTTCGAACTATTTAATACGATTGCGTGCGAAAAATTTCAAATTTATTTTGCAGCGATAATCATTAAATTTATAATATATTTTATCATCATGGACAATTCAACGCGAAAAATCAAACCCTTGAACTTAAACGAAAATGAATTATTGCCTTGCGCGAGAAGCACCCGTAAGTGATTGCTTACGAAACTTATGACAGACTTTGAGCGCGTAATTTTTGTCCAACAAAGTAATTCGGGCGACAATCTAGTTTGGGAAGGGCTTTAAAAAAAAAACGTTGATGAGTACACCGCCCGTGGATCCCCTCATATTTTTTGGCTCAAAAAATTCTTCCGCTGATTATTTTTCTCCGGGTGTAAAAGGGAGTCGCCTATTTAATTATGCCCGATGCTCTTTGCTCCAAGGCGACGAAGGGTGGAAAAAAGTGAGCGTTTATACTGGTTTATGAGAAGAATATTCTCCTCCACCGGGAACCCGTCCTCTCTCAACCACTCCCCAAACAGAGAGGCAAGGCTACCTTTAACCCTTTTCAGCGCATGAATAATATATATCCACCAAGACCGCAGTGACGTACTCTCTCTCTCTCTTCCTCATTCCCATCTGGGATTTCGAGAAAGCTTGCCGAAAGTTTCCCTGGTAATTTTTTTTCTCCCAATACTAGGAAATAAAAAAAGTTACATGCATTTTATCGGGGTAATCTCTAACCCGTTACACCAAGCCTTTCAAAAGTTGGCGCATAATTTTTCTCCCTCGAGTTGATTCGTTAGGTCTTGTTGCTTATCGGTGTTTTTGCTTTGTTTGGTTTTTGCTGCGTGTTCTTTTATCTCCTTGTAGAAAATGGGACCGGTTGACTCATTTCCCAGAGGAAAGAAATTGAGGCGAGCAAAATGATTCATTTTGTCTGAGAATATCTGAGCGCTTGTCTGAAAACATGGGAGCGAAAACTTTTCGGTTAAATTTAATACAGCCTCTCTTCAATTACGGAAGAGTTTTGGTCGTTAAATATAAGTTGCGCGGATTTTAAATAGACAATGATTGGTGGTAATTAATGTCTTTCGCATGTTTTCTCCAAATCATATCCAGAGAGGACTCCGATAAATAAAAAATTGATTCTAAGATGTTAATAATTGTAAAAATAATGTAGCGCGATCGCCAAAAGATATAATACACACAATTTTATTCAGAACCATTCAAAACTTATTTGGGTCATACAAATGAACAAACTTTAAACATACTGTTACGTAGTTTTGGAGTGCATACACTTATTAGCCCAAATTTGTTCATCACGTGGAGAACGATAAACATAAACTCTTTACGTTTATTAAATGCGAAATTGTTCTTGGAGGGAACAAAGAAATTTTTAAACTGACGAAGAAAGTGGATTTCAGTGTAAAAGAAAACATAAATAACCGCCCTCGTCGAAGCACTGATATTAAATCACGAATTGTGGAAAGCATCTGTAAATTTACCGAACATGTCTCTGCCACGCTCTGTATCTCTCAAACGATTGGATGGAGTAAAATGCGCGAGATTGTTAAAGCTTCTTATAGCAAGTGCATTCCTGGAGAATCGCCAGTTTTTAGATTTGTAGACCCACTAAACGTCTACTTCTTTGAACAAAAAATGCCTTGGTAGCAAAATATTTCCATTAATTATTTTTAGATTTTATTTTACTCGAATTATTTTGAACTCGTTCCTGTTTACTACCTTTGTGTTTTTATGCTCTGTAAAATACACTCACTGTTTCCTAGTTTAAATAGTCGATTTCAAACGGTCGCAAATTAACCAATAGTTATCGGCTAGTTACACAGTGGTTCTTCTGAGTGGAGCTTTAATTCCAGTTGGAAAAATAATTCCTATAATTTGCATTTATTACCATAGGTGTGTTATTATTATAACGTTTTTTACTATACTCCCGTTCTTGTCGGATTTATGATTCAAAACTCAAAATGCGCATGCGTAGATACAGAAACGCCTCGCATAGGAGTTGCTCGTTTTCCTGAAATAAAATAAATACACAAAAACTACCCCTTACAATACAAACCAAACAACTGTAATTACAGGTGTTGTTTATAAAAATCATTTATAAAAATTCCTTTTTATATTGTCACTTGTTATAAAACACTATAGTTTGATTGGAAACTTTACATTAGTAAACAAAATGTCTTCATTGGTAATCTTTCATTGAGCCAGACTATACTTCTATTAACTACGAGTGCCATAGTTTCGAACTTCAAAGTATAGATAATAAATTAAATTGAACAGAAAGGATGTTCAATATTTGAGAAAATACACGTGAAAAAACGGTCTTCATTTCCCACAAATTACTCTTAAGCTCTTTTTAACATTTCTCGTAAATAGAAATAAGCGATTTTCTCCAATTTGCGCAGTTCCATGATCGGCGAGCGTAGAAAACCAACGGGAATTTTTTCCTTCCGTTCCCATCATCCACCCACGGGCGGTATTCGCTTCTTCAGTCGCCAGCGAAATGAAACAGCTCTCGGGAGTAGGAAAAAAAAACCACACGTCCAGACGGTCGCGCCCTTTTCCTCCTCCTCCGGCGTTAAAAGCACACCTCGGAAACCTTTCATCAACTTCAGACAGACTTTTCGTCTCTTATTGGTGAGTGGATATTGGACGGGAGTGCGTCGAAGGGATCGGTTTCCTCCACTCTATCTCCGCTCTCCGGGATTATCTCTCTCTTTCTCCGTTTTTCTGTCTCTTCCGGCTCTTTGCCCTATCTATCAACGTTTTCTCCCACATCGACTGCTTTCTAGTTCTAAATAAGTGGCGAATGAATTGTATCGTTAGTCTTTTATTAATTTTTACTCATGAAGTTTGACAATGACCCGAAAAAGCCTGCCTTACACTCGGATAAAAATCACACCCTAAAAAATTTAGCTTCTCTACCTAAATTAGTTTCGCCCACATTGGTGGCACCCAACCCTTTAACTATCGCCCGCCATTTTTCCAGTGGCCACGTAATTCTCAGCATGAAATAAAAGCTGATATTTTGATGTAAAAATGCAACAAAATTTTTAGGACGTTTTAAAATCCCAGATAAGTTTTAACTTTTGAAAAATGAAAATTTTATATGAACTGTGTAAAGCAACATGCGGTATACTTGAGACTCCATAGGTTTAAAACCGGGCGGATAAAAGGTTAAACTGAAAATATGGGCGTTCTCTTTAAAACCCCTCGGAAACATCCCAAAAAAGGAATATTTGCTTGGAAATTGATTCGATCGAAGATTTTTCTCTGTCCCAGTCACCGCTTTGGCGTGAAAACGGCAAAACTAAAAAAATAGTCGGGGAAAATTCACGTAATTTTTAAAATCGTATTTGTGAAAAGAAGGGCGTACTATTGATCCACCGAATGCGGAATTTGCCGCTTGATAAATAGTTTTTAAAAAGTTGTATAAGCGGACTCAGCTAGCGGATTTTATGGAAAATTTATTCCAAGTAGCTCCTATTTTTCGCAAAAATTTGGAGCAAAGTTGGAATTGCAAGTTAATTGGTGTCAGTTGTGTTTCTAACGATTTCTGATTGTGTGCTTCCTAAAATGTAAATTCAACGGAAATGTGCGGACAACGTCGACTCGGCATTTACAATAAGTATTGACATAGACGATCGTATTGTGGCTGCGTGCATCATTTACCGATTAACGATGAATTTTAATAAAGTTGGTGAGGGCAGCCATTATTTAGGGAAATTTCAGGAACGAATTACCGAACTTGCTTTATGCTAGGATACTAGTTGATAATTAACATCTATAACTATGGAACGGTTGAAAAAAACGTGTAATTCAGATACGAAATAGTCGTCCTAAGTGGTAATTCAGCATGTACGAGTATATATTGTGAAATACCTCACCACTGAGAATGGCAGCTTTAGAGCGGATATACATCTGGTTTCCTCAATCATTTTATGGCTAAAGGATTTATATTGATTATCTGTTAAATGCGAGCCGTATTATATTCTCATGAACTGAATTTGACAGAAACGTTTGTAGGTCCGTGATTTGTTGGCGAACTAAGAGATAACAAATATTCTTACGCGCATACCGTAACAAAGGCCGTTCATGTCTCGATTAACATAGGACACGGCGCCTACCGCTGCTCGCTGATTCATTGTGTGTAGGAAACGGAATAACAGCGGTAAGAAGAAACAATTAGTTTGTCTTAAGCTATTTATACACTGCACACGTATCCCTTTTGACGACATAGACATCTTTTCTTACCCTCGTTCTTCGTATACACGTCCTAATCTCCTGAAAAGGTCAAGGATGAGGAAATGGAGGGAAAGATTGAGAGAGACGGGGAGGAAAGAAGGTGGAGATAGGGGATGGAGAGATTGGGAAGAGGGATAAAAGGCAGCTTATGTAGGTAGTCATACGTGTTTGGGATGTGTGGGCGTGTATATCAGGGTGGGGAGTGGGGCAGATAGATAGGGGAGAGGTTTGAGGGAAGGATAGGATATCTCGTGTAGTTTGTTCGTTTGTTGACGGTTCGAGGCGTAGGGGAGGATGAGGAGAGGAGTTGGAGAGGGGATGGAGGGAGAGGAACACCGGAAGATGCCAGGGTCTGAGCGACAAGGGGAGGAAGGGGATTGGTTGGAGGGGAGGGAAGGATAGGCGTAGGTGGAGCCTTTTGCCTTCTTGGTTTAGTCTCTCCGTGCTCAACAAGCCTCCCTCTTCCTCGATTCGTCGCCTCCTCCAGAGAAAGGGGAGGTAGAACACCACCAACCTCCGTCACTACACCACCTTCCCTCCCTAACTTTCTCTCATTACCTCTTTCTCTCTCTCACCAAGATAGTAGAAATCACAGATGCTGCATTCCTCGTTAGAGGGAAAGAGAAAGAATGAGAAGGAAGAACATGGTAGACGGAATAATACGGAGAATTTGAAACATTTTAATCCCTTGAGGGCGAATGGAGACTAATTTGCTGAAAAGTCTGTTTCTAGTGTAATCACGTGATAATTACGACAATTTGTCGCGTTTTGTTTTTCAAGACGAAAAGTTAATCTTTCGCTGAATTGAGAATCCAATATCTCGATGGATAAATTAAAAAAATGAAATATATCGTTCTTAAAGTTTCAAAGAAAAATACTTGTTGGCTGCTGCTCGATATTTTTAAGATTGAATACCCTTTGGGTTATTTTAGCCTAAATAATGTTGGTGTATTTATTATATCAACATGTTATGCACAACAAATAATCATCGGTGGAATATTTCGGTTTCCATTGTCGAATAAATGTACTCGGATAATTTTCCCATTGAAAACGATTTTATGCAAAAAATTAACTAAGCGTTTTCAAGAAAAACTAAAATTTATTTAGATGATTCAACTAATAAATTTTTACGGGAAATCGATGTAATTGCCTGCTTAAATCTGACGATTTAAGTATTTTTACATTAAAGCCGTATTTACTTCTCTCCACATTTTAACGGGGGATTTGGGTTATACCTTATGGTTTATCACAGTGGACCAAATTGTTTATAGTTTTTAAACGTAGATGAAAAGCTTTAACAGATAAATGAATCCAATGGAGTATTTTTGTCTCTTATCTAGAATTTTTAGTGCGTTTTATTTCATGGACGCGCTTATGTTTTCGCTCTGTCTGTCTGTCCGCCTTTGCAGTCAAATAAATTACAATAGCAAGTAAACAGTAAGAGATATATAACTGAAATTTGATCTATGATGCCATTTATTACGCTACCAAGGAAAATTTTTGGAGAAATAGTGAGGCGTCAAGGGGTGCCTGCAAAATGTTCAAATTCCATTTCCCGAGCTTCTTATAAGCAAAGGTTTAGAGAAAGGGCGCCCAAACTTTTCGGCCCCCAAGGGCCACACAATTCATCTCTGCACTCATCGCCGGGCCACACTGCCCACTTCCTCCATCTTCGCGGGCCACACCCAACTGGAGATAGAGCTGAGTAATGATTTCGGAAAACTAAAGGATATAGTTGTGGGTCAATATCATCAGATTTGTTTTTAATATATTTATGTTATGAAAATAGAGGGGTAAAGACTAAATATATTGTTTTATAATTTTCTATTTTCATTTTACGTTACATTGCGTCCACTAACTGTTTAGCTCATGGCGGGCCTTGTGTTACCCGCAGGCCGTAATCTGGGCATCGGTGAATTATACGCATGTAAAAGATATGCTATAAAAATGGTCGCGAGCCGTTGTTGGGCCGCGGGCCACACTTTGGGAACTCCTAGTTTAGAGACAACAGGGCTAATATTATTCACACAAATTTTTGGTAGTAGCGCAAAGTTATTCATCAATGCGCAATTTGTTTTATTTCATACGTATTATACCAATTCTTCGATTGTGAAAAATTAAGTCAAATCACTCACCTCATTAAACTTGATTAATTCACCAAAAGTCACTGAGCTCCTCATTGGACGTAGGCTGTTTGGCCATAATCGTCTAATAATAGTCCCAATAAATTTAATTTCTCGATTAAGTTAATTTTTTGATGAAATATTCTCTTTAAATGTTATTTAACTGCGTTCCTCCAAAATCAGGAAAGAAGGTTATGCTGCTAGCCTCCAAGAATTCTCTGGTGAAAGTTGCAACCGCCTATAATCACCAAATCACGCTTGAAATGTTTCTGAATAAACTTTTGTACTATCCCTGAGTTATGCGCTGTTC